>CAUYUJ010020949.1:457830-563374 GCA_963575745.1 Prorocentrum cordatum | reverse complement strand
AGAAAACGACTCAGGACTCAGGACGGAAAGCTGGTCTCAGGGGGAGGCCCAAGGATCCAGGACCCGCTTCCCTCAGGACTCGATTCCTCTCCTCCGACGTCGCGTTTTTTTTTTCGCGGCATGGGCCCCCAATAAACTCGACCCCTTCCCTGGGGCCGATTTTTCTTCCACATCATTTTTTGACAGCCCTGGGGCAGGGAAGAAGGGATTCAGGGTCCACAACTCGGGCCTCCAGGCAGCTCCGGCGCGTTCTCGGCGAGGCGCAGCTGCTGAAGCATCCTCGGGGATCTGGCGAAGACTTCCGAACACCTCGAGCTTCGAATTTCCAAGGCTGGCCGTCACAGCCTTCTGGCTCCGCCCGGATCCCGGATCCCAGGGTCCAGCGATGGGCCTCGGGCAGGGTGAGCGCAAGGCTTGGTGCACGCCAACGATCCTCGAACGTCGAATCCCTCTGGAGAGGAAGAGGGAAAGGAGGAGGAGAGGGGAGGAGAGAGGAGGAGAGGTGAGGAGAAAGAGGGAAAGGAGGAGGAGGAGGAGACAGGAGGAGAAGAGAGAGAGAGAGAGAGAGAGCGAGCGATAGAGAGAGAGAGAGAGAGATGAGGTGGCAAACTAGGCGCGCCAGCGCCATATCTGACATCCTACCGCTCCCACCCATCCTTTTCCAACTACGCAGAATTTCTCTCCATCCGCCGGCGGGTGTCGTAGCAGACCCGAAGGACGACCATCGTCTTATGCGCAGTTGGAAAAAGAGAGCTGTGCACATTGGGGGAGTAGGTGGTAGATGCGCGAGAGGATAAGCAGGAGGCAGATGACGAGGATGGTGGAGGAGGAAGACGAAGAGAAACAGCACCAGGACCGGGAGTAGGAGGAGCGGGATGAGCAGGAGGGCCAGTGGAAGGCTAAGAAAGGGAGAGGAGCGGGGTGACAACGACGATGAAGAACTCGGATCCAGAATTGTGGCCCGAGCCTTGGCGGGAGCGCCATTTGGAACGACAGAGGCACAACGTCGATCGCAAAACGAAGCGAACCCTGCAACGATACACCATTTTGAAACACTGGAAACGTTGCGATCGAACAAATAATCCGCCGACACCTTGGGGTCATCGGCGTGTGAGATGCTTCCCCCTCCCCAAACCCCTCACCCCGGGGCCCGGTCCGGTCGGTTTGGAGGGGTGGGTGGGTCCGGCCGGCCCCAGCTGAACGCGCCACGGGCCTCACGACGGGCCATGAGGGCCCCCAAGAGGCCCACAAGATGGTCCAAGAGGGCCCCGAGTCGCCGATGGATCGTTCCAAGACGCCCAAGATGGCCCCCCGACGGCCCAAGAGGCCCCCGAGACGCCCCAAGAGGTCCCCAAGAGGCGTCCCAAGCGGGCGCCCAGAAGCAAAAGTCGTCCCATTCCTTAAGGGAAACGTATGATTTTAGCCAAAAACGTCCAAGACGGCCCAAGAGGCCTCCAAGATCGCCCCAAGACGGCCCAGGAAGCCCCAAAGAAGGGTCCAAGACGGCCCAAGAGGGCCCAAGACGTCCCAAGAGGCCCCCAAGACGGCTCCAGTGGGGGGCCCAGGCGGGGGACCCGAACGGAAATTTCGAGCCCTCGGCCTTCCGAAGGCTCCAGGAGGCCCCAAGAAGTCCCCAAGAAGCCCCCAAGAGGCTCCAAGAGGCCCACCAAGAGGCCCAAAAGAGGCCCCAAGAGGCCTTAAAACGGCCCCTCAAAGGCCTCAAAAGTGCTGCCAGGAGGCCCCCAACAGACCTACCAGGAGCCCCTCAAGGGATCGGCGGTGCGACGTAAGCCCAATAATATTCAGACTTACATTGTGAAATCCTCTGCGCTGGAAAAAAAGGTCCCGCCTGGACAATATCTGGGGAGTAGTATTTGTTCACCGAATAGTGCTTGCACTCAGGGGTTCTTATTGTCTTCTAGTGAACTGGGCCTGGCTGGCGGTCTGGCCAGCTTGTCGCCGTCCGTCGCCGCCGTCCGCATGCATTGCTTTGCATCGATTGGCAATGCTTTGTGTTGCTTTGCATTGCTTTGCATTGCTTCGCATTGCATTGCGTAGAATTGATTCGCGTTGCTTTGTACTGCTTTGCATTGCTTCGCATTGAATGTTGTTGCTTTGCGTTACTTTGTCTTGCTTTATAACTGCTTGTATCGCATTGCGTTGCTTTGCACTGCTTCGCATTGGTTTGGTTCACATTGCTTTGCGTTGCTCTGCATTGCATGGCATTGCTTTGCATTCCTCCTCTCCTTCTTCCCTAAGCAATGCTTGCACTTAAGGCTTCTTACTTGTCTTCTACAGAACTGGGCCTGTCTGTCGGCCCAACGGCCCTGATCCGCTTTGCTGCACCCCCCCTTCCCGTTGCACCCCTTCCCGTTCGCATGCAAGCTTTGCATAGCTTTGCGTCGCTTTGCATCCCATTGCATTGCTTTCAATTGCTTTGCGTTGCTATGTATTGTTTTGCATTGCTTTGCGTTGCCCTGCACCATATACATTGCGACACATGTATTGCATCACCTAGGTCGCAGCACGCTGCTTGAGCCACCTAAGTTGCAAGACATAGTTTTTTGGGGCCCTCGCTAGCTAACACATTGAGCAATTGTAGCGAGAAGAGGAAGATGAGGAAGAGGATGAGGAGGAGGACGAGAAAGATGATAAAAAGTAGGAAGAGGACCAGTGCACACCCAAGACGTATCAACGATGTTGCAACAGACCCTTGTTCCAAGTTCCTCTTCATAAGGCCCTAATCTTCCATTCATTGCGGGAATTGCCCCATTGGAAGACAACCGTTTGAGAATCACCGACCGTGCCAACACGCAACTCCTGGGACTTCAGCGCCGCGGATCATAGTGGGTATTGTTCCTGGGATCCCAGCACCGCGAATCAAGAGGACTGTTGCGTCCTGACGGTCGGAAGTCGTGCCAGGGCACCATTCCTGGAACTTCAGCCAAGGGAATCCTTAGAACTGCTGCGAACTTTCCAGGCGACTGTGCGCGGCGTGAAGTCGAGAGCCAACTTATGTGTGCGGCGCCAGGGCGAGCTGCACATCTTGAGGACGGCCCGCCCTACACCCGTGGAACTGTGGTGACCTTTGGGAGGACGCGTTTCGTGGACGCGCGCTCGGAAGACATCCCCTCGACGCGTCCGAGCTGGGGGGGGGGGGCTCCAGCATGTCGGACTAGTGTCATCCGGCTGGGACTGATCCTCACCAGCTGCTACCTTCTTCCGAACGGCACGAGAAGCTAGGCTGGTGCGAATCCAACTGGCCACGTCACCGCACCGCATGATTGCAAGTGTGATGCGATGCCAATACATCCCCTAGCCAAATGATCGGCTAGTGTGTGCACATGGGTTTCAGAAGCTAACATGACTGCCCAACTTGGACTTTGTATCACAACGGCTTGCGACGATGTGGAACTCAAGATGTAGATATGGCCGGCGGTGTTGATTGATAGGAATCTGCTAGAACAAGCAAGGCAACAACATACAATTCCCGAACAACCAAGACAACGGTTGTCTGGGGATCTTGCTTTACGGATTTATGTGTTTAAGGCTTAACGGTTTAAAGGACTTGATGGTTTCAGGGTCAAAGGCTTTAGTGTTGAAGGGTTGGGGTGCTTAGAGGTTTACGGGCTTCAAGGTTTAATAGTGGAATGGTCAAGGGCATAAATATTGTCTGGGCGGGGTTACGTGTTAAAGGGTTTAAAAATAGCTCTAGGGGTTACGGCCGTCATGGTTTAAGGTCTGAGGATTCAAGTGTTTAAGTTTTGAAAGGCTCAAGGGTTCCAATGGTTTGATGGTTTTAAGGTTTAAGGGCTTGAGGGTTCAAAGATTTCACCGGTTGTGGTCTTGAAGCCTGAGTGTTCAATGGCTTACGGGTTTAAGGGTTTCGGCGACGGCGCCGCCTGCCAAGGTCCAAAACGATAGCCCTCGGATGTGGGGGACGGGGCACTGGTGGAGGAGGAGTGGGGGGGATGAGGCGGGCTTGAGCCACGGGCTTGAGCAAAAAACGGGCTCGAGCCAACAAATGCTTCAGCCAAAATGGCAGCGGAGAAGGAGTCGGCTAGGAGAGGTGGCGGGGAGAAGGACGAACGAGTGCGGGCGGGCGTCCAGAACGGAGGACCAGGAATAGGAGTTTGAGGGAAGCTGGGCCGCAGCCCTGCTCAAGCTTCTCTGACACAGACGCCTCAAAAACGCCTCTGAGAGACGCCTGTAAGACGCCTTTCGGAGACGCCCGTAAGACGCTTCTCAGAGACGCCTGTAAGGCATCTCGTACAGACGCCTGGAAGACGCCTCTCAGAAGCGCGAGTAAGACGCCTCGCAAAGACGTAAATAAAACGCCAATCGAAACGCCTTGAAGACGCCCGTAAAAAGCTTTTAAGCCGCCTCTCAGGACGCCTCTAAGACACTTCTCAGAAACGCCTGTAAAACGTCCATAAGACGGCTGTAATAGACGCCTGTAAGACGCCGCGCAGAGACGCTTGTAAGACGCCTTCAAGGGACGCCTGGAAAACGCCTCTCAGAAACGCCTGTAAGACGCCCGTAAGACGCCTGTGCGGCTTCTCATGTAGGTTAGTTGGAAATCATGTTCAAATAATTGGAGTCTGTTCTAGTCGGTTCTAAATTGTCCCGTTTCTGGGGCTTCCCCCCGCGGTAACCGGCCTCTTTAACCGTCCACCCCCTGCCCATTATAGAATCCTATTCGTGCTCGAGCAACCTCAAATAGAGTGCCAATGTGCTGGGTCCCGCTTTAATTGAATCCTACGAAGGCTCGATCCAGCTCTAAAAGGATCACAATATGGCTGGATCCAATTTTAATAGCATCCTTATCAGGCCTGGTCCAATAGAGCCCTACTACAGCTAGATCCAACTATACTTGAATCCTGTTGAGTGCTCGATCCAACTGTACTTGAATCCTGTTGAATCCTGTAGATCAACTTCTAATTGAATCCTACAAGTGCTCGATCCATCTCTAGGAGAAATTGACCGAAGCTCGATCAATGTCGTCGCTGCCCGACGGCGCCGGCGCCGGCGCCGGCGCTCGCCATCCTTCGTTGCCCCTGGGGAGGGAGGGCCCCCCTCCCCCCCTTCCCCCCCGTTCGACCGTTCGAACCTCCCTTCCATTTTGCAGATCAGCAAGGTGGGGGGGATGGGGCTGGTTCGAACCCGCCCCCCTTCCTCCTTCAGGGGGGCGGACCTGGTTCGACCCCCCCCCTCTTTGGAATTCAAGCCCCCCCCCCTGCTTCGACCCCACCTCCTTCCGAGCGTCCATAGAACGCGCTCTTCCTGAACTTTTAAAACGAATGCGCGCGGCGCTGAAGAAAGAGCCACATGTTGTAATCGACCCACCATCCATCCTTGAATATGCTGTGAACTTTAAAAAACAATTTGCGCGGCGCTAGGACGAGAACCATATTCACAAAAACGACTTGTCCTCCATCCGTGAAGCTGTTGCAACTGTAAGCTTCAGGATCATAAGTGGCGAGATGATCTCAGGCGCAACGCCCGGCCCGTCCTACCGACACGTCAGTGGGTGCGACAGGGAGGACATATTTGTTAAGCAATGGAGGAAGAGGAGGAGGACGAGGAGGAGGAGGAGGATGAGAAGCGAAGAGGAGGAGGAGGAGGAGGAGGAGGAGGAGGAGGAGGAGGAGGAGGAGGAGGACGGAGGAGGTGGACGAGAAGAAGGACAAGAGGAAACGGAGGAGGAGGAGCAGGAGGAGGAAGAGGAGGAGGAGGAGGAGCAGGAGGAGGAGGAGGAGGAGGACAGAACATTTTCTTTGGGTGCAGGGCCCAGGGTGGAATCGGTATGGGCGCTTGCACCTCGGAAGTCCTTTCCCCCCTGGTTTGGTGATTTGCAAAATGAACCGCGCGTAATGCACCGGCATGCTTGCGCGCAGCCTTGGACTTCCGCCGCTACGCCATTGCGGCGATTCCTCGTGGGGATCAATAGTGACATGTTTCCGTGCCTTGTCACCCCTTCCCAGTCTGGGAGCGATCGCACAGGGTCCTCTGGACACGCGGCTGGCGCCCGAAAAATGAACGAGTACGCGACTGGCGCCCAAATCGGTGAGCGAGCACGCGACTGGCGCCCGACAGAGTCGTTGTTTGCGTTCTAGAACATGTTATTCCATCTCACAAGATTTGCCATGTGTGAGTGTGTGTGTGTGTGTGCGTTGAATGCTATGTGCAAGTATCCGCCACCGTGCACGAATTGGAATGTCCTCAGGTCCTTGGCCTGACCCCTCAAGTCTTAGTCCTCATTCGTGAAGATTCTTTGAAGGGTCCAGACCCTCGAGGGCCAAATTCCTCGGGGCGGCCTGGGCCACGAGGGCCCCAAGACGGGCCGAGAGCGCCACAGGAGGCCCAAACAACAGTTCAAAAATGGCCCCGAAATGGCCGAACGATCGGTTCAAGACGCTTACGATGGCGTCAAGATGGCTGGAGAGACGCGCTGCAGACGCTACTTTAAAAAGGCCCAACAAGCATCCCAAGATGCAAACATGATCGAATTCCCTTCGTAACGGGTATATCTTTAACATCTGCGACTTTTCGGCCTCACGGCGTTCAAGACGGCCCAAGAGGCCCCCAACCAAAATCGCCCCAAGACGGCTCAAGAGGCCCCACGAGGGCCCAAAACGACCCAAGAGGGCCCCACGATGGCGCCCCAAAAGGCCAAAGATATCCTCCAATCGGATCCAAGTGGGGCCCAAGAGGAGGAGGCCAACCCGAAAATCCGAGCTTCTTTCTGCTCCAAGATGCCCCCTGGGGGCCCCCAAAGCCCCCCAAGAGGCCGCAAGAGGCCCCAGAGATGCCCCCAAGACGCCCCCACAGGCACCAAAACTGCCCCTAAGACCCAAAGACATTTCAGAACTGTCTCCAAGAATTTCCCGAGAGGCCTCCTACGACTTCCGAGCGAACATCCAAAAGCCTATGACCCACAACCCAGGCGCGGTGGCGGGGTGGGCCGAGGGCCGTTCGATCGCACTTCGTTTAGCGTTCTAGAACGGCGTTTGTGCTTCCAGAGCGGACTTGGCGACTCTGGAATCTTGTTTTGCGTTCGAGCATTCGTTTCGCCGTGCCAGAACCCCATTTGGCGGTTTGGGAGAAACGCCGTGCAAATGATGCCAGCGGTCGAGCTTCCCGGGCCACTGTGAGTCGGGAGGCGGCCCTGATTGAAGCCTGCACTGGCCCTTCCTGCAATCGAGCGCTGCGTCCGCTCGGCGAGAGCTTGCGTCGGCGAAGGTCGTCTCGCTCACCCCGCCGCCGCAATTTGCCAACAGGAATCTACTGAGAGAGAAAGAGAGAGAGAGAGAGAGAGAGAGAAGATGCAACTACTACTACTCAGTCTTACGCCGGGGCGCGTGGACGCATGCAATGTCAACCTACGGCAAAATTCCACTCATATTTGTTGTGCACTTTGTTGTTCACCAGCATCCGAGCGGCCCCTTTATGCAGCATGGTTGTCCATTCGTTCCGAGGCCTGCCCACCGCTCGAACGTGCCTCTGCGCTGCTGGCCTCGACGATCCGGGGATGAATGCGAGGGGCTTCGCGCGGTCACCCTCCGGGCCCTCGCCACTTTTCCGCGCGGAAGAAGTTGTTCGCGAAGGAGTTGGTGGTGCACTGGGTTGCACGAAACCCTCCGCAATGCGGTCTCATTGCACGCCCGCGATGTATCAGACGATTGAATGCGGGGAATATTCCGCAAACGACGGCAATGCAATCCGTTCAAGCGCCTCGTCTCTGTGACGTTGAGCCACGCCGAACTGAGCCCGTAGAGAAGCCGGCTGGTGATGACAGAATGGGGCAGTTGAAGCTTACGAGCCACCGGTGCCGTCGTCCTCTTCCAGAACATCGACAACGTTGCGACATCGCCCCACGTGCGACCGGTTTTTCTGAAGAGCTCGCGTTGGATCCGCCCGTCGGCCCTGATGCTAGCGCCCGGGTGGTTCACGGGGTCGGCCGCGGGAATGCGCTCGCCGCTGGGCGTCCGCAGCGAGTATTTCTTCCCAGCGCCAATGACTTGACATTTTGACCAATGCGGCTCCATTCCATTAACCAGCGCCCGTGCATGCAATTGCGTCGAGTAGTTCTTGCGCGCGTTCCTGCTGCGCCCCGATGACCAGCGTGTCATCCGCGTAGAGAAGGACGTCCAGAGCTCTGCCCTCGAACCCGCAACGTGCGCCCAGCGACAGAATTGCTGTGGCGTCGTGGTCTTTGAATGGACGTCTGGTTGGCATCTAGCACGCTGAACCGGCGGTCAGCGTAAATGCGGCGGACAAATCTGAGAAGCTCCGGGGGCAGCCCAAAACGTCGAAGTGCGACCAAGAGAGCGTCGACATTGATGGACTCGAAAATTGTTTCCCAATCAAGAGCGACCATGCCCGCCTTCCCGTGCTTGCGCGCATGCGCTAAGTCAACGTGCCGCCGGACCATCAAGATTGCATCGCTCGTGCAACGGCCTCTCCGGAAACCAAGCTGCGCGCGGGTCAGGCGGTTTTCTGCCCCTGCTTGCTGCAGCCTTCGCCACGTCCTCCTCCTTGCCCTGTCGGGTGACAGTGCAGGTCCTTGGCGGCAGGAGGAGGGGGGAGGTCCGGGCACGCCCCTTGTGCCGCCAGGCGCTCTGCCAAGGAGAGGAGGAGGAGGGAGGAGAAACGAGGAGATATGAGAGAGGAGAGAGAAGATAGAGGAGGAGGAGGAGGAGGAGGATTAGGAGGAGGAGGAGCAGGAGGAGGAGGAGGAGGAGGACGAGGGGGAGGAGGAGGAGGAGGATGACCAGTGCAAACCCCAGACTCATCAACGATGTTGAAAGACAACCTCCCTCCAATATCTCTTGCCATCGGCCCCTACAAAGGGTCATTTCCACTGAAGGAATTGCCCCGTTGGGGACCAATCGTGTGAACATCTTGAAGCGTGCCAAAACACCATTCTCAGGACTTCGGCGCCACGAATTAGCCTGACCGGCACGTCGTGGCGATTTTGAACCTTGCCAGAACGCCACCCGCGGGACTTCAACACCGCGGATCAACGTAATTGTTGCGCCCTGACATCCTGAATCGCTCCCGAACACCGTTGCTGGTACGTTAACCATGAGAACCAATGAACCTCTTGCAACTGTTGAAAACGAATGTGCGCGGCGCTAAAGCGAGAACCGCATTTGAAAAGGCAGCGCCCTCAATACGTGAAGCTCGTGCCAATTAAAAACAAATGTGCGCGGCCCCAACGAGAAAATCACAGTTTGAAAACGAGCCGCCCCTAATCAGTGAAGCTCTTGCAATGTATGGAATGAGTGAATAAGCGCGGCGCTGCAACGATGGTCATATTTTGCACATGGTCCGCCATGAATCCGTGCATCTCTTGCACATGTTTCAAACATATGTGCACGGCGCTAATGCGAGAATCACATCTTGAAGATCGCCCGCCCTCAATCCGTGCAACTCTTGCAACTTACTAAAACGAATGTGCCCGGCGGGCGCTAAGGCGAGAATCGCATTCTGAAAACGAGCCGCCCTCAATCCGTGAAACTCTTGTTTTTTGCGACGAACGTGCGCGGCACTAAGGCGAGAACCACATTTTGAAAACGATCCGCCCTCGATCCGTGAAGCCCTTGCCAATGTGAAAAAGTATGTGCGCGGCGCTAAGACGAGAGCCACATTTTGAAAACCACCCGCCCTCCATTGATGAAGCTGTTGTTAATTTGTAAGTAGCGGGGTCAAAAGTGGTGTGGAAGACTCAGGCGAGACGCCTGGCCCGTCCTTTCGACCAGCCTCGAGGTGCGACAGGGGGGAGTTATGTGTAGAAGGAAAGGGAAGTGAGGAGGAGGAGGCGGAGAAGGAGGAGGAGGAGGAGGAGGAGGAGAAGCAGGAGGAGTGAGGAGGAGGAGGAGGAGGAGAAGGAGAAGTAGGGAGGAGACAATGGTAGCAGGGAGCAGGAGGAGGAGGAGGTAGGACAAGGAGGAGCGAGGTGGGGGAGGAGGAGGAAGAGTGCAGGAGGGAGGAGGAGGAGGAGAGGAGGAAGAGGAGAAGAGAAGGAGAAGGGATAGGGGAGGAGGGAGGAGGAAGAGGAGGGGGAGAATGAAGGAGGAGGAGAAGGGAGTAGAAGGAGGACGGAAAGAGGAGGAGGAGGGGGAGGAGGAGAGGAGGAGGAGGAGGAAGAGGAGGAGGAGGGGGAGGAGGAGGGAGGAGGGGAGGAGGGAGGAGGAGGAGCAAGAGGAGGAAGAGAAGGAGGAGGATGAGGAGGAGGAAGCGGAGGCGGAGGCGGAGGAGGAGGACGAGGAGGATCATAATGATGAGGCGGAGGAGAAGCAGCAAGAGGAGGAGGAGGAGAAGGAGGGAGGAGGAGGAGGAGGCGGAAGAGGAAGGAAGAAGGGGGGGATGAGGAAGCGGAGGCGGAGGCGGAGCAGGACGAGGAAGAGAAGGAGGAGGAGGAGGAAGCGGAGGCGGAAGATGATAAGGAGAAACAGGAGCAGGAGAAGGAGGAGGAGGAATGAGGAGGAAGAGGATAAGGAGGAGGAGACCGAGGAAGAGGAGGACGATGATGAGGCAGAGGATGAGGATGACGAGGAGGAGGAGGATGAGGATGAGACGGAGAGCATACCGAGCAAGAAGAGTATGATGAGGATGAGGATGAGGACGTGGAGGCAGAGGCGGAGGAGGAAGAGGAAGATGAGGAGAAGGAGCAGCAACAGGAGCAGGAAGAGGAGGGGGAGGAGGAGGAAGAGGAGGAGACGAACGAGCAGGAGCAGGATGAGGGATGCTGATTATGCTGATGATGATGAGGAGGATGAGAAGAAGGATGAGGAGGAGACGGGAGGAGGATGAAGAACGAATAGGAGGAAGAGGATGAGAAAGATGAGGAGGGGGGTGAAGAACCAGGAGGAGGAGGAGGAGGAGGAGGAGGAGGAGGAGGAGCAGCAAGAGCATGCGGATGATGATGCTGATGCTGATGCTGATGATGATGAGGAGGAGGAGGGATGAGGAGAAAGGAGGATGGGTGGGGAGGGAGGAGGGAGGAGGGAACGAGGATGATGAGGAGGGAGGGGGCAAGAGGGAGAAAGGAGGAGAGATGAGGAAGGCGGAGGAGGAGGACGAATAGGCGGAGGAAGGAAGAAGGATGAGGCGGAGGAAGAAGAGGAGGATGAGGCGGAGGAGGATAAATGAGGAGGAGGAGGATGAGGAGTAGGGAGGAGGATAAGGATGAGCGGGAGGATGACTGATGAGGAAGCGGAGCGAGGAGCGAGGAGGGAGGAGGGAGGAAGGAGGAGGGAGGACGGATGAGTGGTGACGATGATGGGATGCTGATGATGCTGATGCTGATGATGAATACGATACTGCTGCTTGGGATCATGACACTGATGATGCTGATGCTGCTGTTGCTGCGGATTATGATGATGCCGGTGATTACGATAATGATGCTGACGATGCTGATTATGATGCTGGTGCTGATGATCATGCTGATAACGATGACGATGCTGATGCTGCTGCTGTGGATGATGCTGATGATGCTAATGATGCGGCTGATGCTGGTGATGCTGATGCTGCTGGTGATGATGCGGCTGCTGCTGATGCCGCTGCTGCTGCTGCTGCTGCTGCTGATGATGATGATGATGATGATGATGATGATGATGATGATGATGATGCGTACGAGGACGAGGATGCGGATGAGGATGCGGATGGTGATGCTGCTCTCGATGATGCTGCTGCTGGTAATGATGGTGCTGCCGACGATGCTGATTGTGATGATGCTGGCGACGACGATGATGATGACGATGACGCTGATAATGCTGATGCTGATGATGCTGCTGATGCTGATGCTGTTGACTCCGATGCTGCGGATGACGCTGACGATGCTGATGCTGCTGCTGATAGTGATGATGCTGCTGACGATGATGCTGATGCTGATGACGATGCTGATGATGCTGAATGCTGCTGGTACTGCTGCTGCAGTTGATGGTGATGCTGGTATTGATGCTGATGATGCTGATGCTGATGTTGATGACGAAGATCATGATGCTGCTGTTGATGGTGATGCGGAGGATGATGCTGCTGCGGATGCTGATGAGGACGACGATGATGATGCTGCTGGTGATGATGATGCTGATTATGCCGATGATGACGACGCATATAACGCTACTGCTGCTGCTGATGATGATGATGCTGATGCTGATGCTGCTGATGATGGTGCTACTGATGATGATGATGATGATGATGATGATGATGGTGCTGATGATGATGATGATGATGATGAGGAGGAGGAGGAGGAGGAGGAGGAGGAGGAGGAGAGGGAGACGGGGAAGGAGGAGGAGGCGGAGGAGGAGGAGTAGGAAGAGGAGGAAGAGGAAGAAGAGGAGAAACAAAAGGAGGAGGAGGAGGATGGAAGAGGGAAGAGGGAGGAAGGAGGAGGAGGAGGAGGGTGGAAGAGGGAAGAGGGAGGAGAGAGGAGGGAGGAGGGAGAAGGGAGGAGGAGGGAGGAGGAGGAGGAGGAGGAGGAGGAGGCGGAAGAGGGAGGAAGAAGAAGGAGGAGGAGGCGGAGGAGGAGTAGGAAGAGGAGGAGAGAGGAGGAGAAGGAAGAGGAGGAGGAGGAGGAGGAGGAGGAGGAGGAGGATGAGAGAGGAGAAAGAGGAGGAGGAGGATGAGGAGGAGGAGGAGGAGGGAGGAGGAGAGAGGAGGGAGGAGAGAGGAGAGAGGGGTGAGGCACAAGCTAGGTGCGCTCGCGTCATATCTGACGTCCTACTCCTCCCTCCCATCCTTATCATGGCGTAGATCTCATCTCTACTCGCACAGTCTGATGTCGTAGCAGGGAACAGCATTACATGGCAGAGCATGGTGTTGAATATCAACGCGTAGCCTGACATAGCATGGCGTGGCGACGCCCCAAAGTGGAGGGGGGTTTCTGCGGCCCAAAAAACTAACGGATCGACACCGAATGTGTAATCACTCCCGATGGTTTTTTTGTCGGGGGGCCATTTTCTAGATTTTGGGGCCTGTTTGGAAGGACCGAAGACCATGTCGTGGCATGGCGCTGGAAATAATGACGCCAACTCTGCAGCGGGAGCACGATTCGGAACGAGCGGAAGCGCGGAAATGCGGCCAGCGTTGCAGCGGGAGCACGATTCGGAGGACGCGCAGCCTGACATAGCATGGCGTGGCAACGCCCCAAGGGGGGGGGTCTCTGCTTCCCAGCACATTAACGAATCGACACCGAATGTGTAATCACTCCCGATGGTTTTTTCGGGAACCATTTTCTAGATTTTGGGGCCTGTTTGGAAGACCATGCCGTGGCATGGCATGGCGCTGGAAATAGTGACGCCAGCGCTGCAGCGGGAGCACGATTCGGAACGAGCGGAAGCGCGGAACTGAGGCCAGCGCTGCAGCGGGAGCACGATTCGGAACGGGCAGTAGCCCGAAAATGAGGCCGGCGCTTCAGCGAGCAGCATTAAAAAACCCAAGCGCGGAAGCGCGGAAATGAGGACGCGTAGCATGACATAGCATGGCGTGACGACGCCCCAAAGTGGGGGGGGCTTCTGCCGCCCAGAAAATCAACGAATCGGCACCGAATATGCGATCATTTCCGATGGTTTCTTCAGGGAGCCGTTTTTTTTTTTTTTTTTTTTTTTTTTTTTTTTTTTTTTTTTTTTTTTTTTTTTTTTTTTTTTTTTTTTCTTTTGTTTTGTTATGTTTGAAAAAAATGGGGCCATTAGGAAGGACCGAAAACCATGCCGCATGGCGCTGGAAATAATGGCGCCAGCGCTGCAGCGGGAGCACGATTTGGAACGAGCGGAAGCGCGGAACTGAGGCCAGCGTTGCAGTGGGAGCACGATTCGGAAAGAGCGATAGCCCGAAGATGAGGCCAACACTTCAGCGAGAGCAGTTCTTTGAACAACAGCCCAAGCGCGGAAGCGCGAACATGAGGACGCGTAGCCTGACATAGCATGGCGTGGCGACGGGGTCTTCTGCGGCCCCAACAGTCAACGAGTCGACACCGAATGTGTAAACATTTCCGATGCTTTGTTCGGGGGGCCTTTTCTACATTTTGGGGCCTGTTTGGACGGACCGAAAAACATCCATGCCGTTGCATGGCGCTGGAAATAATGATGCCAACTCTGCAGCGGGAGCACGATTCGGAACGAGCGGAAGCGCGGAAATGAGGCCAGCGCTGCAGCGGGAGCACGATTCGGAACGAGCGGTAGCCCGAAAATGAAGCCAGCGCTTCAGCGAAGGCACTTTGACAAAAAGCCCAAGCGAAAATCCAACTCCTGGGAATCATGTATGAAACAAACCAACATGCGGAGGGGGGCCGAGCAATCCCCGGACGTTACCTGGGGAGAGTGGAGAGTAGTATTCATATTGTTTAGTTGTAGGAGGAGGAGGGAGGAGGGAGGGAGGTAGGGAGGCAGGACGGGAGGGAGGAGGAGGAGGAGGAGGAGGAGGAGGAGGAGGAGGAGGAGGAGGAGGAGGAGGAGGAGGAGGAGGAGGAGGAGGGAGGAGGGATGAGGGATGGGATGAGGAAGGAGGGAGGAGGGATGAGGGAGGAGGGGGGAGGCAGGAGGAGGTGGGAGGAAGTAGGAGGGAAGAGGAGGCAGGAGGAGGTGTGGAGGAGGATGGGGGAGGAGGAAGAGGATGAGGAGGAAGAGGAGGAGGAGGAGGGAGAGGAGGAGGAGGAGCCGGAGGAGGAGGAGGAGGAGAAGGAGGAGGAGCAGGAGGAGGAGGAGGAGGAGGAGGAGGAGGAGGAGGAGGAGGAGGAGTGGGCGGCTCCCGCGGGCTCTCTGGCGGGCCGAGGCCCCTCGCAGACCGCGCAGCCTCGGGCGCCGCTGGGCGGGCGATGCTGGGCTTCCCTCCGTCGTCTTCGCCCTCGGGATGTTCTTTTCCTCCTTCCTCCTCCCCCCTCCCTGTTATCCTCCCCTCTCCTCCCTCCCTCCTCCTCCCTGCCTCCCTCCTCCCTCCCACCTCCCCCCTGTTCCTCTCTCCACCTCGTGCTCCTCGTGCTCCTCCCTCTCCTCCTCCTCCTTTTCATCTTCCTCTTCCTCCTCGTCGTCGTCGTCCTCCTCCTCCTCCATCCTTATTTTCTATAACCAAGTACTCTCTGCCTCACCCGGAGGCTGGTCGAAAAGGCGGGATGGGCGTTCCGCCTGAGATTTCTTTACCGTTTACGATCCTGAAGCTCCAGAATTGGCCAGAGGTTCACGGATGGAGGGCTGGTGGTTTTCAACATGTGGCTCTCGCCTCAGCGTCGCGCACACCCGTCCTGAACATTTGCAAGAGTTTCACGGGTTTTCGGCGGCTCGTTTTCAAGATGTGGCTCTCGCCATAGCGCCGCGCACATTCGCTTTTTTACGTATGTATGCATGCATGTATGTATGTAACTATTTGTAAAACTACTTAAGCATATTTTTAAATGTATGCATATATGCAAATTGCAATAGTCGCACGGATAGAGGGACTCGTTCTCAAAATGTGGCTCTCGTCTTAACGACGCGTCCACTCGTCTTAAACATTCGCAAGAGTTTCACGGGTTTGGGGCGGCTCGTTTTCAACATGTAGTTCTCGCCATAGCGCCTCGTACGTTGATTTTCAACATTTGCAACAATTTCGCGTGCTCCCATGGTTAACGTACCGGAAATGGTGTTTTGGAAAGATTCTGGGTTATCAGGGCGCAACAGCTACACTGGTTCGCGGTGTTGAGATCCCAGGAATGGCGTTCTGGCAAGATTCAGGATCGTCAAAATGCCAAAGTCAGGTTGATTCGTGGCGTGGAAGTTCGGAGAATGGTGCTTTGGCACGCTTCAAGATCTTCACCGCGTTGTCTCCCAACGGGGCACTCTCCTCAGTGAAAGTGAACCCTTGTAGGGGCTTCTGAAAAGGGAGCTTGGAGGGAGGGTTTATTCCGACATCGTTGATGGATCTTGGGTTTACACTGGTCCTCCTCCTCCTCCTCCTCGCTCGTAATTCTCTCCTCCTCGTCCGCCTCCTCCTCCGCCTCCTCCTCCCTCCACCGCCCGCTCCATGTCCTAAGTTGGTGGCAAGGTCATCAGCTCGTCGTTGCCGTTGTCGTCATGGTCGTCGTCGTCGTTATTCCGGGTCGGCGGCACGGGTCATGAGGCCTGCACAGGACTTCGAAACGAATAGATGGCACAACATCTATCGAACCATATATATATATATATATATATATATATATATATATATTCCACCACATATATTGCACCGCAAGTACTTGCACCACATATGCTGCCCCATGTAGACTGCTAGAAACGTACAATTTGGGTCCGCGCTGGCTTACATTTAAATGATCCGCTTGATTTTGGCTTTTTCAAAAAAAAGGTGCTCCCGCTGGAGCATGCGCCTCATTTTCGGATTGGCGCTATGCCCCCGTCGTTCAGAGTGGCTCTCTTGCCCCAGTGCGGGCAGCTTTGTGGACCAGAGTCCCTTTTCATCGTTGTCGCCCGCCTCATTTCTCATCCCCCGCCTTTCCCTTGTCCTCCTGCTCCTTCCCGCTCCTTCCACACCAGCTCCTGCTGCTGTTGCTGTTCGTCATCGTCCCCCTTTTTTCTCATCCTCCTCCTATTCCTCCTGCTCACCCTCCTGCTCATCCGCCACCTACTCTCACCCAACGTATGCAGGCTTTGTTTGTCCGATTGCGCATGATGGGGTCCCCTTTGGAATTCCAGCACCGCTGTGACACGAGTCGGCGGATTAAGACTTCCTCTAGAGGTGAACATGGCGATATCGAGTTCGCGAGATAACATCGGCGCTGACGACCGGGCGGCGTCTGGACGAACTGCGTGCAGCACACGGGAGGAGATATATGCATTCATGTTGAATGGAGCTCGCGCGTGCGGAAAGTTGATGGAGTCGTGCGAGACAGCATGAGAGCAATCCCGGGAAATTGACGACCGAACCCCCCTCCCTCGGAAGAATCTTAACACGTGCGGGTTCCAGGGTCCGCGGATCCGATTTCGTCCGGTTCTCCGTTTTAGTGAAGAAAGCAATTTTGACATGGGGCAGTGATCGGATCAGCCATATAGCAGTGGACCGGACGCGGATCCAGATCCGCGTAGGCGGAAATCGGATCCACCGAAACAAAACCCAACACCAACATCGGATCCGCGCGAAGAGGAACAAACTTTCGTCCTGGGGATGGGTGTTTTGGCCTTCGGATTTGTTGGTCACCACACAGCCTACACCCATCAGGGTCGTCCGCGCGGGGTCCGACATTCAAGCACGTATTCCTGTCGTATACGATCTACAATCTGAGAAAAGCAAATCGCCCTCCATCGAGAGCCACCTGTTCAACAGATCCGCTGCCCTCCGCGTGCTCGTTCTGGAGGTTGGCCCCGCGCGGGCGACCCTGATGGGGGGGAGGTCGGGATGCGCGACGACGGAATCCGCGCCGAGCGCGAGGCGCCGCACCATCGCGTGAGGGAACGCACGGGCAGGCTGCTGGAGTCAGGGGACGCAGGGCCGAAACGCACTTGCGCAGGACGAGGGACTCTCCTCGGGAGGTGAACATGGCGATGATATGAGTTCGCGAGGTAGCATCGGCGCCGCCGAACGGACGGCGTCTGGACGGGCTGCGTGCAGCACGCAGGAGGAGAGAGGTGCATTCATTTTGAATGGGGCGCGCGCGGAAAGTTGCCTCTCTCCTCTCTCTTCCTCCTCCGTCCCCCCCCCCCCTCCTCCTCCTCCTCCTCCTCCTCTTCTTTCTTCCCTCCTCCCTCGCTCCTCCCCCCCTTCTCTCAATCCTCGTCCTCGCCCTTGGATGGCTCTCCGTCTTCTTCTCTTCTCTCTGGCTGGTTTGGCTCACGACAATCAAAGATTGAACGTCGAATGCGGGACATCCATTGCCCCAAACGCCATATTGGGCCTCCAGAAGCGTCCGGGGACCTTGAAGAACCTCCGTAGACCTCTTGAGATCAGGATCCGGGACGGCACCAACACTTTCTTTCAAATTCTCCTCCTCCTCCTCCTCCTCCTCCTCCTCCTCCCCCTCCTCCACACTCCATCTCTTTTCCTCCATCCCCCTCATAGCGTCACGGACATTCGTTATACCCACTCTGCACACACACTTCCAACAGTTACACGGACGGAGGCCCGTTCGTTTAGAACATGTGGATCTCGCCTTAGCGCCGCGCACACTCGCTTTTCTTGTTTCCAGCAGTTGCAAGGATGAAGAGCCTATGGTTTCCAACGTGTGGCTGTCGCCTGAACTCCGCGCGCACTCTTTTGTAATTCTCAACAGTTCAAAGATGGAGGCCAACTCGTTTTGTTGTTTAGTGCCTCAGTCGCTGGAAACTTCCTCGAAACCTATGACCCGAAGCCTCACTTTCTGCAACAGTTACTCGTGTCGAGGGCGACTCCTACTCGAAACATGCTTCTCGATGGGTACCCGCGAACTCGTGAACAGAGCAGAGAAAAATGTGCAACACTTACACGGATAAGAGGGGTCCGTGTTAAAGCGGGGCTATCCCTTGAACTTCATATCATCAGACCTGTTCGATTTTGTTAGCTTGGAGGATACAGGACGGATCCTGTACAACACGTGGTCTCGTCTGAGCGGCAGGTCCACGGTGTGCTCGTCATTTGAAGGGGGCAATTCTCGCAGTGGGCAGTGGGCAGGGGAACATACTTGCACTGACCTGATCGGAAGGGGGCTTCGGAAGGAAGGATGTGCTGCAGCATCTTTGAAGCATCTTCGGTTTACTCTGGTCCTCCTCCTCGGCCTCATCCTTCCCTGCCTCCTCCGTCTCCTTCCTCCTTCCTCCTCCTCCTCCTCCTTCTCCTATTCCTCCTGCTGCTCCTCCTCCTCCTCCTCCTCCTCCTCCCTCCCCTCGTCCTTCTCGTCCTCCTTGTCATCCTCTTCCCTCCTCGTCCTCGTCCTCCTCCTCTGCCCGTGGCTCAAGGCTTCCGGCGACGGCACCCGTTTCTTTCAATCGGCGCCATATCGTTCCGTCGACTTTGCGCCTCCAGGCTGTGCGTACCTTCTCCTCGTCCGCGTCCGCGACTGCGTCCTCGTCGTGGTCGCGGTGGTCGTCGTTATCGTCGTTATGGTCCTCCTCCTCATCTTCCCCATCCGTCACTTTTCCTCCATTTTTATTATTCCTCCACCTGCTCCTCCTCCTCCTCCTCGATTCCTGTTGCTTGTAAATAGCTTCTCCCTGTCGCATCCCGAAACCAGATTTTAGGGCGGACTAGGCGTTTCGCCTGAGACTTCCTCACCTTTATGACTCTGAAGTTTAGAATTGGCAACAGTTTCACAAATGGAGGGCGGGTGGTTTTCAAAATTTGGCTCTCGCCGTAGCGCCGCGCACATTCGTTCAACACATTTGCAAGAATTGCACGGATTGCGGACGGCTCCTTTTCAAAATGTGGCTCTCGCCTTAGGGCCGCGCACATTCGCTTAACACAAATGGGAAGAGTTTAACGGATTGAAGGCGTCTTTTGTCAACATGTGGCTCTCGCCTTAGCGCCGCGTGCATTCGTTTTCAACACATTGCACGAGTTTCACGGATTGAGGGCGGGGGGTTTTCAACATGTGGCTCTCGCCTTAGCGCCGCGTGCATTCGTGTGACAAACTTGCAAGAGCTTCACGGATTGAGGGCGGTTCCGTTTTAAAATTGGCTCTCACCTAAGCGCTGCGCAAATTCGTTTATACCATTCACAAAAGTTTCACGGATTCCCATGATCAGCGTACCAGAACTGGTGTTTCTAAAAGGTTCAGGATTATGCGGGTGCAACAGTTACGTTGGTTCGGGGTGTTGAAGTCCCAGGAATGGCGTTCTGGCGCGATTCAGGCTTGTCAAGACGCAGCAGTAAGGTTGATCCGTGGCGTTGGAATCCCGAGAACAATGTTTTGGCATGCTTCAGAATCTTCAAACGGTTGTCTTCCAAGGAGGCAGTTCCCTCAGTGGAGATGAACCTTTGTAGGAGCCTATGAAGAGGGAGCTTGGAGGGAGGGTTTATTCCAACATCGTTGATGGCTCTTGGGTCTCCTCCTCCTCCTCCCCCTCCTCCTCTTCCTCTCCCATCCCCATCCGTCACTCTTTCTCCTCCCCTATCCTTCCTTCTCCTGCTCCCCCCTCCTTGTCAAGTGAACAGAACCCGACGAACAACTCTGCGCGACCATCTCTTCCGGCCACTGGGGGTCTGGTCCCTACAACAGCAAACGTGCGCGGACATGCTTGCAAAAGGCCGATCCGGACCGACGGTTGGCCACGAGCGCAACGGGTCCCGAGGTCGGGTGTGCCGACGAGGGGGGCCAGGCAGAGGCGGTCTGCGCATCATTGATCGAGGCCTGTCCGCGGATGAGGGGGGCCAGCGACAACGTATCGAAACAACAACAACAATAATAATCATATTGGCCAGCGTGGAACCCAAGCAGTGTGTTTCTGGCAGCTTGTGTGGTGCGATACATGTTGTGCAATCTGTGTGGTGTAATATCATAGGTGGTACAATCTAGGTTGAGCAATCTATGCTGTGCAATCTATGTGATGCGCAATCCATGCAGTGCAATCGACGTGGTGCAATAGATGTGGTGGGGCCTACGTTGTGTAATTGGTATGATGCAATATGTGTTGTTCATATCTATGTCGGTCACTCTATGTGGTGCAATGTATGTTGTGCAGTCTATGTTAATAATACAATATATGCGGTGCGGTCTTTGCGGTGACGAGGCGGCGGCGGGAACATAGCCGCCAGACCGACAAACTGGCCCAGACGACGGGCGGCGACGAAGCGGCGACGGCGGGAACATAGCCGTCAGATTGACAAACCGGCCCAAATGATGGGCGGCGAAGAAGCGGCGACGGCGGGAACATAGCTGCAATATTGACAAACCGACCCAGTTTCTTAGATCACAAGTGAGAGCCCTTAAGTGCAAGCAGTGTCTTGGGAATCAGAAGAACCATCCGAAAAGCAAGTAGAAGAGTAGGGCCATCACATCTGGCCCGGAGGAAAAGGAGCAATTTCCCGGAGCTCCGTTTTAGCAGCCACGGGTTCGCCAGCCTTCGCTGGCGGCGGGCACAAGGGGGTGGAGGGGAGAGGGGAGGGCTTCTTAGGAGGCTGCTTCTTAGTAGGCGCCGGCCTCACATCTATAGATGAGGCCCGCGCCTTTTAAGCAGAAGGGGTGCTTCTAAGAAACCCTCCCCCCTCCCCCCTCCCTCCTCTGCGCGTGGCTGACTTCGCCTGGCTTCTGAAAGGCCCCTCTGGGCGGGGAAGATGGGGGAAATCTCGGGCCCCGTTCGCGGCAGGACCCCACCAGAGGTCCCGCGGGTTCCACGGGCCCCGCGGATCGCACGGGTCCCACGGCTCCCGCCTGCCCCGCGGGTCCCACCGGCCACCCCCTGCCGCTCTGACGGTGCCTCGCTGGGGTGACGGAGCTCCAGGTCGGCTGTGACACGCGTCCACGGGTGGAGACAACATCAGCGCAGGGGGGAACGGAGGGGAGGCAAGGATCGGATGTCGGATGTGGCGCGAGCGCACCTGGCTCGTCCGGGACCCCTCTTCCCTTTGCCTCGACTGCGCAAGTCCTCGTGGAGGAGGCCCCCGGGGATCTCGATCCCTTTTCCGAGGCCGGTCTTCCACCCCGAGCCGTTTTTTTTGAGGCCGGGGTGCGGCCTCCTGAGGGCTAGGACGACTCCCAAACCGGCCGTCACGATGTCTATGCGTCGCCTGGATCTGAGTGGCCTCCATAGCGAGCGATAACAAAAAAACGCTCTCGTCGGTGCCCTGGCGACCGAGGATCGGTGGCGCACCCAGGGAGGGAGGCAGAGAGGAACAGTGGGCGGGCCTTCCCAGAGGGCTCAGAAGGCCACTGGCTGAGACGCCTACTACGCCCTCTCCGAAACCACCGAAGGCTTCTTAGAAGGCCGGGGGGCTTCCGAGAAGCCCGGCCGCCTTCTGTGAAAGCCTGCTCCCTCTCGGGGGGGGCAAAAAGGTAACGATACCGCAACTCCCCAGACATCTCCCATGGTGCATTCTGATCAGAATTTCGAGGCGTTAGCGACGAGGGCCCGCAGGAGGCCGAAGAAGGCGAACATTAGTCAAGGGTAGCAGTATCTAGGCTACCCAATGTCGCGCGCATCGCGCCCAGCGATGCACGACGCGCGATCATCTTCGCGCCCTCGCGCCCCTGAGACGCCCCCTTGGAGAAGAGCAGCCTCTCCAGCCAAGGCCGCGACGCGCGAATCGCGATTATTTTCGCGCACCTGGGGGTGATCTAGGGCATCTCGGGCGCGCGCTAAAATGGATTTTGTCATCCGTGGACATGGTGCGTGGGCACCAGATCCATGAATCGGGGAAGGTACCCCCGACACATCAGGCCATTGTCGCGCCTGATTGGGCGACGACGTGCGCCGATGTTGCAGGGACACAGGGGCCTGTCGCTGATCCACGCGCCTTCATCCATGTTAATTAGCGTTATCTTATTCGGAGTTTCGACATTGGGCGAGAGGGGGGGGAGGGGGGGGGGGTCTGGCTCTGGACCTCTGCTTGGTGTGGCTGTTTGCAGCAGTGCGTCCTGTGGGGGAGAGGCCCCGCCCGGTCGAAACAGGCGCCAAAAACAGCCAAGATCTACTCCAAGGGAGGAATGGGGAGGAATGGGGGGGAGTGCGAGGACCGCGCCGATCGGCCACACAATGACTAGAAAAACGATCCCTGGGGTTCCCATCGAGCATCGATGCCTGTTCCGCCTCGGAACCTCGCTGCCCCCCTCGGCGCGGCGCGCCGCCGCGTGGAGCCCCCAGGGCGGAGGAGGGGAGGAGGAGGAGGAGGAGGAGGAGGAGGAGGAGGAGGAGGAGGAGGAGGGGGAGGAGGAGGAGGAAGGAAAAGGAGGAGGAGGAGAAGGAGGAGGGGAGGAGGAGGGAGCGAGGAGGGAGGAGGAGGAGGAGGAGGGAGGAGGACGGAGGAGGAGGAAGGAGGAGGAGGAGGAGGAGGAGGAGGAGGAGAGAGGAGGAAGGAGAGAGGAGGAGGAGGGGAGGAGGAGAGGAGGAGGAGTGGAGGAGGAGGAGGAGGTGGGGGAGGAGTGGGAGGAGGAGGGGGGAGGGTGGGAGGAGGGGGAGGGGGAGGGGGAGGGGGGAGGGGGGAGGGGGGAGGGGAGGGGGAGGAGGAGGAGGAGGAGGAGGAGGTAGTGAGGAGGAGGAGGAGGAGGAGGAGGAGGAGGAGGAGGAGGAGGAGAGGAGGAGGGAGGAGGAGGAGGAGGAGGAGGAGGAGGAGGGGGAGGGGGAGGAGGGGGAGAAGGGCGGCCCGCGGGGCCCGCTGAGTGCGCGGCGCGGGTCGCTGCCCTGGTTCTCGAAGGTGCAGCCCTCGGCTGCCGGGGGAGGTGCGGGCAGTGCGGCACGGCTCCGGCGACGGGCACGGCACCTCCTCCTCCTCCTCCTCGTCCTCGTCCTCGTCCTCGTCCTCGTCCTCGTCCTCCTCCTCCTCCTGGTTCCTGGTGGCTGCAAAGTTCGGTGAACGTAGCCCTCACTCTTTCTCCTCGTCCTTCTCCCTTCTCCCTCCTCCTCCTCCCTCCCCCCCCCCCCCTCCCTCCTCTTCTCCTCCGCCTCCTCCTCCTCCTCCTCCTCCTCCTCCTCCTCCTCCTCCTCCTCCTCCTCCTCCCCCTCCCCCTCCTTCTCCTCCTTTGCTCCGTTGGTGCCTGGATCCCCTACACTGAAAGCGCGAACATGCAGAAACAAAAAGGGTGAGTCAGGGTCGGTTGCCTAAACACACCACGGATCGCTGCGCGCCCACAAGCTCCTGCGGTGAAGAACCTGAAGGAAAAAACGCAAACGACTTGGCAGGCAGCAGGGAACAAGACAGCTGGGGGGAACATGCCTCACTGCCTAAACGGTTTTCGAGCTGCGTCCGCCCCGCAGGGCTCAGATTACGACACCCCCAGTGCCGCCCCGATAAGCCACCCGAGGGGCGACACTCCCTCGGGCGACCGCACGCCCCCACGCACTCCAGGGCGGGGGCCCTTGGCCGTGGGAAGGATGGGTGCGGTTCCGCCATGAACCCCCCGAAGGGGACCCCCCACCCGCCCAGGCACCCGCGGCGTACGGGCCGGGCCACCGCAAGGGGTGGGAAACGTGGCGACGAGGGTGCAATTTTCTCTCCCCCTGGCCCCCTACGGGCAAACAGGGGTGACGAACGGGCTGCTACCCGCCTTTTTTCCTGGGACGCCCGAGGGCACCCAGTGGCACAGGTGCCCCCCCTCCTCGTCCTCCTCTTCCTCCTCCTCTTCCTCCTCCTCCTCCTCCTCCTTCTCCTCGTCCTCCTCCTCCTCTTCCTCCTCCTCGAGAGAACCCCAGGGCCGGCCCAAAAAATCCGAGCGGGCCTCTCGTGCTGATACCGTGCTGATGCTCATTTCCCAAGGTTAATTGGAGGCCCAGCGAATGGGCCGATCTCGACTCCCTTGCCACTGCCCCTGCCGTCGCCGCTTCCTGCAGAGCAGGCGGCCGCTCGAGAGCGCGACTTTCTCACCGTGCATTTTACTGGCGAGCCTGTGGCCTCTCGGCCGGTGCTGAATTCCCCTCGAGGGGGATGAGGATGAGGATGAGGATGAGGATGAGGATGAGGGGGAGGAGGAGGACGTACGTATCTGTTGGGACGTATCTTGAGGTGGGGGGGGCGCCCGTGGCGCCCCCCCACCTTAGCGTGAACACGTCGGGCACAGAGGGGGCTACTCGCCACGTGACTCGCTGCCCCGACGACGGCCCCCCGCAGCCATGGTTCACCCGCATTCTGGCGGGGGCTGCGCTGGCGTGGTTCACCTGCCTACGGTTTTCAGCCGTATGCTCAAAGAGCGGCAGGGCCAGCTTGGGGTAGCAGCCGACGGGCACGTGCATACGGGGTCCGCGCTGGCAACGGGCGAGATTAACTGATCTCGAAACCCGAGGATCCCCGTCCGGGAGTGGGCGCAAGCCCCACGGGGTTCACGTGCCACACGGCACCACCTCTCCCAGAAATGCACGATCGTGGCTGCAGCTGACGCCACGGCAGTGGGCCAAAATTCAGACCACACTGCTTCGGGTTCAGGGGAGCCAAACTCATCCCTGCCCGCGCAAAGTGACGGCGGCCTTCCCGCTCCCGCATGTCCACCGCAACTGGCCCTGTCAGTATGCCCCAGGGCGAGTGTGGCGCTGACACCATGAGAACAGGTGCCAAGCCCCCGCAGGGGGAGGAGGAGGAGGAGGAGGAGGAGGAGGAGGAGGAGGAGGAGGAAGAGGAGGAGGAAGAGGAAGAGGAGGACGAGGAGGAGGACGAGGAGGAGGAGGAAGAGGAGGAAGAGAGAGGAGGAAGAGAGAGGATGACTAGTGTAAACCCGAGCCTCAACAACGATGTTGCCCTCTAAGGTCCCTCTTCACAACTCACTGCAAGGACTTATACGCTGAGGGAAGTACCCGCTGGAAGAGAACCGTCTGAAAATCCTGTACCGTGCCAAAACACCAGCCACGCCAGAAATCAACGTTCCTGTTGCGTCATGACGACCCTGAACCGTGCCAGAACACCCTTTTCTGGGGACTTCAGCACCGTGAATCAACGTGACTGTTGCGCCCTGACAATCCTACATCGTGCCGAAACAATCTTTGGGACGGCGGTTCTAAGAACCCTTGAAGCTGTAACGGACACTTGAAACGAATGTTCGCGGTGCTGAAACGAAACCCACATTTTGAACAAGAAACGCCCTCCACCCGGGACGTTTTTGCGAACTTTTGAAACAACTGTGCGCGGCATTAGGGCGATAACCACACGTTTAGAACGGCCCGCCCACCCTCCGTGAAACCCTTGCCAGCTTTTGAAACGAATGTGCGCGGCGATAAGGCGAGAGCCAGGTTCCATCTGTGAAGCTCTCGCAAACTTTTAAGACGAATGTGCGCGGCGCTACGGCGAGGACCACATTTTGCAAACGTCCCGCCGTCCATCTGTGAAGGTCTTGCGAACTTTTAAGCCAAGGCGTTGTGTATTGGCGGTCTGAGAATGAATCTACCTGTGAGTGAGTTGGAATGTGAATGAGTCTCAGTCGTGCGAGTGCGTCTCTGCGCATGAGCCTGGGGCCTCCTGGGGCCTCCTGAAACCTTCTGGGGCTTCCTGGGGCCTCTTGGAACCTCTTGGGGCCTCCTGGGGTCTCTTCGGGCTTCCTGTAGCCTCCTGGGGCATCGTGTGGACTCCTGGAGCCTCCAGGAGCTTTCTGGGGCCTCCTGGGGAAGGTTCGTGCTCCAGGAGAAGCCCAATCTATAGGAACACGATCAAGCATGTAGGATTGGAGCCACAAGAGACGGGCAGGACAACACATGTAAGACACAAAAGGCTCGTGCCCCAGGGCAAGCCCAATCTATAGGAACACATGTAACAACACATCGGATTGGAGACGCAAGACAGATACACACTATATAAGCATACGTAAAACACAAAGGACTCGTGCCCCAAAGGAGGTCCAAACTATAGGAGCACACGAAAAACACCAGGAAGGAGCCACTAGTGTGGCCTTCTGAGTCCTCCTGCTCCTGGGGCCTTTTGGGGCCTCCTGGGGCCTTCGGGGGCCTCCAGGTGCCTCCTGGCGCTTGTTGTGGCCTCCTGTGGCTTCCTGGTGCTTCCTGGGGCCTCCTGCAACCTCTTGGGGCGTCCTGGGGCTTCCAGTGGCCTCGTGGAACATCCTGGAGCCTCCTGAGGCCTCCTGGGGCCTCCTGTGGCCTGTTGAACCTTCCTGTGGCCTCCTGATGCCTCTTGGGACCTCCTGTGGACTCCTGGGGCCTCCTGGAGCCTGCTGGAACCTCCTGTGGCATTCTGGGGAGGATCCGTGCCCGCAAGTCTGGCCACCAAGAAACAAGCAAACCGCTCGAGATATCCTCAAGATCTGCCCCCCCCCCCCCCCCCCCTGGGGTGCGAAAACCAGCGCCTCGCTCGACACACCCTCTCAACATCTGCTCCAAACGCGGAGGATGTTGCGCTGGCAAACAAGCAAACCGCTCGAGAGATCCCCGCCATTTTGGCGCGAATGGAGGAGTGAGATACCCCCTGGCGGCTCCCCCTTGGGGGTGCTTCAACCTGCGCCTCGCTCGAGATATCCTCAGAATTTGCTCCGCCATCACCATCATCACCATCATCAGCATCGTCATCATCATCATCATCATCATCATCATCATCATCATCATCATCATCATCATCATCATCATCATCATCATCATCGTCACCATCATCACCATCATCGTCATCAACATTTTCATCATCGTCGTCATCATCATTCTCAGTATACCATACTATACCATACCATAGCATAACATAGCACAATCTAGCAAACACAATCATGCGATATCATGAGCAGGAGGAGGGAGGAGGAGGGAGGAGGTGTGAGTCGGCGCGGTCGGAGTACAAATTATTCACTGCCTGGAGCTCCCCATACGTGTATCTATTAGCACGGACCTGTCCGCCGTGAGTGTCTAAGCGCAAGAGTTTTCGAATCTAAACGGGCTTGAATATTGACGGTCTGGGAGTGAATCTACCTGTGCATGAGTTGGAATGTGAATGAGTCTCAATAATATTCGTGCGTCTCTGCGCATGAACCTGGGGCCTCCTGGGGCCTCTTGAAATCTCCTGGGGCTCCCGGGGGCCTCGTGGAGCCTCTTGGGGCCTCCTCGGGCCTCTGAGGGCTTCCTGTGGCCTCCTGGAGCCTCCTGGGGCCTCGTGTGGTCTCCTGGGGCCTCCAGGAGCCTCCTGGAACTTCCTGGGGCCTCCTGGGGAGGATTCGTGCCCCAGGAGAGGCCCAATCTATACGATCAGTCGTAAAAATACTTCGGATTGGAGCCACAGGAGAAAGGCAATCAAGAGGAACACGCGTAAACCACCAAGGACTCGTGCCCCAGGGGAGGCCCAATCTATAGGAGCATCAGTAAAACACTTAGGAGTGGATACGCAGGAGAAGGACAATCTATAGAAACCTTCGTACTCTGGGGGAGGCCCAATCTATAGGAACCACTCCTGTGGCCTTCTGAGGCCTCCTGAGCTCCTGGGACCTCTTGTGGCCTCCTGGTGCCTCCTGGTGCTTGCTGTGGCCTCCTGTGGCCTCCTGTGGCTTCCTGGTGCCTTCTGGGGCCTCCTGGGGCCTCCTGAAACCTCTTCGGACCTGCAAGGGCCTCCTGTGGCCTCCTGGTGCCTTCTGGGACCTCATGCGGCCTCTTGGGGCCTCCCGGAGCCTGCTGGAGCCTCCTGTGGCATCCTGAGGAGGATCCGCGCCCACGAGTCTGGCTAGCAACACCAGCAAACCGTTCGAGATATCCTCGCAATCTGGGCCGTCAGGGGTGCGAGAACCAGCGCCTCGCTCGAGACATCCTCCAAATCTGCTCCGAAAGCGGAGGATACTGGGGGCACAAGCAGACAAACCGCTCGAGACATCCCCGCCATTTTGGTGCGAACGGAAGAATGAGATACCCCCTGGCGGCTCCCCCTTGGGGGTGCTGATTACCGCGCCTCGCTCGAGACATCCTCATAATGCTCCGCCATGATCATCATCATCATCATCACCACCACCATCACCATCACCATCACCATCACCATCACCATCACCATCACCATCACCATCACCATCGTCATCATCATCATCATCGTCATCATCACCACCACCATCATCATCATCATCATCAATATCATTATCATTATCATTATCACCATCATCATCATCACCATTACCATCCCCATCACTATCACCATCATCATCAGCATCATCATCAGCATCATCATCATCTCATCATCACCACCACCATCATCATTCTAATCATTATCACCATCGTTATCATAACCTAGCATTTCATATCATATTACAGAATACCATCACATGCCATAACATACCTTACCATTGCAAAACGCAACATGACATTACATACCATAGCATACCACAATACAGCATAACATCACACAACATAGCATAATCTGAGGAGGGAGAGGTGAGGGTGTTCCTGTGGGCCTTCTCGGCGCGGTCAGAGTAATAGCACGAACACCATCCTTTGGATATGGGGAGCACGAAACCTGTCCTTTGGATACGGGGAAAGCGGAGCTAAAGACGCTAAAACGCCGTCGCGTTTTTTCCTGCAATCTTTTTAGGCTTGTCAAAGGCCCAAAATACAAAACGCCCAGGGCGTTGGCCGACGAATGTGGCATGCGTGTTCGCTACTTGTCTGCGAGGCCTGAATAGCTGCCACCCTCGTCAGAGAAGGAACCCTCCAGGGTCTGCAGCCTCCCGGGTGCATTCCGTAACCAACGCCCCCGCGTCGACTGCACGCCGGAGTGACCCTGGGCAGGAGTGACCTCCGATGCGCGGCTCCAGTGGGCCGCGGGCAGGCCGAGTCCAAGCGCGCAGGCCAGGTGCTGGGGGGGCCCCCGTGAGCCCGCACCCAAAGGTCACTCCGGCGAGAGGTCACCCTCTACGCGTACACGTCGTTCAGTTCTGATCGTGCTCGTTTCGAACTGTGCTCGTTTCTAATTGTTCCTGGCCCCCTAGTGGCCAGGGAGACGCCCAAGATAGAACAAATTAGGCATGAAAGGATCTTGGCCCCCAAAGCAATCGAAGAACCTTCGAAGACCTAGAAGGGAACCATGTGTACGTGTAGCCGACCGCGGGATCCCAACCCGCCTCGCCCGACCCGCCGCTGCCGCCCCTCCCCCCTCGCGCGGCCCGGCCGCGGGCAGCCCTTGAGGCCCGGGCGGGGCAGCTCCAGGTGCCTGGCGGAGTCGGCAGAGGGAAGGAAAAGAACTGCTGGCCCGCCGCCCCCCCCGAGAAGTGCGGCACGCCTGGGCCCCCTCGAGGCATGAAGAACTCACCGAGGAGAAACCTCCCCCGGGGGATGGGGTCCAGACCTAAGGGGGTCGAGGAGGAGGAGGAGGCGCAGGAGGAGGAGGAGGAGGAGGAGGAGGAGGAGGAGGAGGAGGAGGAGGAGGAGGAGGAGGAGAGCAGGAGGAGGAGGAGGAGGAGGAGGAGGAGGAGGAGGAGGAGGAGGAGGAGGAGGATGAGGGATGAGGATGAGGAGGAGGAGGAGGAGGAGGAGGAGGAGGAGGAGGAGGAGGCGGGGAGGAGGGAGAGGAGGGAGGGGGAGGAGGAGGAGGAGGAGCGAGGAGGAGGAGGAGGAGGAGGAGGAGGAGGAGGAGGAGGGGAGGAGGAGGAGAGGTGGGGAGGAGGGAGGAGGAGGAGGAGGAGGAGGAGGAGGAGGAGGAAGGAGGAGGAGGAGGAGGAGGAGGAGGAGGAGGAGGAGGAGAAGGAGGAGGAGGAGGAGGAGGAGGAGGAGGAGGAGGAGGAGGAGGAGGAGGGAGGAGGAGGAGGAGGTCATGAACAAATCATGACGTCGGGGGTCTGAGCCTCGGGAAGCGTTGTACACCGCTCCGAGCCCGAAGCGCGCCGGTTCGCAGCGAGCCGGCCAACCGTTGGGGGGGAACGCCTGGGGGAGGGGACCGGCTGAGGGGGGGGGGGGACCGGCCAAGGGGGGAGGGGGACATCGACGCTTCCGTTGGTTCTCGGCTGCTTACCAGCGTTGGGACGCCTTCCAGCGGCTGCGTCTTGCCGGGAGCGTTTCGGGGTTTCCGGGGTCGTCCCGAGTGGCCGCCAGAGGCTTGAGTTATGACCCGAAAACCACCAGTGGACTGGCTCAGGGGGAGACTCACCGAGCCAGAATCGGTGATACGTCGCCATGGATCGGCGTTTGGTCCCCGATTGCGAATCCGCACGCTCCTGGGCGGGGTGGGCTATCGGGCCGCTATCGGCTATCAATGGCCGAGTGGGGGTCGATGCAGTTCCCCCTGAGCTGATCTCCTCTGACGTTGCCGCTGAAGTCAGCCCGCCCTCGCCGCAGCAGCAGCGGCTGCTTCGACACAGCAGACGCATTTAGCAACTGAACATCGTGCGGCAAGGAGTCCTGGGGGCACGGCTGTCGTCGAGCTTTGAGCTTCGGGAGGCGCCCCCAGGTCTTCTGTGGGACCAGGCCATCGGGGGATACGAAACTTCCTGGGAGCACCTGCTGGCAGGCCAGTTTCCCACGTGACGTGCCTACTGAACGACGCCCGGGGACTACTGCACTGGATCCACAAATCTTAGGGCGTGATGCTGCGCGACGCAACAGTGAAGTGCTGGGACGAAGGCCACCGAGCGTCCGTCAGACAGACCAGAGGATCGCGTGGCAGAGACCTGAGTAGTCCAGCGCCCTCCCCCACGGGTCTTCTTGCGTCGACTGCGTCGTGCCACCGATGCCAATGTGGTCTGCCTGCGTCGAGTTCTTGGAGCCGCTGGCGACTTGCCAGATCTTTCCGCTGTCGACGGGAACCGCCCGTTGGCTTCGAAAGGCGCCCCCATCAGCGGCGCGAAGAAAGATGGGAGGGCAGGAGGGCAGGAGAGAGAGAGGTGGGACCCAGGGGCTCGAGGGACCCTGCGATTGCGTCCAAGACGGGTACCGCCTGCGACGGAACGGACAAGGCGAGGGCGAGGCTCACGCTGTGCACAGCGGGCGGCCGCGCTTGGGCGCGGCACCGCTGTCCGAAGAGCTGCCGCAGGGATTCGAAGAGATGCCCCCGCCTCCTCCTCCTCCTCCTCCTCCTCCTCCGAGAGAGAGAGAGAGAGGGAGAGAGAGAGAGAGAGATCGGGCCGCGCTAGAAGAGGTGGGAGGGGACGGAGGAGGAGCAGGAGCAGGAGTAGGAGCAGCAGCAGGAGCAGGAACAGGAGCAGGATGATAATGATGATGATGATGATGATGATGATGATGATGATGATGATGAGGAGGAGGAGGAGGAGGAGGAGGAGGAGGAGGAGGAGGATGTGGAGGCGTTGTCGTAGGATGAGGAGGAGGAAGAGGAGGAGAAGGAGGACGAGGAGGAAGAGGAGGAGGAGGAGGACGAGGAGGAGGAGGAGGAGGAGGAGGAGGAGGAGGAGGAGGAGGAGAAGAACAAGCTTCGAGCAATCTTGGTCTCACTATGTCTCGAGGGGGAGGAGGAGGGGGGGAGGAGGGGGAGAACAAGCTCCCAGCAATCTTGGTCTCAACATGTCTCCGCGTCGCGCCTGCAAGGTGCTGCTCCTCGCCGCCTCCCATCTGCGCCACGCTCAATTCCATCGCACGCCGGAGGTCATCGTCCACGTCCTGGCTGCTGTAGCAGCTCGAGAGTAGGGAGCAATGGAGGAGGACAAGGAATACGTAGGACGAGGAGAATTACTGCCTAGGACGTCTGGGATCCAGCCAAGGTTGCCTATGTGGGGTGTTGCTGCATGCGCCGAGTTCCAAAAAGCGTTGGCTTGCTCTCCCGCGTTGATTTGCATTCCGTCCAATCCGCCGACGTTGGCCAGGCCTCGATGAGGTCGTGGTCTTGGCAGGGGTAATCCATATTCATTGCGTCAAGCGCTTTGCAACTCTGATGGCTTGCTTCAATCTGTCCCCACTGCTCCATCCCCTGATGCCTGAAGGTTACTGGCTCCAAGGCGTCCGCTAGCGTTGTCGCGGTTTACCGCTGGACACTGCCGCCTCGTCTCCGTGGCCACGAAGTCCGCGCGGTGCCAAGAGATACCATGCCCTGCGCGTCGTGCCAAGAGGGCGGACCACCCGTCGGCTAGAAGAGGACACATCGACATAAACATTAACTTTCGGAGGTCCGCGCGGACTTCTTGGATCAGGGCTGGCCCCCCTCTCCCTGGCGCGCGAAGGGAGACGGTCCAGCGCAGCCCCAACAAACCCGCGCGGACCTCCGACAAATGATGCTCATCCCGACCTTCCTCTTCGACTAATCCTCTCCGTCTCCTGCGACCACACCCCCTTTCGTCTTCCCCCTCCTCGCGCACGGGCGCAGTCAGCGCGCTTCGCAGCCCGAACCGGTCAATCACCTCTTGGGACCGGGCCGCTGACACGAGAACTTTGTTGCGAAGGTCGTGCGCGTAAACGGAAGAGCGTATCTTGATATAGTGTTCATGGAGGAGCACAAAACTGCGCAACAATAACGAGGTCCGCGCGATTTTCTGGGATCGGCGCTGGACCTCGCGCGCCAGGGAAGGGGGTCCAACACCGATGCGAGAACTCCGCGCGGATCTCCTGAAGTGTATGTTTACGCAGTTTCTTCGACTTCGAAATACCTTTGCAAGGTGCCCTTGAAGACCCTCCATGAAAGGCCCTCTGGCTGCGAAAACGGCGCCCCGATACATGGGACGCAATCGCTGCACCACGACCCGCTTGTCCAACTTCAGAGCCCCCGAAATCCAAGACGTTGACAACTCGCTTTTACTTTTGCCACTTTCCACCAGGCTTCACATATAGATACACATATCTGTATACTAATACTTATGGTTATCATTATTACTATGATTACTATGAGTAAAATTATTACTAGTATTAGCATCATCATCATCACCATTATTATTCTTATGTTTATTACTACTATTTTTATTATTACGGTTATTATTATTATTGTTATTGCTATTGCCATTATTTTTATTTCATTTTTATTATTATTATTAGTCTTAGTCATATTTTCATGAACATTATATAGGTGTAAAGATCAAGCATAATTCGCATTTCTGTGTAATGGTCGTTGCCTGAGGGGAAGGTGTTAGGGCCCGGGGGAAAGGTCACGCTTGGAGGGGGGGCGGTCTGGGCACCTGCGCAAGGCCTGCGAGCTCCAGCAGGGCGCCTGTGAGCACCGGCAGGCCCCCCCCCCAAAAAAAAACGTGAAATCCTCACCGTTGCCCAGCGGCAGGAGAGCCCAGAATCGAATCGATTAGTCGGATCGGCGATCGAAATGAATCGGCAGCCGAGTCGGGAAAAGTCGCATCGGCGGAAATCGGCAGGCAAGTATGCCTCCAATAAAGAATCGGAATCCAAATCGGAATCCCCAGTCGAATCGGATCGGAATCAGAAGCCATCGAAATCGAATCGAATCGAAGGAGTCGAAATGAGCCCTGCAGGGGGGGGCGGGTTGGACTGGGTACAGTCAATGCGTATAATGAGCACGAACGACAATGATGCAAGGGCCTGGGAAGGAAGGTCATGCCCGACACTCTGCGAGCGGGGCGCGACCAGCGCCGGCCGCCAAAAGGATGGGCCGAAGGGGAAGGCTGCCAAGGCAGCCTTGGGAAATTGCGCGCCCTTGCTGTGCGGGCCGACTGTGCGATCGTCACCGTTGCCTCCTCCTCCTCCTTCTCCTCCTCCTCCTCCTCCTCCTCCTCCTCCTCCCCCTCCTCCTCCCCCTCCTTCTCCTCCAGGGGGGGGGGGGGGGGGGGGCGGGGGTCGGCCCGGGGGTGAGGACCGCTGGCCGCTGCGCGCCAGCTGCCAAGACACGGCCGCCCGGCTCCCGCTGGCGGGCCCGCCGCCTGGGCCGCCTCCTCCGCCCGCGGCGCCCGCCTCCCGCCGGCTTCGGCTGCCGAGGGCCCGGGTGCGCCGCAGGTGGCGGCGACCGGCAGGGCCGGAGGGGAGGAGGAGGAGGAGGAGGAGGAGGAGGAGGAGGAGGAGGAGGAGGAGGAGGAGGAGGAGGAGGAGGAGGAGGAGGAGGAGGAGGAGGAGGGGAGGAGGAGGAGGAGGAGGAGGAGGAGGAGGAGGAGGAGGATGAGGAGGAGGAGGAGGAGGAGGAGGAGGAGGGGAGGAGGATGAGGATGAGGAGGAGGAGGAGGAGGAGGAGGAGGAGGAGGTGGAGGCGACCGGCAGGGCCGGGCGCACGAGGGCCCGCGGCCCTGCCGGCGCGGGCGCACCGCCACTCGCGGGTGGATCGTGGCCCTTTCGGCTCGGCGGCGAGAGGGGCGAGTGGCCCAGGGGCGGGCATTACGTGTATGCGCCTGGGAGCCTATCCGAAGGCATAGGTCATCGGCGCACCTGGACACATGCATGGCTCTCCCCTGGGCTATTCGCCCTCGTCGTCGCCTCTGACTCCTGGCCCTCTGTGGGAGCGCGGGGGAGGCCCGCCGGCGCGCCGCCCGCCTCCCGCCGACAGCTCTCTCTCCCAGCTCCGGGGGCGCCGGGAAGGCAACCCTCCCAGCTGGGAGGGTTGCCCTCCCAGGTGGGAGGGCTGCCTTCCCGGCTGGGGATCGGAGGACGTCTAGACATCCGCCGATCTGCTTTTTTCTCTCTTCCATCCGCGGCCCGACCCGTTCCCCGGGGGTGTCGCTTCGTCCCGGATGCACTCTTGAGGGTCCCCGGGCCCGATGGCCGGGCCCCGGGGGGGGGGCCGAAGTCGATGCAAACCGCCGCCAGCTCGAGACGATCCGATGCCCCCGGGAGGTCTGGGCTGGTGCTCCCTGCTCGTCAGCGGCGCCCCGGGTCCGCATCGCGGGCGAGCTGCGTCGGGGCACGGGCGCGGCGGGCTGCGGCACACGCGGCACGCGCGCGCGGCACGGGCAGGCCGCACGCGCGCACGGGCAGGCCGGGTGGCGGCACTGCGAGGTGTCTGGCTGCAGGGGTGGGAGGGCGGGGGAAGAGAGGAGCGGCCGCGGGAGGAGGGGAAGGAACTAGTGTGTGCTCGAAGCGGGTTGCGGCACCAGGGGCACGGGAGAGGCCAGAGGGCAGGAAAGAAGAGGCTGCGCGCGGCAGGAGGGCCTCCTCGGACCATGAGATGGCTTCGGGATGTGCCGAACCCTGGTGCCCACAAGCAGGTAAGCATATACCCCTGACAATCACAGGGTGGGGATATAATAAAGTTCAGGGCTCGGGGGGACCATATTTTCCGTCCCGGCACCTCATGCGTACGATGAGATGCTAGTATGCTATAGCGAGGGGAGGGAGTAGGAGCTTCTGGGGGGGGTGGGGTTAACCAGGAGCTCGGGCTCGGGTCGTGCGCTGCCTCCTGGCTCTGCCGGGGAGCTGCAGGCCTCGGAGGATAGCTCGGCCCGAGCTTTTGGACACCGATCAAGCCCAGAGGCTGGGCGCGCCGCGCACCTGGCAAAATCCGTCAGCATGGCATCGGACATCGGTTTGACTCGGCATGTGCTCTGGATCAGGCCGCATCGGCACGGAGCCAAGATCGAATCGGAGTCAAACAACGCCACGCAAACATCAAGCTGGATCGCATCGCGTGAACGTCAAGAGCGAATCGGATCGGATCGGGCCTGCCTGAACCGACCCGATCGAAGTCGATCCTGCGAGACCGAAGAGCATCTTATTTTTCCGAGAGGGGGGGGCAGAGGTCCCAGCCCCTTCCCTGGGGATATTTTTCCATCCTGGGCTCCTTTCTGGTGGCCCCACGGCCTGAGAGGGGCCCCCGAGAGCCAGCATCGAAGAAACGCCGCCAGGGTGATACCATCATCTCGTCGGAGTTATGGGTCTGCCCGGTGGCAGCTCCCCTTAGATCTGACGCTGCCAAAAAAAACACATCGCAGAAAATCGCGACCAAAGCACAGACCCCATCTTTCTGCGTCATGTGTAGAGCCGGATCGATATGTGAGGGTCCCGGGGCCAGAAATGGAGAGGAAACGCCCGACTCGAAAACAATGAGTCGCCAGGATCTCAGGGCCGATGTCGTAATTTTATCAAAACAGAGTCCTCAGAAGTCTCGAACCATTCCCCAGCACCGGTTTTTCATCCTGAGTCGTTTTTTGACGGCCCCGGGGCCTGGCGAGGGCCCCTCGAGGCCGAGAATCGAGAAAAACCTCTGCCTGTTTTTTTTCATACGTTCGGCCTCTGGGGATCCTCGCACTTTGTTTTGCTCGCGTTTTGCTTTCCTCTTTTCTCGCGGGGGGGGTGCCTATGTGTCTGGCACGGCGGCAGCCCGCAGAGCGACGCCGCAGGGCCTCGCTGGAAGCGCCCCCCTCTCCCCCCACGCCGTCCTCGCCGCCGGCCAGGCCCTCCTCCGCACGGGCCAGGCCGTCCTGGGCACGGCCGGGGCTGGGGGGGGAGGAGGAGGAGGAGGAGGAGGAGGAGGAGGAGGAGGAGGAGGAGGAGGAGGAGGAGGAGGAGGAGGAGGAGGAGGAGGAGGAGGAGGAGGAGGAGGAGGAAGAGGAGGAGGAGGAGGAGGAGGAGCAGGAGCAGGAGGAGGAGGAGAGGAGGAGGAGGAGGAGGAGGCAGAGAGGGGAGAGAGAAGGAGGAGAGGAGGAGGAGGAGGAGGAGGAGGAGGAGGAGGAGGAGGAGGAGCAGGAGCAGGAGGAGGAGGAGGAGGAGGAGGAGGAGGAGGAGGAGGAGGAGGAGGAGGAGGAGGAGGAGGGGGGGGGGCAGCTGCGGGTTTGAGGCTGGAAATCTTTAGACGGTTCGGGGTCTGAGGTTCGAGGCTTGAGGAGTGCCGCACGGGCCAGGCCCTCCTCCGCACGGGCCAGGCCGTCCTGGGCACTGGCGGGGGGGGGGGAGCTGCAGGTTCGAGGCTCGAGGTCTTCGGACGGTTCGAGGTCTTGAGGTTCGAGTCTCGAGGTGCGCCAAGGGCCAGGCCCTCCTCCGCACGGGCCAGGCTGTCCTCGGGGGCAATGTCGCGTTCGAAAATCGAAGAGAAAATCAAATTTCGGGTTCGAAAATTGAGAACTTCGGGTTCATCCGAAGCCATGTCATCCGGACTAGTGCAGCCGAGACGAGTTCGTCGGGACGCATTCGTCAAGACAACTTCCTCCGGACGAGCTCATCCGTGGACGATCTCATCCAACAACGAGATCACCCGCCGACGAATTCATCTGGACGAACATTTCCGGACAACTTCATCGAGACGAGTTCGTCCAGAAAAAGTTCTTCCGGATGGACTCGCCGCGGAAGGAACCGTTCATGATGAACTGGTCGTCCTCCGAGGTTCGAGGCCTTCGGATGGTTCTCGGCGGTCTTCCAGCCTCGGGACGCTTCCCAGCGGCTGCGCCTCGCCGAGGGCGCTCGGGGGGTGCTCGACTCGTCCCGAGCGGCCGCAAGAGAACCGAGCTATGACCCGAACGCCAGGCCTCCGCCGGGCAGGGCCAAGCCCCGCGTCCCCTCGTTTTTTTGGGTTATGTTATGCTTCTTGTTTCCCATGCTCTCGTGTGTCCCATTATCTTCCTGCTTTTTTTTTCCGGGTTCTTCCCATGTTTTTGTTGTCGTTTGTTTTTTCTTGCTTCTTGTTTCCCATGATGTCTTGCTGGTGTTCTTCGCCGGCACCCCTCGGGAGCCAGCCGGGCTGCGAGGACCGGGCTGTCCCGTGCCCTGCGGCAGCTCCGGCTCCCATGTCACGTTTGCAGGGCTTCTCTCTTTTGTTTCGAGTTCCGATGCCGTGACGGGTGAGGTCGGTGAGGTCCGCGCGGGGGCCTGAGCCCGAGCAGTGGCAGCTGACCGCGCCAGTCAGAATCACGTGCTCTGGACCTCTGGGGGGTTGCCCTGGGACACGTAGAGGTAGAACGCGGCAGGTTCGCGCCCCCCGAGGCTTCGGTATTGCTTTGCAGCAGATCAGCGCCCCCGAGGCTACACCCCTTTGCGCTACGACGAGTGCACGCTCCCGAGGCCACAGCCCCTCGCAACCTGCGACACGTTTGCGCCCCCGAGGTCACACTCCTGTGTGCATAAAATCACTGTCGCGCTCCCGAGACCACTATCCCTTGTTAAATTACAGTGGGCGCAGTGCGTTCGCGCTCCCGAGGCCACGATTCTGCCTGCGGAGGCTGCCCCAAAGCGTCATCCCCTCTCCAGAAACAACAAAAACTGCAATTTTCTGTTTTGGGATGTGTTCGGGGGCGCTTTTCCGCCCCTCGTCGTTTCCTGAGAACTCTGCTCTTGACCCGAGGCCACGAATCTTAGAACATAGCTAGGGGTGCCCGTTCCCGAAGCCGCCAACCCTCGTACATTAGAATAGCAGTGCGCTCCTGGGGCCACCATCTTTAAGTACAACAAACGCGCGCAAGCAGACAGCCAGCAAACAGCCCAAATCAACTGACCACCATCGGTTCAGGCAACAAGCCAATCAACCGAGTTGCCAGGCAACCGACCGACACGAAAACCAACGAACCTACCGACCAAGCGTGGTCATGCCTACAATCAGAGGTGGGGCCAGCGGCAGATGGCGAAGCCCTTCAGATCTGGCCGCTCCCGCCCTGCGGGTTGGGACGTACGAGACCTCTCTGACAGAGTGTTTGGCACAATCTTTGGCCCTATTCGCCGGTGCCTGGTCAAAAACCTCCCTGAAAGTCCCTCCGAGGGGGCCCCACTCTGCCGCCGGCCCCCCCCCGGCTTCAAGGTCCGGAACGCCCCGGGGACGACCCGAGAGCGCCCCAGGCCGGTCCTAGAGAGTGCCGAGCAGTCCAAGAGAGCCTCCACACGGTTCCAGATCGCTCCAAGACGGCCCAAGATGCCTCCAAGAGCACCCCCAAGAGAGCCCCAACATGCAAAAATCATTGATTTTTCAATGTTTTTTGAAGGATTTTCGCGTTCTCGCCATTTCGGCTTACCCACGCTCCAAGACGGCCCAAGAAGCCCCCAAGATCGCCCCACGACGGCCCAAGAGTCCCCCAAGGGGGCTCCAAGACAGCCCAGGAGGGCACCAAAACGGCCCAAGAGGCCCCCTGGACGGCCCAAGAGGGCCCCAGGACGGCCCCAAGAGGGGGCCCAGACGGGGAACCCGAACGGACATTTCGAACTTTCGGTCCCAAGAGGCTCCCAGGAGGACCTAAGAGGCCTCCAGGAGGCTCCCCAGAGGCCCCAAGAGACCCCCAAGAGCCCCCAAGAGGGCCCCAAGAGGCTCCCAAGGAGCCGCCAGGAGGCCCCCAAGAGGCCCCTAAACTCCCCCGCAGAGGCCCCCGAGAGCCCTCTCGAGAGACCCCAAGAAGTGTCCATGAGGACTCCGACCCAAAACCCAAGCACGGTCGCGGGATAGGCCGACGGCCATTCGATAGCTGGCATGCGCGCCGCGTCACGACTTTCGATGCTGCGCGCCACTTAGGCAAACTCCCAAGGAGCGGCCAGTGATGCGCCGCCGGCGTCCTTGATCCGGCCGCTCCCGCCTGCGGGTTGGGCAGTGCGAGACTGCCAAAGTGCCTGGCAGGATGCGCCAGGGCCTGGTCAACACCTCCCTGAAGTCCCTCCAATGGCCCGCCACTCTGCTGGCTGTCTCTCGTAGGCCCCCCTGGCCTCAAGGCTGTAAGCGGCCCTAAAGGGCCCCAAGACCAAGAGAACCCCAGGACGGCTCAAGAGAGCCCACAGAGGCGCCCAACGCAGTCCAAGAGAACCCCAGGACGCTTGCAGATCGCTCCAAGACAGCGCACGCTGGCTTGAGGATGGCCTGAGAAGCCTAAGGGACGTCCAGAGGCCTCCAAGAGGACTCTCACGAGGGCTCCGAGAAGCCAGAGCCATTGATTTTCCCATGTTTTTTTGCTGGATTTTCGCGTGTCCGTCTTTTCCGGCTTCCGACGCTCCACGACGGCAAGAGGCCACCACCATCGACCCAGTACAGCCCAAGAGGCTCCCAGGAGAGCCCCTAGACGGCCCAAGAGGGGCTCAAGCGGCCCCCAGAACTCTAAATGACATGTCGCGCTCTCCGCCGCACGGTGACACCAGAGAACGCCATCAGGCCCCCAAGGGCCCCTTCTAGAAGGCCCTGGAGGCCCCAGAGATATTCAAATGAGGCCCCAGGAGGCCCCCAAGAGGCCCCAAGGCATCTTCAAAACGCCTTGCCTCCAGGAGGCTTCCGAAAAGCATCCCAAGCGATTCTTACAGGCATCCAAGAGGTCTCTGGATTACAACCTAGGCACGGTGGCGGGATGGGCCGAAGGCCACTAACTCCGCCGCCCCCTGTGGTCTTGCCACAACGGTGCCTGACGTGCTAGATCCTATGTGCGACTTGGTTTTGGTTCTTGTCCAATAGAACTCCCCCTGGGGCTTCGGTCCATGCCTCCAAGACGGCCCGAGAGAGTCCAAGATGACTCCAAGTTCGCCCAAGACGCCTCCAAGACGGCCCCAGATGCCCCCAAGAGATCTCCAAGATGGCACAAGAGGCCTCCGCAAGGTCCTCCAGAAGAGCCCGAGGAGGCCCAAATCAGTGTTTCCCATATATGTGTTTGAATGATTTTGGCATTTGCTTCTTTTTCGTCTTCCTGACTGCCCCAGACGGCCCAAGAGGCCCCAAAGACCACCCCAAGATGACCCCAGGACGGTCCAGGAAGCCTCCAAGACGGCCCCAAGATGGCCCCAAGACGGCCCAAGCGGCCTCCGAGACGCCCAACATGGGCTCCAAGACGGCCCTGAAGCGCCCCAAGAGGGACCCAAGTCGGTTCAGAGAGGCATCCAAGGCTGCTTCCGACGGCGTGAGACGGGCCAGGCACGCTTTAAGACGGCCAAAGAGGCCCCCAAGAAGCCCCAAAGGCCCCCAAGAGGCGGAGACCTTCAAAAGGCTCCCAGGAAGCTCCCAGTAGGCCCCAAGGGTGTCCCAAGAGGCTCCCAAGAGGCCTGCTCCTGCTCCTGCTCCTCCTCCTCCTCGTCCTCCTCATCCTCCTCTTCCTCCTCCCCCTCCCCTCTCTATTTTTTCCTCCTCTCCTCCCCTTCTTCTTTCCACCCCGCGTGTTCCCCGAAGGGTTACCACAGCGGCTGGGGGAACACATGGTCCGATGGCTTGGCAGAGCTCTGGCCACGACGTTCGGCCACATGGGCGACTCCAAAAGGCAGGGGGCGGCGGCGATTCGCCGTAGGCGTCTTCGATACTTCAAAGAAGCCTTCAAGCACCCCCGGCCAAGACAACTGGCTTGCGCGTTGCGTTGCGACTCTCGATACTGCGCGCCACATCGCCAAACTCCTAAGGAACGACCCGTGATGCGCCGCGGGCGCCCTCGATATATATATATATATATATATGTACTATACATTTATATATGTACATATGTACATATGTATGTATATATGTATGTATGTATGTATGTATGTATGTATGTATGTATGTATGTATGTACGTATGTATTCATGTATATATGTATGTATGTATGCATGCATGCATGCATGTATGTATGTATGTATGCATGATTATGTATATATGCATGCATGTATGTGCGTCAACGTCATGCTCCTTTGGCGTTCTCGTCTCGTCGAGCTATTGACACTCGACTGCACTCCACAAAGCCTTCTGGCTCGCCCCGAGCATTCCCAGACGCTCTAAAGGACCACATGGCAACCCAAGACTATCTCCCGCCGCCCAGACTGACCGCGAAAGAACTCACGAACCCCCAGGGGAACCCCTGAACCAGAGCACGCGAGCAAGGAACACAACCTTGACAACCTGTCCTCTGACTGTTCGCCTGAAGGCTCTCGGCATGCCAAACGGCCACCCCGATCAACACCAGAGGCTGTATGAGAGGCCCGAAGCCCCTAAAAGACTCCCTCGGCGTTGGACGGGGGCCGGAAAGTGCCACCGCAAGGGCTTCCAGCAGCATGCAAAGTCTCAGCAGAGCTTCTGAGGGCTGAGCACCTGAGACCCCCCTGCATCCAAACAAACCCGTCCTCTTACCACACGCATAGTGCAATCAACAGACCCCCCAAGACACCCATCGACAGGCACCCAGGACGCCCCGAGCATAAATCAGTGGCCAAGCAACTCTTCGCCCACACGTGCGTCACACTTCTAGGGAGCGGCCAGTGATGCGTCACCCGCGGCACCCGCGTCACCGATCCATGCATCAATACATAGACATATACACGCATACGTATATGTAGGTATGTGTTTACAGAATATGCATGTATATATATATATATGTATGTGTATATATATATATATATATGTGTACATAGGTATACATATTGATATTCAATAATCATGCTTGTATGCGCTCCCCGCAGTGCTTGTACTTAGGTGTTCTTACTTGTTACTGAGAAGCTGGGACTGGCTGTCGGTCTGGCGGCTATGTTGTCGCCGTCGCCGCCCCGTCGCCACCTCGGCACCGCCCGTCGTCTCGCCCCGTCGCCGTCGTGCCGAATGGGCGGGGGGCGCATGCGGACCCTGCCGCCAGGGCCTTCGGTGGAGCTATGGGGACACGATCCTCGTGAGAGGCGTGCCGAAATTCGCGGGGGACGCATGCGGACCCAGCCGCTGGGGCCTTCGGTGGAGCTCCCTATGGGGCCGCGATCCTCGTGAGGGGTGTGCCGAAATGGGCGGGGGGACGCATGCGGACCCTGCCGCTGGGGCCTTCGGTGGAGCTCCCTATGGGGCCGCGATCCTCGTGAGGGGTATGCCGAGATGGGCGGGGGGACTCATGCAGACCCTGCCGCTGGGGCCTCCTGTGGAGCTCCCTATGGGGCCACGATCCTTGTGAGGGGTGTGCCGAAATGGGCGGGGGGACGCATGCGGACCCTGCCGCTGGGGACTTCGGTGGAGTTCCCTATGGGTCCACGATCCTCGTGCGGGGTGTGCCGAAACGAGCGGGGGGACGCATGCGGACCCTGCCGCTGGGGCTTTCGGTGGAGCTCCCTTTCTCGCCACGGTCCTTGTGAGGGGTGTGCCGAAATGGGCGGGGGGGACGCATGCGGACCCTGCCGCTGGGGCCCTCGGTGGAGCTCCCCATGGGGCCACGATCCTCGAGAGAGGTGTGCCGAAATGGGCGGGGACGCATGCGGACCCTGCCGCTGGGGCCCTCGGTGGAGCTCCCTATGGGGCCACGATCCTCGTGGTGTGTGTGTGTGTGTGTGCGTGTGTGTGTGTGTGTGTGTGTGTGTGTGTGTGTGTGTGTGTGTGTGCCGACATGTGGGAGGGGACGCATGCGGACCCTGCCGCTGGGGCCTTCGGTGGGGCTCCCTATGGGGCCACGATCCTCGTGAAGGGTGTGCCGAGATGGGCGGGGGGACGCATGCGGACCCTGCCACTGGAGCCTTCGGTGGAGCTCCCTATGGGGCCACGAAGCGCTGTCTGTCCTGGGTGGGTGGAACGCAGGGAGGTGACGAGGCGGATGGGAGGAGGGAGGAGGGGGATGAGGAGGGGGAGGAGGCGTGAGGAACGCGGGGCGGTGTCTCTTCACAATGAGAGGACCCAACATCACAGGATGGTTGGGGAAAAACATATGGCTTAACAACGACACTTTTTCAACAAGCCTGCGCTCGCACTCTTGCGAATTCTTAAGACAACCAATGGTTTCTCAACGTGTTCACTGGATTCTGCCAAACGGGCCTCTAGCGCCGCATGCTGAAAGCATTCGAACGCCCCTGCGCGCAAGCTGGGGGGCACGATCCGTATCACCTGGAACCATGCGGGCCCCTCTCGCGCGTCGGCCGCGCGGGCATGTCGAATTCCTTCGAAAACCGTCATCACTGACGCGAGGGCGCCGTCATCATCGTCGGCGCCGTCACTGGCCGTACCGTCGTCGTTGTCAACATCGTGACCAGCATCGCTACTACCATCATCGTGTCTATTGTTGTCGACGTTGCCATGGTACCGCGCCCGCCCCAGTCGCCGACTCGCACTGAAGTGCGCGCTGGGATGTGCTCAGCGGTCAGCGCCGCCGCGGCCGCGGCGGTCGCGCCAAGCTAGGTGGCGCCTCGCGCATGTGCGTGCGCGGGCTGGCGCGGCCGCAAATATGTACCAGCCAACTCCAAGCACTCATGGCAATCGCCGCCGCTCGTATTTTACAAGGCAAGTTGCGGGTGGGTGGGTGGGATGGTCGCGCGGATAATGGGGTTGATAACTGAGAATTCCATACATGAATTTCACTACGTCGATGGCACCACATAGATTGTGCACCACATCGATCACACACCATACATTGCAACGCATTGGTTGCGCCGCGTAGATAGCACCATATGGATTGCACCACATATGTTGCACGACATAGACTGCGCAACAGAGTTTGCACCACATGGGTTGCACACCATCGGTTGCTGCACGTGTATTGCTCCACGTACGTTGCACATCATAGATGGCACGGGAAAATTCTAAAACGCCGATTGCACAACCCAAATTGCACTGCACATATTGCTCCACGTGGATAACACACCATGTATAGCACCACATATATTGCACCACGTAGATTGCGCAACATAGCTTGCACAATCTATATAACACAACCTGTATTGCACCACGTTGGTTGCTTCACATAAAGTGCGCAACATAGATCGCACCGCATAGATGGCACGCCATATATATATATATATATATTGCATATCGTATAGTGCACAACCTAGATTGCGCCACGTATTTATTGTAAGTATATATCGTGCCGCGTCAATTTCACAACATCGATTGTACAACGTTAAGATCTTCGTCCCACCCCACGGACTTATCGTTTGTTGTTTTTGTCGTGAATGTATACGTGGTCCTGACCCCTCGTCCATCCTAAAACACTTGAACTCATACCATCCCAGGCCAGTCGGTATCGACCCCGCCCCCGCCATCCTTTCAAGCGCGCGCTCTCGTTTAGTAAGCACCATCGATTTCCAAGCATCCTTTTCAAGAAATTGGACGAAGTGCTCACGCGCGCGTCGTCGCGCGCGCATGCTAGAATCCTTTACCAAAAAACTTCGGTTCGTCAGGATTTCGAAACCGAACGTCACGAATATATAGAAGCACGCATGGCTTCGCAAAACATATTTTCAAAACAAATTTGCGCCCGCGCTCTTGCGACTTCTTACGACAGCTATTCTTTCATCCACATTTTCATAAAATCGTTCCAGATTGGCCTTTCGCGCGCGCTCGCGTCGAAACCGTTTGAACGCCCTTGCGCGCGTGCTGGGGGGGGGGGGGCATGACCCGTGTCAGATAATACGACGCGAGCCAGTCGCGCGCGTCGACCACGCGCGCATGTCGAACCCCTTTCACAACCCTTATCGCCGATACGGTGACATCGTCATCATTATCGGCGGGTGTGATCAACGTCGGCGACGTCGTGGGCCTTGCTGTCGTCATCGCCATCATCGACACCATCATCGCTACTTTCGTAATCGTGTTTACCGTTGCTGGCGTCGCCATGGTACCGTGCCCGCCCCAGTCACCGACTCGCACTGAAGTGCTTTCTGGGAAATGCCCAGCGGTCAGCGCTACCGCGGCCGCGTCGGTCGCGCCAAATTAGCTGGCCGCTGTGTGCGCGAGCATGCGCGGGCTAGCGCGGCCGCAAAGATGCACCAGCCAACGTCAAGCACTCATCGCAATCGCCGCCGCATGGATTTTGCAAGCTAAGTTGCGGGTTGGTTTGTGAGAGCATGGGAGGTCGTCAGGCGCGGTGCACGATAGCCAATTGCACTACGTATATTCTCCTTTCTACAAGCACTGAATTCTACCACCCTCCCCCCCGGGGTTAAAGACCCACCTGGAACCGATGCAACACACATAGGGTTCTGCCCCATCGTCCATCCAAAACATAAATTTACAATATCCCAGGGGGCTGGTATCGGCCCCCCCCCCGCCATCCTCTGCAACGGAAACACTGCGCGCACACTCGTGTATCAAAAGTCGGAAGTTTACAGCAATCCCTTGCAAAAAGCGGGACGAAGTGCGCGCGCGTGTCGTCGCGCGCGCATGCCGAAATCCTTCAAACAACTTCGGTTCCGGACGGTTTTCAAATCGAACTTCCAGAAAGCATACAAAACCACAAAGTTTCGCAACACTGATTCCCGAAAAAAGCTTACACGCGCGCTCTTGCGAAATCTGAAGGAAACCATCGGTTTTCCAATTTGTTCAAAAAGTACTACCACACGGGCTTCGCGCGCGCGCATGTCGAAATCGTTCGAACGCTCTTGCGCGCGTGCCGTCGCGAGAACCCTGTGCAACCGATTTGACGAAGTGCACGCACGCGCGTTGTCGCGCCCGCATGTCGAAATCCTTCAAAAACCTTCGGTTTCGGAAGGATTTCAAAATCGAGTGTCCAACAACATACAGAACCACATGATTTCGCAGCACGGACTTTCAACAAAAGCATGCGCGCGCGCTCTTGCGTCGTCGTCGTCGTCGTCGCCGTCCTCCCTCCTCCCTCGTCGTCGTCGTCGCCGTCGTCGTCCTCTGTCTTCCCTCGTCGTCGTCGTCGTCGTCGTCGTCCTCTTTGGCGTCGTCGTCGTTTCCGTCGTCGTTGTCGCCGTGGTCGTCCTTCCTCCTCCGTCGTCGTCGTCGTCGTCGTCGTCGTCGTCGTCTTCCCTCCTCCCTCGTCGTTGTCGTCGTCGGCGTCGCCATCCTCCCTCCTTCATCGTCGTTCGCGTCGTCGTCGTCGTCCTCCCTCTGTCCTCGTCGTTGTCGTCGTTGTCGCCGTCGTCGTCCTCCCTCCTCCCTCGTCGTCGTCGTCGTCTTCGTTTACGTCGTCGTCGTCGGCGTAGGCGTCGTCGTCGTGGTCAATCGTCGTCGTCGTCGTCGTCGTCGGCGTCGTCGCCGTCGTCGTCCTCGTTGTCGGCGTCGTCGTCGCCGTCGTCGTCGTCGGCGCCGTCATCGTCGTCGTCGTCGTCGGCGTCGTCGTCGTCGTCGTCGGTGTCGCCGTCGTCGTCGTCGTCGTCGTCGGCGTCGCTGTCGTTGCCAAGTGCCATGTGGGTTGCGGGTGGGAGGGTGGGATGTTTGCACGAGCAGTGGAGAGGACAGCTTCAAGACAATCAAAGTGAATTGCTCCACATATATTGCACAACGTGTATTGAATCACGCGTATAGCACCTTATGAACTGCGCAACGAAGATTGCCCACCATGTATTGCACAGCGTGTGTTGCAACACATTGGCCGCTTCACATAGAGTGCACAGCGTACATCGCACCACACAGAGGGCACAACATATATTGCACACCATATACTGCACAACGCACAACATAGATTGCGCCCCAGATTGCACCCACCACGCAGATTGCTCCACATCTATTGCTCCACGCTTACTGTACCTGCTAGATCGCACCACGCTCACTGCAGAGCATAGGTTGCACAACGTGTGTTCTCTTTTCCAAACTTCCAAACAAAGACTTAAGATCTACCGCCCCCCCGGACTTGAAGGTGCACCTTTTCGAATTGCACTTTTCGTGCGATTCTGCCCCAATCGTCCGTTTTAAATATGAATTCGTATCCTCCCAAGCAGGCCACAGTTCGGTCCCCCCCTCAAGCTCTGCAACAAATTCTATGCGCGCGCACTCGTTTATCACAATTCTTCAGTTTTCGAGAATCCCTTGCAAGCAATGGGACGAAGTGCGCACGCGCGCGTCGTCGCGCGTGCATGCCAGAATCCTAGAAACAAACCTTTAGTTTCGTAAGGATTTCAAAATCGAACGTCACGAAACATAAAGAACCCATGGTTTTACAACAAGAGCTTTCAAAAGTTTGCGCCCGCGCCCTTGTGAATTCTTATGAACACCATCGGTCTTTTAATCTTTCCATAGGATGCTTCCAAATTGGCCTCTCACGCGCGCGTGGAAATCGTTTGAGCGCCCTTGCGCGCGTGCTGTCGCACGAATACCGTGCAGAGAACGGGACGCGCGTCGTCGCGCGCGCATGCTGGAATCATTCAAAAACGTTTGGTTTTGCAAGAGTTTCAAAATCGAACGCCCCGAACACATATGAACACATACGGTTTTGCAACATCGATTTCCGAAAAATGCGCTCGCGCCCTTGCAGATTTTCCAGAAAAACCATCGGTTTTCCAACATTTTCATCACATTCTGCCAAACAGGCCTCCCGCGCTCGCGTGTTGAAATCGTTCGAACGCCCCTGCGTGCGTGGTGTCGCAAGAACCCCCTGCACAAAAAACAAATAGAGGTGCTCACGCGCGTGTCGTCGCGCGCGCATGCCGGAATCCTTCAAACACTTTTGGCTTCGTACAAATTTCAAAATCGACCCCGCCGAAAAAATACACATACGGTTTTGCAACATCAATTTTCAAAAAATCAACTGCGCTTGCGCCGCACGTCGACCTCATTCGAACGTCCTTGCGCGCATGCTGCGGGGAGGCGCGATCCGTGTCAAAAATACAACGCGCGCCACTCGCGCGCGCATGTCGAACCCCCTCCAAAACCTTCATCACCGACGCGAAAACATCGTCATCGTTATCGGCGGGCGTGATGAACATCGGCGCCGTCATTGGCCTTGCCGTCGTCATCGCCACCATCGTCACCATCATCGCTACTCTCATAATCGTGCCTACCGTTGCCGGCGTCGCCATGATACCGCGCCCTGCCCAATTGTCAGCGCTTCCGCTGCCGCGTCGGTCGCGCCAAACTAGCTGGCCGTTTTGCGCACGAGCATGCGCGGGCTAACGCGGCTTAAAGATGCACCAGCCAATACTAAGCACTCATCGCAATCGCCGCCGCATATGTTTTGCAAAAGAAGTTATGGGTGTGGGTGGGTGAGTGGGATGATTGCGCGAGCAGTGGAGTTAAAAACTGTGAGTTCCACAAATGAATTGCCCCACATAGATTCCGCCACATAAACTGCTAGAAACACATTGTTTAGGGGCCCGCGCCGGTCAGCATTGGTAACAGCATGTTTGAAATTGGCCCGCCTCCCCATCCTAGTAGCGGTTGGAATGCGCGCGGCCGGCGGCGAGAGCCACAGTCTCATAATCATCCGCCCTCTGTCATTGCAGTTGTGGGAAATGTTTAGGACGGATCTGCGTTGCGCTATGGCGAAGACCCATTTTCGGAACGACCCGGCTGACATAGTTCCAATTTTGAAACGAATGTGCGCGGAGCCGAAGCGACAGTCACATTGTGAAAATCACCGGCCCTCCATGCTTTCAGCTGCTGGGGCCGTCAAGATTCAGGATCCGAAATGCGCGGAACTCTCAGGCGAACGACCGGCCCGCTATACCGCCATGCTATAGTGGTGCATCGAGGAAAAATTGCTCAGCAAAAAGGAATGGAGCATAGGCTGCACAACATGTATTCTCCTTTCTGGAAAAAATAAGATGTACCTCCTCCACAGACTTAACGGTGCATTTTTCCGTCTTGCAACTTACATACGATTCTGCCCCATCGTCCATCCTAATATGAATTCGTATCATGTGAAGCAGGCCAGAATTCAGTTCCCCCCTTCATCCCGCGCAGAAAACACTATACGCGCGCACTCGTTTATCAGAAAACCAACAATTTTCAGGAATCCTTTGCAAAATATGGGACGCACTTCGCACGCGCGCGTGATCGCGCACGCATACCAGAATCCTCGAGCAACTTTCGGCCTCGTCAGGATATCAAAACTGAGTGTCACGACAACATAAACACACATGGTTTCGCAATGCAAATTTTCAATCAAAACCTTCGCCCGCGCTCTTGCAAATTCTTAAGGAACCCATCGGTTACTAACATTATTATAACACGCTACCAAACGGGCCTCTCTCGCGCGCGCATGTCGAAATCATTCGAACGCCCTCCTTGCGCGCGTGTTGGAGGGAACTGTCCGCCTAAACAGAAATACCACGCAGGCTACTCGCGCGTGTCGGCCGCGCGCGCATGTCGAACCCCTCCCAAAACCTTCATCGCCGACGCGAGGACATCGTCATCGTTACCGGCGGGCGTGATCAACATTGGCGCCGTCATCGGCCTTGCCGTCGTCATCGACACCATCGTCACCATCATCGCTGTTTTCATAATCGTGTCTACCGTTGCCGGCGTCGCCATGATGATACCGCGCCCGCCCCAGTCACCGACTCGCATTGAAGTGTCCGCTGGGAAGTGCCCAGGGGTCAGCGCCAGCGCGGCCGCGTCGGTCGCGCCGAACTAGCTGGCCGCTGTGCACGCAAGCATGCGCGGCCGCAGAGATGCACGAGCCAACGCCAAGCATTCATCGCAATCGCTGCCGCAGAGGTTTTGCAAACTTAGTTGCGGGTGGGTGGGTGGAATGCTTGCAAAGGCTTGGAATGTGTCAACGCATTTGTAAAAATCAATTGAACCATATGAAATGCTCCACGTAGATTGCCAAACATATTTTGCGAGAGAAACACTGTTTTGGGTCCACGCTGGCTACCATATGGTTTCTTTTTAGAAAGGGATAACAGCACCTCGAACCACGTCTTCCTCGGACTACATCTTATTATGACTCTGTGCGTTAATCTTTCTGTTGCGGGATTCCCGCGCCAATTCGGAACCATACGGGGCTCTTATGAATCCGGCGAATGCATGCGCGCGCAGCAGTTACCGGTATCATTATGATTGTGCTTGGCACTTGTTGAACGCGTATGTCTTGACATGTTGAGAATACTCACGTTTTGTTTGTGTCATTCGAACATGCGCGCGCGGCGGCGCAGGCAAGTGGTCCGCATGGTTACATTTGACAAGAATTGGCGGGTGCGCGATGACTGTTTAACGTTTTCGACATGCACGTGCAGTGTGGCCCGCATGCTTCCAAGTTGGAAAACGGCTAAACACATATGGCTGTCCGATTAATTCTACGAGCGTGCGCACAATCCTGGCAGGCTTGAACAACCATGTCTTCTGCGAGCACCTAAATTTGTTGGGTGATTTGGGCCTGCGCGCGCGGCGGCGCGCGAATGCGCCCCACATGATTGCCGTTTGATCAACGCATGTGCACCGTGTTGTAGCTGTGGGAAGGGATGACGGGAGGGAGGTCGATACCAGCTGGCCAGGGATGCTAACATTTGATGCTACCTATGGTGAGCGATCTTGCGGTATATGTATGAGCAACAACACCCCGAGGGGAAGCGCTAATCCCAGCCTCGGTGGCGGTCAGAGTCAACGTCTTCCGAAAAACAAGAACAGATCTGTGGTGCAGTCGGTGTAGTGCATTCTACGTCGCATGAGAATGGGGCGCGCGCCATGCGGCGTAATCTATGTGGGGCAATTGACGTTGTACGCGCTGTGTGTGGGCGCCCTGAAACGCGAGAGCCAGCGCAAGAGGCGCTCACGAGGCGACCACGGCCGCCCAACAACCAACGGGCTGGTACCACCAGCCAGCGCACGGGGCGCTTCGACGAGGCGCCCACGGGGCGTCCAGCAGGCGAACGCTCGTAACTGCAGGCCCAGTACCCAATGACATGAAAGCCGCACGAAGAACACCACAGTGGTGATCGTTTTCTTCTTCGGCTATTCGACATTGGGCGGGAAGGGGGGGGGGGATCTAGCTCAAGCTCTGTACCTCTGCCTAGTGCGACTGTTTGCAGCAGTGCGTCCTATGGAGGAGATTCCACGCGGCCATGGCTGGAAAGGCCAGCAGGGGCCAAGGCGATCCCGAAGCAGCTTGCCACGGCCAGGAACGCATGGATGGGGAACTGGGGCCAGGGCTGGACAGAAGGGAGGGGCTGGCCCCGACAACCTCCACCAGCTCCCCTGTGTGCACGAATCTCGGAACCTCCCTGTCGCTCGGACGTCCATTCCCTGTGTTTTTTTTTCAGTTTCGTGCGTGGATTTTTCGCAGGATGATCCAGGATGCTCAATAATAATCCCCGCCGAGGAAAAATGCACACGTCCGAACGATGCCAAGGACCCCTGCCGGCTTTCGGGTCCCAACTCGGCGCTCCGGTGGCCGCTCTGGAACGCTCCGGGCACGCCCCGGACGCCCTCGGCGAGGCGCAGCCGCTGGAGCGCACCCCGAGGCCGGAGCCCGGCCGAGAGCCGGCAAGAACGCCGGAGAGCCTCGGGCCCTCGGCCCCGAGGCATTCCCCCTCGGCGCACCGCCGAAGGCACGCGGCTCCCGCTCGGGGGCGCCGCCGCTCCCCGTGGGCGAAACAAACAAAAAACACGTCCGCCTCCGCGGCCTCGCGGCCCCGCGCGCACCTGGGCAGCGGCCCCGCGGATGTTTTGTTGTTGTTGCTGTCGTCGTTGAACTCTCACTCTTGATTTTTTTTGTTTTTGTTTTTGTTTTTTTTGTTTTTTAAAAAAATGAGTTGTCTCAATTGAAGTGCCCCCCCCGGGGCTCGAACCTTGTTTTTTGTCAAGGAAAGTCTTCCTGCTCAAACTGCCCCCCTGGCCCCCAGGTTACAACAACAACGGTTCCCGCCTTAGACTTCCTCGCAATTTCGCCAGGGCCCCCGCTCCCGCCCGAGACTTCCTCGCATTTTATTCAAGAATCGCGCTCTCGCTTGGTACTTCCTTACGATTTCTTCAGGAATCGCTCCTCCTGCGCTCTGGAGTCGCGCTCTCGCTGGAGACTTGCTTGCAATTTACTGAAGAATAGCGCCCTTGCGTAGGAATTTCTTGCAATTTACTCCAGCGCCGCGCCCCCGACACCCAGGCACCCAGGAGTCGCGCTCACGCTTAGGACTCCTTCACAGATTACCTGGGAATCGGGATCTCGCTGCCCTTCGTGGCCCCGTTGCAGCCCTTCGTGGCCCCCTCGCTTTGTTTCGTGGCCCCGTTGCAGCCCTTCGTGGCCCCCTCGCTTCGTGGCCCCGTTTCGTGGCCCCGTTGCAGCCCTTCGTGGCCCCCTCGCTACCCTTCGTGGCCCCGTTGCAGCCCTTCGTGGCCCCGTTGCAGCCCTTCGTGGCCCCCTCGCCCCTACCCTTCGTGGCCCCCTCGCTTTGTTTCGTGGCCCCATATATGTATGCCCTTCGTGGCCCCCGCTCGTTCGCGCCCGTGGTGGCCCCATATGCATGCCCTTCGTGGCCCCGCTGTCGCCCTTGTGGCCCCCTCGCTGCCCTTCGTGTCCCCGTTGCTGCCCTCAGTGGCCCCGTCCTTAGCCTCCGCGGCCCAACATACGTATGCCCTTCGTGGCCCCCGCTCGTTCGCGCCCGTTGTGGCCCCATGTGCATGCCCTTCGTGGCCCCGCTGTCGCCGTTTGTGGCCCCCTCTTTGTCCTACGTGGCCCAGGTGCTACCCTCAGTGGCCCCATCGTTGCCTTCTGTGGCCCCGCATTATCTGCCCTTCGTGGCCCACGCTCGTTCGCGCTCTTCGTGGCCCCATACGCATTCCCTTCGTGTCCCCGCTGTCACCCTTCGTGGCCTACTTCGTGTCCTTCGTGGCTCTGCTGTCGTTCTTTCTCGCTCTCGCTTTCGCTCGTCGTCGTCGTCGCCGTCGCCGCCGTTGCCATCGTCGTCGACCTCGTCGTCGTCGTCGTCGTCGTCGTCGTCGTGGTCGGTCCCCTGTCCGTCCCTCTTGGGGTCGGGTCGACGGTCCGCGGCCGCCCCGCCGATCAGCGCTGCCGCTGGCCAGGCCGACGGTCCGCGGCCGCCCCGCCGCTTGCCGGGGCCCGGCCTGCAGGGAAGAAAGGTATACCCCCCAAAAGGGGTTCGATCGAAGACGAAAAGGGCGGGTATCGAGGGTTTGGGAAATTCGCGTTATTCGACACTCGAGCAGATAAGGGCGAACAGTCTTAAAATGATTGTTGTTGTTGTTGTTGTCGTTGTTGTTGTTGTTGTTGTTGTTGTTATTGTTGTTGTTGTTGTTTGTTTTGCTTTGCTTTGCTTTGCTTTGCTTTGTTTTGCTGTTGCTGTTGCTGTTGTTGTTGTTGTTGTTGAACACTATTACTTCTAAAGAATTATTATTGTTGGACCCCCTGGTGCACGCCCCCCGCCCAAAACCTAGGCCGCAGCTACATTTTCATCATTTTTCTGCGAAAGCTTCAGAAAAGTGGATTACCCCCGGATCCGGTTTTTTGTTGACGCTCGTTTTCCCTTGCAAAAAACAATAGAAAATGAAAATTCTTGTTCTTAGTTGATCAAATTTCAAGAATCCCTTGCAAAAAATAAGGTAAAGTGGACATTCGCGCTCGCAAGACGAAATCCTTCCAAAACCTTAGGTTTCGTAGCGATTTTAACATAAAAACATCAAAAACCCAATGGTTTTTTAAGAAAAAATTGTCAAAATGTCCTTCCGCGCGCTCTTGCGGATTCATAGGAAACACACCACTTTTTAAACATTTCTGTCAAAAGGGTCTTTGCGTGCTACTTCTTCAGGTGCTTTGAACTTCTCCAACAACGGTTGCGCGCCTGCGAGGGCCACCATCCCTTGCAAAAAATGAGACGAAGTGCACATGCGCGCGGCCGCCGCGCGCGCATGTCGAAATCCTGCCAAACACAATGGGTTTTCAATAATTTCAAGATGCGATGTTCAGAAAACATATGAAAACGCACTACTTTCTCATCCGAAAAATCTCGAAATCCATTCGCGGTCTCTTGATGAATCTTTAAAACCCAAGATGGCCCCAACAGGCGCGCAAGATGGCCCCAAGAGGCGTCCATGAGGCCCAAAGAGGCGCCCAAGATGGTCCCAAGAGGCTTCAAGAGGACTCCAAGAGGCCCCCAAGAGGTTCCAGAGAGGCTCCAAGGTGGCTCCAAGAGACCCCCAAGATGGCCCCAGGAGGCGTTCTAGAGGCCCCAAGAGTCCGCCGTGAGGGTCCAATAAGCCCCCAAGAGGCCCCAAGATGGTTCCAAGGAGCCCCCCAAAGGCTCTCAAGTGGACCCCAAACCGCGCCAGGAGGCTTCCCCCCTTCCCCAAGAGGACCCCAAGCGGCCCCAGGAAGGCCCCCGACTGCTGACGCACATATCCGTAGCCATCTCGGATCAAGGTATCGCCTGTGTTCTTGGATCATGGCTTTGACGGCGAAAGACCTTCACGAGCAGTATGGCCCTGAGCTGTCGCGGCCTCCCTTGGCCGACTGCGAGAGTGCGTATTATTTGCATCAGGCGCTCCGGGCAAAGGGTATCAATGCTAGTCACCAGGCGTGCAAGACTTGGTGGGCCAAGTATCGGGTTGTGACTGGCACGGTCAGTATTTCTAGCGCCAAGGAGCTGGAGGAGCAGCACGGCTCTGCCATCCGCCACCTGGGCATTGAGTATAATACCGCTTTCAAATTATGCCGGGCGCTCCGACAGTTGGATCCACCACTGTATGTGCCAGATAGGGTCGCAGTGAGCTCGAGTATGGATCGCTGGCATACGCCACCCGGCCACGAGGCGTATGCGCGCCGCTGGTTGAAGCAGTGTGGCTCGGAAAGGTGGTTCGCGTGCGGTATCTTCTTCCCTCTTCTATGGGAGGGTGTTACGGGCGTGTGCCTCGCCGTATCGAGCGGTATGTCCACGGGGCAGTCGAAGATCAACAACGACCCGGAGTACCAGCACAGTATGGGGGGCATCGCCGAGCCCGAATGGCTGTACTTCGACGCGTACTTTTACGCGAACGCGGTATTCGGGAACTTCTCGGTATTCCAGGATGAGAGGCTTGGGAAGCCCATTGGCTACCTTGTGCACGTATTCGACACGCTGTGCACCGCAGCAGGTATCGTCGCCTGGAAAGCCAACCTCTTCGTCCACCCGGGCCAGTGGGTGTATCGCAGTATGCGGTATTTGCTCGGTCAGCTCGCTATTCCCATTCATGCGGAGATCGTATCCGGCCTCTCCTACAGGGCCCTGGCCACCTTGGACGTATTCATTGCGTACCACGCGGCCTTCATGGGTACGGACCCGCAGAAAATGGCCCTTTGGAACGTATCCCCTGAGGTCGGCACAGAGATCACGTATCCGCGTCAAGACCAGTGGTGGTGGTTGCCCGTATGGCGGTCGTATGGTCAGAGCGACGAGCTTCCGAACATGCTCGATTACCAGGCCTTGCCACCGCAGGTCCACAACGTGCTCGCGGTAGCACTGCCGTATGCAAGCACCGGCCTTCCCGCCAGCAGGCGTATCGGCAATCTCATTGGGCATCTGGGACCGCACGGGTATCAGCCAGGCCCGCACGTGTATCAGCCAGGCAGCCGGGCACCCACGCGCCCGCTCCGCGCCATCGCAGACGACGATGCGTCGCGCCTTTAGTATGCTTCTGGATGCGAAGACCATTCGGTTGAGTATACCCCTACGTGTGACTGGACCTGTTTGCGAAAGCAGGAGAAAGTATGGCACCCCTTTGTGTCCAGAGCCGCGCCGTCTGCGTTCTTCCTTTCTCGCTTCTCTCCTTTCCTCCTTGTCCTGCTCCTCCTCCCCCTCTTCCGCCTTGGAGCCGTATTGGAACTGTCGATGGCCATCTCCCTTTCTCCCTCGCATGTCTGCTTGTACATACGTATAATTTCAGAACTTACCGTGCATGCGATCGTTTACAACATGGTGGACCGTGCGTATGTCACGAACCTTGTATACATGTGTTTCTCTCCCTCCGTCTGGCTGTGCACGCGCGCGTTGGGCACTGAGAGTTAGGATCATAGCGCCATGAGTCTATGAGCAATGCATGCGTCATCCTTGGGACTGTATAACATCAGTGTAACACATGTACTTCTGTAATCGCATCCCCACGAATTTGCCCCAAAAATGTGACCAACTATCTTGGCACTGCGTACCATCTCACGTGTACCGTGTACCACATCATATGTAACAGATGTGATCAACCTCTGTGGGTGTGTACCCCACGCCAGTGTAGTAGCCAGGGTCGTCCGCACGCCACGAAGTGAAGTGTCCCAACGTCATAGGGCGGGAAGCTGGGTGTGGGTGGTCTCGAAGAGTCGTTTGGATATTTGGTAGAGCTTGAACGGCCCCCCCACGAAGTGGGGGTATTGGCTGGTGTCGCAAGAAAACCCTGGCACTGGGGAGAACACTGAGCGTTCGGGTAAAATGATTGTTGTTGTTGTTGTTGTTGTTGTTGTTGTTGTTGTTGTTGTTGTTCTTCGCTTTCTTTCGCGGACGCCCCGCGCGGGACGTGCGGCAGAGGGAAACAATGAACGGACACTCCCCTTTCCCCCAAGTTCAAAGCTGGCACGCGCGGAGGAGGCTGCGGTCGAAGTGCAACTCATTCGACTCACCGCCAACTCTGCACGCTGGGGGAAGGAGGAGGCGTTGACCGATGAATGTGGCATGAGTGTTCGCTTTTTCTGTCCGAGGCCCGTATCCGTGCGACCGCGTACACAGACATCCAGCCGCTCCGATTTTTTCGATGCGCGGGCCCCCGAGGTCTGGACCACTTCTCCAGGGCTGGCTTTTCGTCCTGAGTCGCTCGTGGGCGGTCCCGAGGCCCGGCGAGGGCCCCTGAAGCCCGAAAATAGGCCAAATTCCGCCGCTCCGATTTTTTCGGGGCGTCCGATCTCTGGGTATCCGCAGAATCGCGGCCCGGAACCCAGCCCGCGAGGGCGCGGGTACGGATGGGTGCTCGCCGCTCGTCGGCTCCGCTAGAGGCCTCCCAGGTGGGGTCCGAGTAGATGGGGTCGAAGGTTCGCGCCGCATTGGCGATGCATTGGCGACGTCGGTGACGCATCGGCGACGTCGGCGTGGACAAAATCGTGCTGCTCATCGAGCCGCATCGCCGATGCATCGGCGATGCGGCGCGATCCTCCGACTCCATCTACTCCGACTCCATCTGGGAAGTCTCATGATTTTTTCATGACGTCGACCCCTAGAGGTCTGGACCCATTCCCCGGGACCGGTTTTTCATCCTGCGTTGTTTTTTGACGGTCCCGAGACCCGGTGGGGGCCCCCAGAAGCCGACAATGTTGAAAAAACCTCCCGTCGTGTTTTTTTCGCGACCCGAGGGGGGTCTGGGGATCGCGCCCTGGAGCCCAGACCGCGAGGGCGCGGGTACGGGTGTGTGCTCACCGCTCGTCGGTACCTGCAGTCTGGGGGGAACGCGTGATCAAGCGTCAACGCACGCGTGGACGTAGCCTGGAAAGGTGCCTGTAGTCGGGGGAGGGGCGCCTGTAATCAAGGGGGGGGGGGTACCTGTAGTCTGGGGGGGGGGTACCCGTAGTCCGGGGGAGAGGTACCTGTAGTCCGGGGCGAGGGTGCTCGTAGTCTGGTGGTAGTCCAGGGATCCAGAGCTGATGAAGGATGCAAGGTACCCAAAGATCCGACGTCGTGATTTTTTCAGTATGGATTCCCAGAAGGCTCGACTCACTCCCCAGGACCAGTTTTTCATCCCGGGTCGTTCTTTGACGGTCCCGAGGCCCGGCGAGGGCCCCCAGAGGCCGAACATTTTTTTTGTTGTTATTATATTTTTTTGCGTAAAACATCAATACGTTGGATCTCCGGGTGCGGAGGTGTGCTCGCCGCCGCTCGGCGGCTCCGCGGCTCCTCGTGCTGGTCCCGCGGCAAGGGCCGGCCGCCCTGGCCCTGCGGCGCCTCCTGCCGGGCTGGGCCGCTGGCCTGCGCGGCCTGGGGCCGCCAAGGGGGGGCGAGGAGGCCACCGGTCAGGACCAAACGGAGAGGACCGCGGCGGCTGCTGAGGAGATCCCAGGCCCCCCTCGAGTCAAGAAAAAATCACGACGGGAGGTTTTTCCATATTTTCGGCCTCTGGGGGCCCCTGCCAGGCCGCGGGACTGTCAAAAAACGACTCAGGATGAGAAACCGGTCCCGGGGAATGGGTCCAGACTCTTGGGGGTCGACGGCATGAACAAATCATGACGTCGTGGGTCTGGGATCGGGGGTTTGAAGTGGATGCTGAGGGTTGCTGAAGGGATATCATGGCGCAACATCGCAGAGCGGATTCCGTTCGGAAAACAATGGGACGGGCCCAGATTGTCCTGGATAATTTCGTTCCGGATCTCGAAGTGAATTTCGTGCGGATTTGGTTTGGTCAAGAATGAAAACTCCAAAACATCCACGCGAAATTCACTTCGCTTTTCGCTCGCCGTTCCGGGACTTTGCATTGACAGAAATCCATGCAACAATCCGCTGCAGCACGTCCGCAAGGTCGGTGCAGTGAGGGATAGCGGGTTAGAAGTGGATGCTGAGAGTTGTTGTAGCTGGCCTAATACAGCGTATAAGTATACGTAGGTTACAAGTGCGCTGAATGGTATATGGGGGTTAAATCACTCCGCCACATGGGCGGAAACCAGCTTAGCCCGGATTGTCAACTTCCTCAACCACTTAGGGCACTTGTAACTCACTAAGAGGGTAGGTTAGGCCAGCTATAACACCTTAGCATCAACTTCAAAACCCCCCATCCCCTTAGCAGCCGCCGCGGTCATCGCAGCAGACCCCCTCGAGTCATGAGACAATCACGACGGACGTTTTTATGTTATTTTCGGCTTCTGGGGGCCCTTGCTGGGCCTCGGGAAAGTAAAGTGAAACAACGACGCAGGGCGAACAAGTGGTCCCGGAGAACGTGTCGAGACCTCTGGGGGGTCGACGTTGTGAAACAAACCATGACATCGGGGGTCTGGGACGAAGGAATTGCCAGTGCAGTACACGTCGTTCAGTATTGTGCTCGTTTCTAATTGTTCCTGGCCCCCTAGTGGCCAGGAAGAGGCCCAGGATAGAACAATTAGAAATGAAAGGATCTGGCCCCCCCCTAAAAATCGAAGCATTTTCGAAGAATTAGAGATGAACAGTGTGTAGGCGCATGCGAGGAGAGAGGGCACGGGCCAGCAGAAACCCACGGCGGGACGGTGGCCAGTAGACGTGGGAACAATGCGGAGGGGCGGGCCGGGGGCACACACACACACACCGATAAGATTTTGCTGCTGTTATTGTGGTTGTGGTTGTGGTTGTGGTTGTGGTCGTGGTCGCTGTTGCTGTTGCTGTTGTGGTTGTGGTTGTGGTTGTGGTTGTGGTTGTGGTTGTGGTTGTGGTTGTGGTTGTTGCTGTTGCTGCTGCTGCTGTTGCTGTTGCTGTTGCTGTTGCTGTTGCTGTTGTTGTTGCTGTTGTTGCTGTTGTTGTTGTTGTTGTTGTTGTTGTTGTTGTTGTTGTTGTTGTTTCTCTCTCTCTCTCGTTTCTGTTTCATTCTATTCTATCTACATCTATAAAACACCGATGAGGAGCTCGTGGAAAGGGGCGCAGACAGTAGACACACGGAAGGAGCCTCACTGCGCTTGGGACACATTCTTCGTCGGCCTTCGAGGGTCCTGAGGTGCCCGCAGCTTCCGTGGGTCCCTGGGGCCTTCGGGGGATAAGAAGCCTCTGTGGGGCACCTGCTGGCAGGCCGGTTTCTTATTTGACGTGCCGACTATAGTAACCACATTTCGCGCTGATCAAAGATGCAGCAAGAGGAAACTTGCGTGGGCGCAGACGCGCTCTCGAACTAAACAGTGTGCACGTGCAAACATGTACGCCCATGAATGTGTACAAATGCAAATACACGTAAGAACACGTGCACAGTATAATCTCGCCGTGTTTTAAACAAGTCAGACCAACACCACACTTACACTCACATATGATGACGCACAACAGACGCAGCATGAACGGAACATGACAAAGTATAAATGTAAGGCGAACATATTTCATGCGTATAAGGAATCGCGCCGCTGCCGCTTGAAGACAGGGCCGCCAGAAACGATTCGGGGCGACGAAGCTCAGTGTTGACGGGGTCGGAGTATCACATCGTATCGCCGATGCATCAGCGATAGTCGGGATGGAGAACAGCGGGCATCCGATCACGCCGCATCGCGGAAGTATCGGAGATGCGGCCGATCCTCCGACCCCGTCTACTCTGGCCCCATGTGGGCGGCCTGGAAAGGAGATCATTCTCGAGGAGGAGGAGGAGGAGGAGGAGGAGGAGGAGGAGGAGGAGGAGGAGGAGGAGGAGGAGGGATGAGAGGAGGAGGAGGAGGAGGAGGAGGAGGAGGAGGAGGAGGAGGAAGAGGACAGGAGGAGGAGGACGGAGGAGGAGGAGGGCATCGCCTGGATTCGAATATGGTCCTCGGGACAGAGCGCTTCGCGCCTCCGGGGGCCGGCCCCGGCCCCAGGAGCCCCACGGATGGCCACGGCCGTGGCTCGTGGCTTCCTGGCAGCTGTCGTAATAGGGGGACAAAAAGTGACACAAGCATACGAACTCGGAGGTCCGCGCGGAATTCTCGGATCGGCGCTGGGGCCCCCCAGCGGCGCCTCCGGCGCCGCCCCTGGCGCCATCCGCGCGCCAGGGAGGGGGGTCCAGCGCCGATCCGAGAAATCCGCGCGGACCTCCGAGTTCTTATGCTTATGTCACTTTTTGTTCCCCTACGTAAATTATCGTAAGTTGTCGGCTGAGAAAACGAGGCTGAGAATCGCAAGCATCTTCCTACATGCGGTGAGTACGGGTGAGAAAGGATCTTGCAATCAAAAGCCCAGGGACGCACCTTCCTGCCATCTTCGGGTCCCCAGGGTCATCGGGAAATCATGCACTGCCACCTAGCACATGCTGGCAATCTGGTTTCTGATTTGACGCGCCTACTGTGATTGCAAGAAGGGGATCGGACCTACACACCGCTATACGGTTGCTGGTTGGGCGGTCTCATCGGGCTCCAGGATGGGCCCAACCAGGCCTGGAGGCAACGCCATGAAAATCCCAATGTGAGCCAGGAGGGTTGCACAAGAAACCGCAAGGGAGACCCGGAAGGCACCCAAACGATCTCCCCCTGGGATAGCAATGATCCTTGACAGCGCCGATGGTTTTCGACACGCGTGGCCCCAAGAGAGGCTCGATAGGGCTTCAGTGATGCTCCAAGGTGGGGTCGAAGTGCCCCCGATTGAGCGCCAAGAGAGCTGGAGGATGGCACCAAGAAGCCTCCAAGAGGCCCCCACCTGGCACCAAACGCTCTCCAGCAGGCCACAACAGTGACTGCGCAGAGAGACGGAGCCATTCAGTAAGGCCATCCAGAAGGCCCGAGCGTGTTCCAGGCCCCGACATGCCCCGACAATGCCTTACAAGAATAAGAGGGCCCAGAGACACGCCAACAAATACACACAAATCCCAGGATCCCACATATTTCCGAACCATCCGGTGGTGTTGGGTCCTCGTTTTGAAGAGACAGCGCCCCGCGTTCCTCCTTCTTTCCTCCTCCTCCTCCTCCTCTCCTCCTCCTCCCCTCCTCCCGCTCCTCCCTCCTTCCCTCCCCCATGTCGGCACACCCCTCATACGCTTCACCGAAAGTCCCAGTGGCATGGTCCGCGTGACCTTTATTTCGGCGCACCACTCATACGTTTCGTGGCCCCATCGGGTGCTCCACCGAAGGCCCCAGTGGCAGGGTCCGCATGCAGTGCCACCTCCATGTCGGCGCACCCCTCACGCGTTTCGTGGCCCCGTAGGGTGTTCCGCCGAAGGCCCCAGTGGCAGGGTCCGCATGCAGTTCCACCTCCAATCCGGCGCACCCCTCACACGTTCAGTTCCACCTCCATTTCGGCGGACCCCTCACACGTTTCGTGGCCCCATAGGGTGCTCCGCCGAATGCCCCAGTGGCAGGGTCCGCATGCAGTTCTACCTCCATTTCGGCGCACCCCTCACACGTTTCGTGGCCCCATAGGGTGCTCCACCCAAGGCCCCAGTGGCAGGGTCCGCATGCAATTTCACCCTCATTTCTGCGTACCCCTCACACGTTTCGTGGCGCCATACGGTGCGCCACCGAATGCCCCAGGGTCCGCTTACAGTTCCACATTCACTTCGGCGCACCCCTCATACGTTTCGTGGCTCAATAAGGTGCGCCACCTAAGGCCTCGGTGGCAAGGTCCGCATGCAGTTCCACCTCCAATCCGGCGCACCCCACCCAAGGACCCAGTGGCAGGGTCCGCATGCAGTTCCACCCCAATTTCGGCGCACCCCTCGCACGTTTCGTGGCCATACTGGTCCACCCAGGGCCCCAGTGGCGGGGTTCGCATGCAGCTCCACCTCCATTTCGGCGCACCCCTCATACGTTTCGTGGCCCAATTTGGTGCTTCTCCGAAGGCCCCAGTGGCAGGGTCCGCATGCAGGTCCACCTCCATTTCGGTGCACCCCTCATACGTTTCGTGGCCCAATAAGGTGCTTCACCGAAGGCCCCAGTGGCAGGGTCCGCATGCAGGTCCATATTCATTTCGGCGCACCCCTCACACGTTTCGTGGCCCCATAGGGTGCTCCACCCAGGGCCCCAGTGGCAGGGTCCGCATGCAGGTCCATATTCATTTCGGCGGACCCCTCGCACGTTTCGTGGCCATAGTCTGGTTCACCCAGGGCCCCAGTGGCAGGGTCCGCATGCAAGTCCACCTCCATTTCGGCGCACCCCTCACACGTTTCGTGGCCCAATACGGTGCGCCACCTAAGGCCTCAGTGGCAAGGTCCGCATGCAGTTCCACCTCCAATCCGGCGCACCTCTCACACGTTTCGTGGCCCCATAGGGAGCTCCGCCAAAGGCCCTAGTGGCAGCGCCCGCACGTTGTTCCCCTGAATTCGGCGCACCCCTCACACGTTTCGTGGCCTCACATGGGGCTCCATCGACGGCTCCTGTGGCAGCGTCCGCATGGCGTCCCCGTGCTAATTTGCCAATTTTGGCACACCGTCACACGCCCCCAGAGAGAGGCTCACCGAGGACGATACCCACAACTGCGTTACTCACAACTGCACGTGGTTGGGTCCTTCGCAAGGATAGTTTCCATGTTTCCTGGATGTTCGTCTTCTCCTCCACTTCTTATTTCTTCAACTTTTCTCTGGGAATTGGGGATTCTTTGTGTCTGTGTCTTCTTCCCCCTCCAAAACAAAAGGTCACTGCCATTCTAACAGACATGTTGCTTCTCGGTCGGCCTGGCGTAGCCCACGGACCACGTGGAGAGAAAATCCCACCAGCGCCGATTTATCGTTAGTGGCCTTTCTGTGAGATTTAACGGCACCAGGGCGGGATGGGACCAGAGGGGTGCGGGGCGGGAAGCTGGAGGGAAGGTGCTCGCCTACTTCCCGGGGAGTAGTGCTCCGCCCCAGCGCACCCTCGCCACCAGGATGCAGGTGAAGGGGGGGGGGATGTGGGGGGAGGGCCAGGGTGTGTGTGTGTGTGTGTTTCTCCTCCCCCCTCGTGCACCGCGGCCTAATTCGCGTTCGTTAGCTCTGCCAACGCCCTATCCGCCAGCGCAGTCCCTCTGCCTAGTCGCCGACGTAAGAAGTATATGTGTGTGTTGTGTGTGTGTGTGTGTGTTTGTGTGTGTGTGTGTGATGTGTGTGTGTGTGTTGTGAGTTGTGTTGTGTGCTGTGTGTGTGTGTGTGTGTGTGCCTGTTGGTGTGTGTGTGTGTGTGTGTGTGTGTGCGTGCGTGCGTGCGTGCGTGCGTGCGTGCGTGCGTGTGTGTGTGTGTGTGTGTGTGTGTGTGTGTGTGCGTGACCAACGCCCTATCCGCTAGCGCAGTCGCTCTGCCTAGCGGCCGACGCAACAAAAGTGTGTGTGTGTGTGTTTGTACAGCACATCCGCTTTCGATGGCCCCGGGCCCCGAACAAGACGTCCCCCAGAGGGCGGGTTGAACAAATCCGTCCCTCGGACATCCGACGATCCGACAATCTCCGATTTTTCTTCCAGTGCGCGGCCCCGATTTAAAAGCCCCGGCCCCTGGAAGCGGTCGGGAGTTCTGCTCGGTGCGAGCCAGCCTCCCCCTTCGGGGGAATTCCCCCGCGGGGCCAGCTCTTCGCCGCGGATCTGTCTTCGTTGGCCCTGGGGCCCGAGGACGGAACCCAGGGGGTCGGCATCAGGGAAAACCGCCCAGATTCCAAAGCGGAACTCGAGGAGGGGGCCGAAGTCGAGTAGCACTGTAACTAAGCGAAGATCGCCGGAGGTCTGGGGCTGTCTGCACGCCGCGACGGAGCGGCCTGCTGCTGCTGCCTTGCGGCGGCCGCCTGCTCCTCGCGCACCTCTTCGCGGGGGCGGCAGGAGAGACTTGCCATCGCTCAAACGTCCATTTCCCGTACGTTGTGTGGCTTCGTGCGTGCGTGTTGATTTCAAGGTCATCCAAGATTCCCCAAACAGTGCTTGCACTTCAGGCATCTTGCCTGTCTTCTAAGGAATTGGAGCTGGAGGTCGGTCTGGCGGCTCCGTGGTCGCCGCCGCTGCCCCGTCGCCGCCTGGTCGCACCATATAGATTGCAGCACATACATTCTCTGTTCGAGAAGAATATCCGGATCTATCCCCCCCCCGGCTTAACACATCACCTTCTCGCATTGCAATTTATTTGTGATGCTGCTCCATCGTCCATCGTAGATGCGAATTCACACCATCCCAGGCAGGCCCTTATCGCTTTCCCCCCATCCTTCGCAACAGCAAACGTGCGCGCGCACGCGTTTATCAAACATTAACAATTTTCAAACATCCCGGGCAAGAGTCGGACGAAATGCGCACGCGCGCGTCGTCGCGCACGCATGCCGGATTCCTTCAAAAGCCGGAGGTTTTGTAGAGGATTCAAAATCGAATGTCCCGAAAACATATAAAGACACAGTGTGATTGTAGATTCATAATACCATGCCATGGTTTTGCAACAACAGTTTCAAAAACAATATGTGCTCGCTCTCTTGCCAACTCTTAACAAAACTTTGGTTTTCTTTCATTCGGGGATTGACATGCCCCCTTTTAATAAAACGTGGTTTCGTGAAAACGACCTCGGGCCCAAACCTGGCGGGCGCAAGCCTGGAAACTGACGGCCGCGGCGCCCTCTCGAGAACCGAAAACGGATAATTCATCCATCCACGTGTTAGGGTCGGGGTTCTGTCGCCCCCGAAACATTTTCATCAACTTCGTCCCAGCGGGCCTCTCGCGCCGCATGTCGACATCTGGGCGCCCTTGCGCGCGTGCTGAGAAAGGGGGGGGGGGCACGGCCCATGTCTAACAATAGTATGCGGGTCACTCACGCGCGTCGGCCGCGCGTGCATGTCGAACTCTTTCTAAAACTTTCATCACCGACGCGAGGACGCCGTCATCGTCGTCGGCGTGATCAGCACCGGCGCCGTCCCTGGCCTTGCCGTCTCATCATGGTCACCAACATCGCTAGTGGCATCATCGTGTCCATCACTGCCGGCGTTGCCATGATGACGCGCCTGCCCAAGTCACCGACTCGCACTGAAGTGCCCGCTGGGACGTTTCCAGCGGTCAGCGCCACCGCGGCCGCGTCCGTCGCGCCAGACCAGCTGGCCGCTCTGCGCGCGAGCCTGCGCGCGCTAGCGGGGCCGCGGCGATGCGCCAGCCAGCGCCGAGCAGTTATCACAATCGCCCCCGCATGGTGGGTTGGATGCTGGCGCGAGCAGTGGACTTGACAACTCACTGCGAAAAAAGACATTACCTGCACAACATGGATTCCACCACATACCTACCACTACGTAGATTGCACCTCGTTGGTTGCACAACATCTGTTGCACCCCATCGGTTGCTCCACGTTGATTCAGGTCGGGCATGTCTCCCTGCAGGAGGATTTTGGACGAACAGTAAAACATATATCCCCAGGCCGAAAGTTTTTCCTCTTGGACTGAAAATATGAGAGCACCGATGGAGCCAATTTGATTTTTTTTTGGGTGTGCGACAGTGTCGTGGATCCTGTGTCTGTCTTGCCCGGCTCCAATTTCCCGTGTGCGAAAAACCAATGGATCCATTTATTTTCCGGGAATGCACACATACATATATATATATATATATATATATATATATATATGTATATATTTAAACAAGAAGAGTTAGCATCCGGGACCCAGGGGAAATGGGATCCGCGGGGCACCGCACGTGAAGCATCATGCCATCCACAGAACTGTGGATCTGCGGACCAAAGCTATGATTCTACGGGGGAGGGGGTCTTCCCAGGACAGGAGGAGGAGGAAGAGGAGGAGAGGAGGAGGAGGAGGAGGAGGAGGAGGGAGGAGGAGGAGGAGAGGGAGGAGGAGAGGAGGAGGAGGAGGAGGAGGAGGAGGAGAGGAGGAGGAGGAGGAGGAGGGGAAGGAGGAGGGAGGAGGCACGAGGAGGGGAGAAGGGACGGGAGGCCGTCGCTTCCGACATCTGGGGCTCGAGCGGAACACCTTTCGGCCTGCGTGAACAATCAAAAGTCATCAAAACATGGCCAACCTAGAATAGAAAAACCATTTATTCCTCCTTTAGAAGGACACGCCCGACTGAAACGTGTATTCCCATTATATATATATATAGGTATTCACTATACAACAAGTAACTTCTACCACCCTCCCCCCCTCGGGCTTAACGATTCCCATTTTCGTATTGGAATTACATGTGATTCGGCCCCATCGTCCATCCTAGATTTGAATTTGCGCTATCCCAGGGGGACCAGTATCGCTTTCCCCCGCCATCCTCTGCCTAAAACGGTATGCGCGCTCACTCGTTTATCAAAAGTCATAAGTTTTCAATAATCCTTTGCAGCAAATTGGAGGAAGTGCGCACGCGCGCGTCGTCGCGCGCGCATGCCGAAATCCTTTAAAAACCTTCGGTTTCGGACGGATTTCAACATCGAGTTTCCAATAACATACAACAACACAGGGTTTCGCAACACGGAATTACTAAATAAGCTTACGCGCGCTCGTGCGAAATATAAAGGAAACCATCGGTTTTTCAATATTGTCATAACGTACTACCAAACGAGCTTCGCGCGCGCATGTCGATATCGTTCGAACACTCTTGCGCGCGTGCCGTCGCGAGAACCCTCTGGAAAAAATGAAACGAAGTGAACGCGCGCGCGTCGTCGCGCGCGCATGCCGAAATCCTTCAAAAACCTTGGGCTTCGGAAGGGTTTCAAAATCGAGTGCCCAAACAAATCTACAAAAACACATGGTTTCGCAACACGGATTTTCAACCAAAGCGTGCGCGCGCGCTCTTGCGTCGTCGTCGTCGTCGCCGTCCTCCCTCCTCCCTCGTCGTCGTCGTCGTGGACGTCGTCGTCCTCTGTCTTTCCTCGTCGTCCTTTCCGTCGTCTTTGTCGCCGTGGTCGTCCTTCCTCCTTCCTCGTTGTCGTCGTCGTCCGTCATCGGCGTCTCGTCGTCGTCCCTCCTATTTCGTCGCCGTCGTCGTCGTCGTCGTCGTCGTCGTCTTCCCTCCTCCCTTGTCGTTGTCGTCGTCGGCGTCGCCGTCCTCCCTCCTTCTTCGTCGTTCGCGTCGTCGCCGTCCTCCCTCCTCCCTCGTCATTGTCGTCGTTGTCGCCGTCGTCGTCCTCCCTCCTCCCTCGTCGCCGTCGTCGTCGTCGGTGTCGTCGTCGTCGTCGTCGTCGTCGCCGTCGCCGAAGTCGTCGTAGTCGTCGTCGGCGTCGTCGTCGTCGTCGTCGTCGGTGTCGCCGTCGTCGTCGTCGGTGTCGCTGCCAAGTGCCATTTGGTACCCACCGCCACGGTCTTCAGAGGTCTTGCGACCAAGCTGCGGGCGGGAGGGTGGGATGTTTGCACGAGCAGCGGAGAGGACAGCTTCAGGACGGCCAGAGCGAACTGCACACCACACATTGCACCGAGCCGAGACGACAACGCCAGGCAGGCCCGAGGCCCGCGCCTCCCCCCGAGGTGTGCCGTCGGGAGGCCGTGTGCACCGGGAGGGAGGCGCCACGCGGAGGAGGCCGCGGGCCAGGACGAGGAACGACCGCGCCGCCTCGGCGACGCATCGGCGACGTCGGCGTGGAGACACTCGGGCCCCACATCCCGCAGCATTGGCGATGCATCGGCGACGTCGGCGTGGCCCTCCGACCCCGCCTGCTCGGAGCCCATCGGGCCCGGAAGGCGGCACCGAGGCCAGGGGGGGGGGGGGGGGGCGAAGGGGTAGGATCGCAGAGGGCCGGGTAGAGAAGCAGCTCGCGCAGCTGGCTTGCGTGGCAGGGAGCTCCACCGGAGGCCCCAGTGGCAAAGTCCGCATGCGTCTCCCCCACCCAGTGCCTCCACCGAAGGCCCCAGTGGCAAACTTCGCATGCGTCTCCCACCCAGTGCAGCGTTTCGTGGCCCCATAGGGAGCTCCAGCGAATACAATACCCATAATTGCGGTATTCACAACTACATATGGTTGGGTCCTTCGCCAGGCTAATTTCGGCTAGAATCATGACTTCGTGCACCTGTTGCACCTGCTGGCCTTTCGCGGGAGACCTCGTCACTCTAAGTTGCTGCCCCTGTACATCTGTGCAACACCTACTCAAATGGAGGCCAGGCTATTTTTCAAACAGGGTCACCGCTGGACATGTCTTGCACCTTTCGGATGCAGGGACGGCTGATGAGGGGACTTGGGAAGTGAGGGTGTGCTCGAGCACCGCTGATGCACCTTGGATTTACTCTGATCCTCCTCCTCCTCCTCCTCCTTCTTGTGCTCCCCACTCTTCCTTCCTGGCCAGTGCCTATCTCAACTGATTCGCCTGAGCCCCTGGCCCTTGAGAGGGGCATTCGTGTCGTGGCTCCCTGGCCCCTGGGGACTCCAGGTGTCCCATGCAGGGGCCGAGACTTCGCAGAAACCATCCCAAGCATGCCTCGCGAACTCCCAGCCCCCCTTTCTTCCCTTCGGGGATCGGAGTCTACTCGTGCCCCTACCCCCTTTGGTCTGGACGGGCCACCACGCGATGTGTCCTGGGGGTCTCCAAGCTCACCAGTGTTGATCTCTCCATTCTGCTGGCAACTCGACTGGGCATCGTTTCCGGATGGACTGATGGGGCTAGGGGGGAGCGTCAAGAATAACCCAAACATCCGCGGTCGTGATCCTTCACGACGCGGACCCCTGGAGGTCTGGACTCCCTCTCGGGGACCGATTTTTCGTCCCGAATTTCGACGGCGAGCCAAGGGGCGAAGTGAGAAAGGGCGGGCCTGCCCAAAAGGCTCGGAGGCCCCCCGGCTTTCTGACATGCTTTGTAAGCTTTCCCCGAAGACGCAGAAAGCTTCTCAGAAGGCCAGAGGGCATCTGAGAAGCCCCGCCGCCTTCTGCGAAGGCCTTCTCCCTCTCACTTCCCCCCTCGCTCGCCGCCGAGAACTGCTGCTGGCCGGCCCCAGGGCCCAGCGGGGGCCCCCTGGAGGCCGAACTTCCACAGCGAGAGGACGCCAGGGGGCATCCCGGCTGCCCTGACTCGCGGCTGCCGGGCGCGAGCGCGAACGCAGAGACGCCCGCCGCAGGCGCCCCGCTGTGCAGAAGCGGCCTGCCCGCCGCGGGCGCCGGTGCCTTCTGCCAGCTGGCCCGCGTCAGCGTCGTCATCGTCGCAGCCGCCGCCGGTGTCGTCGTCGTCGTCGTCGTCGTCGTCGTCGTCGTCGTCGTCGTCGTCGTCGTCGTTCGGGGATGGGCAGACAACCCTGAAGTAAAACGTGGTTTAGTGAAAACGACCTCGGGCCCGAACCTGGCGGGCGCAAGCATGGAAAATCACGGCCGCGGCGCCCTCTCGAGAAGCCAAAAACGGACAATTCACCAGGGTGGGGGTTCTGTCCACCCCCGAGTGAGTCCCCCGTCAGGGTCGGCGGGGCCGGCCGTAAGGCTTGCGCAAGCAGAAGCGCCCGCCGCAGGCGCCATTCTGTGCAGGAGCGAGCTCCCCGCGGCAGGCGCGGGGGCCGTCTGCAGAGCAGTCTGGAGGGGCTACGCCCAGGAGATCCGACGCTCCGACAAAAATTGGAGCGGCGGGTGCTTGGCCGTTTTCGGGCTCCAGGGGCCCTCTCCGGGCCTGGGGACCGTCAAAAACGACTCAGGACGAAAAACTAGACCTCGATACGACGCTCCGATAAAATTGGAGCGGCGGGTGCTTGGCCGTTTTCAAGCTCCAAGGGCCCTCTCCGGGCCTCGGAACCGTGAACAAACCACACAGGACGACAAACTGGCCCTGGGGAAGGGGTCCAGACCCCGGGGGCTCACGCATCGAAAAGATGGAGGGGCCGGATGTCTGGCTGGGGCGGATCGTCGGCGGGTCGCGAGAGCCAAACGCCAATGGAAAGGAGCCCACCACAGGCACCGACTTCGAACATGGCCAGCACGCCACAAGGGATGCTGCCCGTGTTGCAAATCATGTGAGCCCAAGGGTTTCGTTATCAACAACAAACAATAGTACCGAAATTTTGAGCAGTAAAATATCGACGACGACGACGGTGAAGGCCCCAGGGAAAAGGACAATATCGAAGGTTGGGGGGTGTGAACGGAAGTGATCCCAACGGGGAAATCGGTTTCGGTTTCGGATCGTGCTGTGCGTGCGGGCAAGGCGAAGCTGCGCGAGCTCCTGCAGTTGTAGAGGCCACATGGAGCCCCCCCCCGGCCAGGCGCGGCCCCCGATGGTTGTCCCGACGGTTGTCTCGATGGATGACCCGATGGTGTGCCCGATGGTGGTTGTCCCGATGGCTGTCCCGATGATTGTCCCGATGGCTGTCTCGATGGTTGTCCCAATGGTTGTCCCGATGGTTGCTCCGATGGTGTGCCGGATGGTTGTCCCGATGGTTGTCCCGATGGTTGACTCGATGGTTGTCCCAATGGTTGTCCCGACGGTTGTCCCGACGGTTGTCCCGACGGGTGTCCCGATGGTTGTCCCGATGGTTGTCCTGATGATTGTCCCGATGGGTGTCCCGATGGTTGTCCCGATGGTTGTCCCGATGGTTGTCCTGATGGTTGGCCCGATGGTGTCCCGATGGTGGATTCCTGAGGAAGGAAACAAATATAGATAGATGGATAGATGGATTGATAGATATTTGAATATCTTATATATACATATTTGTATATATGTATATATATATATATATATTTATATATATATATATGGAAGCATCGATTGACATAGGTAACGGGAAATGTGTACATATACTTTCTATATAAATGAATGGATAGGTAGACCATTATATATAATCAGAAAGATAGCTGGACATCTATACATATATATACATATATAGAGGGATATATCTGCAGATCGATAGAAAGAGAGATCGGTAGAGATGTATTTATATATGTATATACAGATATAACATCGCCACCGGCCACCACCTCCACCTCCATCGCCACCACGAACTCAGAGCCATCGCAAGTCGATCGCCTCCCCCTCCCCCCCCCCCAAACATCCTTATTACCCGAAGGGTGGTCCTATCGGTAAGTGTCGCCGACGGGACCCCTGAGAGGATGGGGGGGGTCTCCCCCTGATCTAATTTTGGGGCTACCGTGATGTGTGGTTGGGGCGCGGGCGTGCGTGGCGAGTGTTGGGCGCGGGTGTGGGTCGCGGGTGTGGGTCGCGGGTGGGTCGCGGGCGGGTTGCGGGGTAGGTCGCGGGGTGGGTCGCGGGGCGCGGGCGCACGACGTAGCGCGGGGCGGGCGACGACGGCAATACTCGCAACGATGATGATAGCCAGCGTGAACCCCGAACAGCGATTTCTTGCAATCTATGCAATGCAATCTGAATGGTGCAATAAATGTGGTACGCTCTGGGTGGTGACGTGTATGTGGTGCATTCTATGTCGTGCAAAGCGGTGCACGGCAATGCGAAACAATGCAAAGCAATGTAATGCGTAGCCCGCATCGCGGAACCCAACTTCAGCCATGCGCCCAGGGACCGTTCGCCCCCCCCCTCACTCTGACTTTGACCCCTGTCCGCTCCTGTCCAACAACAGTCTAACTGCAGACTTGAGTGCGGCCACCGAGTGTCCGGGCACCGCCCGGCAGACAAGGGGGGCCCGAAGCTGGTCCGCAGGAGGCCGCGCGATGACAACTCCTTCTACCCTCGAAAGCGAGGCCCTGTTTGGAGCGCTCCATTTGGCCCCGCGTGGCACCTGCTCCTCCTGCTCTCTCCGCGCGGCCTCCCAGGCCGCGCTCTTCTTGGAGGAGCAGCAGCCCATGCAGCTCACAGCGAGGACGGGCCTGCCGCCTTGCTCGCGGGACCGGGTACAGCGATGCCAGCAGTAGTGGCCACGATGATGGAAACGACAATGGCACATACACCCCCTGGTCATAGTCAAGAGGATCTCGGGCTAAGAAAGTGCACTTCACTCGAAAAGCTTTTTCTGAGCCCGCAGTCCAGGTCCACACATACGAACATTCTACGAAGAGGAGAGGCTCCAAGAAAACGTCGGGGCCCAGTCAAGATTCCTCACTTTCTGTAACGAACGTGGCCGCTTTTTCTCAAGATTTCTGATGGGTGTAGACAGCAACAGTGGTGGCGGCAGCAGCGGCTAAGGCAATTGTAGCAACAATGTCCGAAGCAGCACAAGGCCAAATATGGCGTCAATGACAGCGCATGCAGTGGTGCTAGGAACGTCGCTGCTAAGTCAGCGGCAGAAGCAGCTACAGAACAGCATATGCTCTGTCTCGCGCCCCACTGACTGGAACAACTCTTTGGAAACAACGGGTCCAGACCTGGTATGCAGACTGGTTGTGGCCACAATGGGATACAGTGCGGGCGCGGTCGCAAGAAACCCTCGCAAGAAACCCAACCCTGGAAACCCGCGCGCGAGGTGCGCCTGAGGGAAAAACCCGAGCATCCTGAACGAATCAGCTTCTTTGACGGCCGCGGGAAGTCACCGCGCAGCGAGTGGAACGAAGAAATCCAGGGTACCCTCACGAAACTCAAATGGTTTCTTGATGCGCGCCCCCACTGTATTCAGCTCTAGGACATCCGAAGGGATGCACAATTCACGGCAAGCATCTCTCACCATATCTCCCAGACCAAATGGATGGGCCAGCGTGCTCGATCGGCAGAGTCATACCCAGAAAGAGCCCTGCACCCTCCACTCCCGATTCTCGACGGCCACGCCCTGTCAGAAGGCCCACCTCCTGCATCGCTATCTGGGGAGGCCTCCCAGACGGGGGTCGTACTAAATGGCTCCGAAGGATCGCGATGCATCCGCGAAGCATCGTCGAAGCATCGGCGATGCATTGGCGGCGTCGGCGTGGAGAAAATCGGGCTCAAAATTGAGCGGCGTAGCCGATGCATATGGCATCGGACCCCACCTGTTCCTGCACCCATTCGACCAACTCCAGACACCCCTAAACCGAAGAAAACTGCCATCTCTCGGCTACTCACGCGAGTGACCCCAGGCAAGAGTGACCTTTGGTGCGCGGCTCAACCGGCGGCGCGGGGTCAAAGTCACTCCGGCGAAGGATCAATCTTACGTGTAGTCGAATCTCTGGGAAAGCAGCTTTGTGCTTTCGCTGGCTTCTGCTGGTCTGGTCTCGTGCGTTTTCAGGAAAGCCCACAAAAGACGTACACGCCCAACCACGTACATGAACACGGCCCCGAAATCCACGAGACCGGCCGCGTGATAACAACGTGGAATCAGGTACGTGTGTGTCCCTCTTTCGCTCCTGACTTTTCTCAAGAATATCCAAGGTGCTCCAACATGGTCCAGATTCTTGAGCGCTGGCATCGCCGAAGCATATTCACACCAAGGCCTGCCTCTCCGCCGAGGAAGGGGTGCCAGCTTATCGATCCAAAGGGGATGGCCCGCTCTGGAGCCACTCGCCCGGCGAGGCCTGGAAACTGCCCGGTGCGAGGGCTGCCCTCGCCCTCTGCAGCCAGGCTTGCCCTCTCCCCAGAACTTCCGCCGCCGCCGTTGCTTCGCACAGCGGACCACCGAAGGTCCAGCTTCTTGTTTTCGAGAGCACCTGGAGGCCTCTGCACCCCTTACCCTCGCTCGGACGCCCACTCCCCGTGCGCCCGCCGATTTCCTGCGTGCCTTTTGGGGGGGCTCGATGATCCAGGCTGCTCTATGGGAACAAAAAGTGACATAAACATAAAAACTCGGAGGTCCGCGCGGATTTCTCAGATCGGCGCTGGACCGCCCTCCCTGGCGCGCGGATGGCGCCAGGGGCGGCGCCGGAGGCGCCGCCAGGGCGCCCCAGCGCCGATCCGAGAAATCCGCGCGGACCTCCGAGTTTTTATGTTTATGCCACTCTTTGCTCCCCTATGCTCCTCGATGGCCCTCGCCGAGGAACGACCAGCGCCGATCTGAGAAATCCGCGCGGACCTCCGAGTTTTTATGTTTATGCCACTTTTTGCTCCCCTATGCTCCTCGATGGTCCTCGCCGAGGAACGAGGCACACGCCCGACCGCTGCCGAGACCCAGGCGATGCACTCCTCCACCCTCCCTCGGCCGACTTCGCCGGTGGAGCTCTCCGGCTGCAGCACGTGGCCGGCAGATTTGCATGAAGTCGGGCCTGCCCCCCTACAGGGGGATTTTCGACGAAAAATAAAGAATACCTCTGGGGACAATGTTTTGTGTACTTTTTGGCCTTTTTGGGGTATTTTTGGGCGTTTTTTGTTTTTCGTCGAAAATCCCTCTGTAGGGGGACACGCCCGACAGAAGATTTGTACCGGTGCAGCTTCAGGGGCCTCACAGGAGGCTGCGCGTGCCGGCCGTGCAGTTTTTCTTGCGCGTGCCGGGGTCGTTATTTTTCATGCCGAGCAGCGTTCTGACCGCCCCGGGGCCCGGTTCTTCACCCCGAGCAGCTTTTTGACCACCTCCTCCTCCTCCTCCTCCTCCTCCTCCTCCTCCTCCTCCTCCCCCCTCTCGTTGTCCTCCTCCTCCTCCTCCTCCTTCTCCTCCTCTCCTCCTCCTCCTCCTCCTCCTCCTCCTCGTCCTCCTCCTCCTCCTCCTCCGCCCCGGGGCCCGGTGAGGGCCTCGAGAAGCCGAGATCGTCAGAAAACCTTCCGCAGCTATGAAGATCGCGGCGCGGGGACGGGGGGGTCCGAGCCTCCCAGGGCCATCCCTTCGCAGAAGAGCCGGATCACGACGAGCGGTTTTTGCACATGTTCGGCCCCTGGGGGCCCTGCACTGGGCCGCAAGACCGTCCACAAACAGGTCAGGATGAGAAGCCGGCCTCAACGAAGGGGTCCAGACCCCTGGGGAGCCACGTGTGACACAAGCCGCAGCATCGCGGACAAAAACCTCGACCGGAGCCCAGGACCACATCCTTCTGCATCAGCTCTCGGCTACACGCAAGAGTGACTCTGGGCAAGAGTGGCCTTTCGTGCGCCGATCAAGGGGGGCGCCGGGTGGCCAAGGTCATGTGCGCAGGCAATCACTGTCGCACCGCGCTCAGCCATCGTGGTACCCTGGTAAGCCCGCACCCAAGGCTATTCTGGAGAAGGGCCACTCCCACGCAGATGGCCGAACTTCCCGGGGGGAGCGGGCCGTGAGGGCCCCGGCCCGAAACCGGGCAGCAACTCGCCCGCTGCCCAGACCCCCGACGTCGTGGTTTTTCATGACGTGGATCCCCGGAGGTCTGGACCCCTTCCCCGGGACCAGTGTCTCATCCCGCGTCGTTTCTGGACGGTCCTGGGGCCCGGTAGGGTCCCCCAGCTGCACCAAAAGAGCGAAAAGCAGCCCGTCGTGGTTTTTCCATGCCGCGAGGGGATCTGGGACTCGCCCGCTGCGACGAGCAGGGCGACGCCAGGATCTCTCAGGCGCCCGCCCGCGCGGCCGTCGCCCTCGTCCTCGTCCTCGTCCTCGTCCTCGTCCTCGCCCTCGCCCTCGTCCTCGTCCTCGCCCTCGTCGTCCTCGCCCTCGCCCTCGTCCTCGTCCTCGTCGTCGTCGTCGTCGTCGTCGTCGTCGTCGTCGTCGTCGCCGTCGCCGTGAGGGGGCCGCCCGCGCGGCCACGGCGGGGCGGTGCCTCCCAGGGCCCGGCGCGCGCGCGCGCGGCGGGGCCCGTTGCGAGGCCCGCGGGGGCCTCCGCGGCCGCCCGCGGCGCGCCCCTCGGGCCGCTCGCGGGCGGGCGGGCGGCGGGCGGCCGCGCGCTCGCCGTCGCTCGGGCGTCAAGTCCCCGTGCGTTTTTCGACCTCGCGCTTTTTTTTTTGTTGTTGCTGTTTGTTTGTTTGTTTGTTTGTTTGTTTGTTTGTTTGTTTGTTTGTTTGCAGTAGTAGTAGTAGTAGTAGTAGTTGTTGTTGTTGTTGTTGTTGTTATTGTTTTTTTTGTTTTGTTTTGTTTTTTTGGTTGTTGTTGTTATTGCTGTTGTTGTTCCTTTCAAGACAAATCATCATGTATACGTTTATTGATTCATACACATCATCATTTTTGTTTCTCCTTTTTTGTGTTTTTTGTTTTTGTTTTTATTATTGTTGTTGTTGTTGTTGCTGCTATTGCTGTTATTGTTGTTGTTGTTGCTGCTGCTGCTGTTGCTGCTGCTGCTGTTGTTGTTGTTGTTGCTGCTTTCCCAAACCAAATCATTACACATACATTTATACACTCATACATACGTAGGTCTGTGTATGCATACGTATCTATAGAAAAGCAAACAACGGCATAAACATAAACTTTTGGCGCTCCGCGCGCGTTCCTTGGATTTGCGATGGGCGCCTTTCTCTGGCGCGCGGAGCGCGCCAGGGGCGGCGCCGGAGGCGCCGCCAGGGGGGCCCCCGCGGATCCAAGAAATCCGCGCGGAGCGCCAAAAGTCTATGCTTACAATTTTTTTCCCAACCCTCCTGCGTTGGGTTCTCGTTTTGAAAAGAGCACTGCTCGCGCGTCTCCTTCCCACCCCCTCCCGCCCCTCTCTTCCCCCTTGCTTTTCGCCTCGCTCGTCGCTGCGTGCCAGCTGGGGGGCTGCGATCTGTGAAAGTGTCGCCACTTTCGAGGCCTGCTGGGGGGCCCAGCACAGTGGGTACTCACGGCAGACTCGAATGGGACCTCGCCATCCCTGGGGGGCTGCGATCTGTGAAACTGTCGCCACTTTCGAGGGCTGCTGAGGGGCCCAGCACAGTGGGTACTCACGGCAGACTCAAATGGGACCTCGCCATCCCTGGGGGGCTGCGATCTGTGAAACTGTCGCCACTTTCGAGGCCTGCTGGGGGGCCCAGCACAGTGGGACTCAAATGGGACCTCGCCATCCCTGGGGGGCTGCGATCTGTGAAACTGTCGCCACTTTCGAGGCCTGCTGGGGGGCCCAGCACAGTGGGTACTCACGGCAGACTCAAATTAGACCTCGCCATCCCTGGGGGGCTGCGATCTGTGAAACTGTCGCCACTTTCGAGGCCTGCTGGGGGGCCCAGCACAGTGGGTACTCACGGCAGACTCAAATTAGACCTCGCCATCCCTGGGGGGCTGCGATCTGTGAAACTGTCGCCACTTTCGAGGCCTGCTGGGGGGCCCAGCACAGTGGGTACTCACGGCAGACTCAAATGGGACCTCGCCATCCCTGGGGGGCTGCGATCTGTGAAACTGTCGCCACTTTCGAGGCCTGCTGGGGGGCCCAGCACAGTGGGTACTCACGGCAGACTCAAATGGGACCTCGCCATCCCTGGGGGGCTGCGATCTGTGAAACTGTCGCCACTTTCGAGGCCTGCTGGGGGGCCCAGCACAGTGGGTACTCACCGCAGACTCAAATGGGACCTCGCCATCCCTGGGGGGCTGCGATCTGTGAAACTGTCGCCACTTTCGAGGGCTGCTGGGGGGCCCAGCACAGTGGGTACTCACCGCAGACTCAAATTAGACCTCGCCATCCCTGGGGGGCTGCGATCTGTGAAACTGTCGCCACTTTCGAGGGCTGCTGAGGGGCCCAGCACAGTGGGTACTCACCGCAGACTCAGATTAGACCTCGCCATCCCTGGGGGGCTGCGATCTGTGAAACTGTCGCCACTTTCGAGGGCTGCTGAGGGGCACAGCACAGTGGGTCCTCACCGTACCCACCGCAGACTCAAATTGGACCTCGCCATCCCTGGGGGGCTGCGATCTGTCAAACTGTCGCCACTTTCGAGGGCTGCTGAGGGGCCCAGCACAGTGGGTACCCACACGCAGATTCAAATTAGACCTCGCCATCCCAGGGGGGCTGCGATCTGTGAAACTGTCGCCACTTTCGAGGCCTGCTGGGGGGCCCAGCGCAGTGACGCCACACGCAGATTCAAATTAGACCTCGCCATCCTTGGGGGGCTGCGATCTGTGAAACTGTCGCCACTTTCGAGGCCTGCTTGCGGGGCCCAGCACAGTGACGCCTCCCAAGTAGCTTACACATCAAGTTGATTGTCCATACAAGTTTCAGCCAACTCCTCGTTTCCATTGATACAAACGGATTGGGTACGTCACAGGGTAATTTTCTTCTCCGATTTTTGCAAAATGCTCCACAAAATGCTCCTCGATGGTTCTCGCCGAGTGAAAACGCACACGCAGGAGCGACGCCAAGGTTCGGCGCGGCGGCCGCTCGTGTCCGAGCGCTCGGGCCCAGGCGGCGCCAAGGGACCCGAGCAGGGCGCGCTGGTGGCAGCAGAGGGGAAGAGGCGGGTCGGGGAGGAGGCCGGCCAGCGCGGGCGGGTCGAGGGGCAGGACCTCCGAACAAGCCGTGGGGAGGTCTCCGTCGAGGCTCTCTCGGGCGCTCTCGTCGGTCCCCAAGGGGCTCGTCCAGCCTCGGGGTGCCGTCGGGCAGCTGCGCCTCGCCCTCCTCCTCCTCCTCCTCCTCCTCCTCCTCCTCCTCCTCCCTCCTCCTCCTCCTCCTCCTCCTCCTCCTCCTCCTCCTCCTCCTCCTCCTCCTCCTCCTCCTCGGGGGGATGCCCAGCTCGCCCCGAGCGGCCGCCAGAGGCCCGAGGTGCGGCCGAGATCCCTGGAGCATCCAGGGGGCGCGGCGGCCGCTCAACGATCGGTCCAGGCCCCTCGGAGCCAGACGGCGCAAATAAATCCCTGGGCGCAGCCGAGGCCCCAAATGGGGCCTGCTCGACGAGAAGGCTCTGGACCGGCGTGCCCCGGCAGTTCCTTGTCAATTCGGCTACACGCAGGAGTGACCCTGGATTAGCGTGACCTTTGGTGCAAGGCTTTTGGGGGGCCGCGGGGGGGCCAATCACAAGCGCGCAAGACGCTACTGCCCCATCGCTCTCGGCGATCGGGGGACCCCAATGGGCCCGCACCAAAGGTCACTCCGGCGAAAGGCCACCCTTACGTGCAGTCGATCAATGCCGTGGAAGACTCCACGAGCCTGCGGGCGAACTGCTCCTGACCCAGACCTCGGGAGGGTCGCGCGGCGCAGCCAGCCTCGCGCCCCAGGGCGGCCGTCATGCACAACTCCACAGTGCCCAATCCCGTCCGCCCTCTGGGCGCAGGTGGTGTAACGAGTTCATGTCTCCTCTGTTCCAACACGCCTACTTCCCCTTTCCGGGGAGGAGTGCTGTCACTGCCCCTTATGAGTATGCACCCCTCCCCAACCCGACAGTCGACAAACCAGGACCAATGACGACACCCCCCCGACCATCCCTGTCAACAATCATCGCAACATGCACTTGGTGTCCGTTCGAATCGTCCTCTTCGTCGTTCGTGGGTCGTCTCTGCCGGTTCCTTTCTCTGCGGCACCCATTTCCCTGGGCCCGTCGCCGCCCCCTCCCTGTCCTGGGCCCTCTTCCCCAAGCGCGCCAGCCAAAGCGAAATCCAATAACGCTGTACTTCAATCGAAGGGAAGCCCCTTCCCTTTGATCCCTCCCTCGTCGGGTGGGGGTGTCCCGGGCGGGGTCCCGGAGGAGATGCCGCCCAAATGCGCCTCCCTCCTGGGGGGTCCCAGGTCCCAAACCCGATATTGCCACGATCCCCAACCTCCCCAACCTTGGAGAACAAGTGGGCCTGACTTGCGAGGAGGAGAAACGCAAAGAAGAGGATGCGTATAGTTCCCGCGGTGTTCGTTCGGCGCTGTGCCGCTCTGTCTGGGCGTGTCTAGCTCGCCATCCTGGGGCCCTCTTGGACAATCGACATGCCGTTCTACACGGGCGTGCCGAAGTCGTGCAGCCACGTGGGCAGCCCACGTACAAGGAAGAGGCCATGAAGCGGCAGACCTTGCGGTAGTACCGAAAGCCCGCGATCCAGGCGGGCAGGGGACCAGGGAAGTCCTTGAGACGGGACCTGGCAGTATTTGTGATGGAAATACTTGCCTTGACTGTGTCGATGGAATGCCGGCTAAGATCGCATCGTCGATCGCTCTTTTCCTGGGCGCCCTGGCTCAAGGAGCGATCGACGATGCGATCCAAGCCGGTGCTCGAACGGCAGGCTGCACACATCACGTTTCAAGCTGTCTTCTGGTGCTCCTGCGCTGCCGCCACAGGCAAGGAGCGATCTCCCCCTGGCCTCCCAGGGCAGCCTCCAAGGCCCCCCCCCCAAGCAGCGCTCGAGCGGCCCAAGACGCCCCCCCCCTTCCCAAGAGAACGCCTTCAGAGAAAACCCGCAAGGCGGCCACGACGCGGCCAGGACGCCCAGAGCAGCGCCAATCGTTGTGTCGTTCCCGTCGTAGTTCAGGCGCCCAGAGAAGCATCGAAACAGTGTCCGCCCGACACGCTGGCGAAGTGTCGAACGAGTATCGCCTCCCAGGGTCCGCGGCACGTGGGAACCCTCCAGTTTCGATTTGGTGCTTGTTTTTGTTTCTGACTTTTCTGGTGATCAAAGCTAAAAGTAGGTTGGGACATCATAACCCAAACTGCTCAAGACAGGCCCGCACAGGATGCACACCAACAACATGCCCGAGTCTTGGCTGCCAGACGAAATCACAAAAGTTGGGCGCGCCGCCGCAAGAACGACTGCGCGGGCCCACGATCCAAGATCCCCCTGCCAGTCCAGAAAGCCTCGCGGGCGGCCTTGAGGCCTTCGGGGCCGACCCCAGCAGATCGACGAGGGGCATCCGACACGGTGCCCCTGAAACCCCAGATGCGGCTTCCAGCAGGCATCGCGACATACCTCGCTGTCGTGTGACGTCACCTTGTCCTGCGCTTCGGACTGTTTCGCCAGGGTGGCATCGAGGGGAACGGGGAGCTGGATACGGATGATGATGGTGCTGCTTCTGATGATGATGACGATGCCGATGATGAGAATAGTGATGGTGATGGTGATGATGCGGATGATGCTGTTTATGGCCATGATTCGGACGATGCTGATGGTGGTGGTGCGGATGCTGATTATGCTGGTGATGGTGCTGATGTTGATTATGATATGACGTTGCTGGTGATGATGGCGATGACGCTGATGCTGATGCGGCTGAAGATGGATATGACGACGACGACGACGAGGTCGATAACGATGCTGCTGATGAGGAAGAAGAGGAAGAGGGGGAGGAGGAGGAGGAGGAGGAGGAAGAGGAGGAGGAGGAAGAGGAGGAGGAGGAGGAGGAGGAGGAGGAGGAGGAGGAACATGAGGAACTGGCGGAGGAGGAGACACTTCGAAAACACTTCCCGGGGCGACTGCGACTGGGGTCGCGCGGAGGAGGGAGGTGGGGGGTGGGTGGGTGGGGGTGGGGGGGGGCACGCCGCGGCCCCGCGGCCGCGCCCTCGCCTGCGGGCACCGCGACTCGCGCGGGCCTGTCCAACACGCGACGGCCCTTCTCGCACAGGCAGCCACTATGCCCTCGCAGGGCGGCCACTGCCCGTCCGCGCCCTCTCGGGCGCCCCTTCTCGCGCGGAGGCTGCCGCTGCCGTCGCGGCGCCCTTCTCGCGCGAGCTGGCAGCGTCCGCGGACAATTGCCCCTGCCCTCGCCGAGGGGGGGGGGCTCCATGGCAGCGGCGGGGTGTGCAGGGTTAGTAGCAGAGAACCCCGCCGCTTGCCGCGCCCGCTCCCTGGCGCTCCGCGTCTCAGCGCTTGGCTGGGCGCTCCCTTCCCTCGCGAGCCCTGCGTTTTGCGCAGGCCGTGATGTGCGGCCTGTGCAGCGCCCTCTGCTGCTGCTCTGCCTCAGCTTCGCGTGTGGGCCTCGACTGGTACGACAGCCACTTGCCGGCGATGACCCGCCGCGCTGTCCACATCGCCTGGCTGATCCATCTCCCGCACTCCTTCTCGCGCGCGCTGCTTCCAGCGCTGTAGCTGACGATATTGGGCTCTAGCTTCGCCTGCCCATTCTCGCGCGGCCTGGCCCCGGCGCTGTAGCTGATGATTTCGGGCTCTGCCCTCGCCTCCCGCTTCTCGCGCGCGCTGCTCCCAGCGCTGTGGCTGGCGATATTGGGCTCTAGCTTCGCTTGCCCCTTCTCGCGCGTCCTGGTCCCAACGCTGAAGCCGATGGTGTCGGGCTCTACCTTCGCCTCCCGCGCGCGCGCTGTTCCCAGGCTCGTCCTTCGCCCTCTGCTGCCACTGCCCGTCCTTCTCGCACTGCGCGCTCTTTTCGCGCGCGCAATGTCTGTCTTCGTGGGGCGTCCACTGCCCGTCCGCCGAAGGCTGCCACTGTCCGCCCACTTGAGGCAGCCACTGCCCGTCCTTCTCGCGCGCTTGAGGCTGCCACTGCCCGCCTTTCTCACAAGCCCTGGCCCCTGCCAGAACTAGAAAAGCACCCTCTTCTGGCGGCCGCCCTGGCCCCCTCCACGCTTGAGGCTGCCACTGCCCGTCCTTCTTGCACACGCGGGATCCGACTTCCTGAGGCTGCTACTGCCCGTGCTTCTCGCAAGGTCGGTCCTGGTCCTCACGGAGCTGCCGCTGCCCGCTCTTCTCGCACGCACAAGGCCCGCCCCCTTTCGGCTGCCACTGCTTGAGGCGACCGCTGCCTGTCCGTCGAGGCTTCCTTTTCGCGCGTGCAGTCGTCGCCCTCTCGGTGCTGCCGCGGCCCGTCCTTCTCACGCCCTGATCCCTGCGCTGTAGCTGGCGGTGTTTGGCCTTATCGTAGCCTCCCAGAACAATTCTGTACGTCTGCCCACCCAAACCACCCAAGAGATAGGGGTCCATTTTTGGATCTATGGCGGCATGCGTCCTCGCTCCAATGTGGGGGGCCAAATCGCCGGAGCTCTAAGGGGAAATCCCCGAAGCTCCCGCGCCCCCTAAACATTAATTACAGGGGAGGGTCGGGTTGGGAGCAATTCCCTATTGCTTGTCGCTCGAACCCAAAATGGCCATGAGCACAGTGACAAGCAATGATGCAGATGCCGATTGCTACTCATCTGGCCCCTGACGTGCCCCAGTGAGGAATTCAAGTTCAGACCGAGGTGAAGATAGACCCAGTAGCAACACAAACATGTCCGCAGCCCTCTCGGCTTGAAGACAGAGGTGAAGATATACCCAGTAGCAACACAGACATGTTCGCAAAAACACTGGGCACATGTGTCTTCCAGTGGCAACCATCGACTCCCAGAATTGTTACGGCCTGCATTCGGTTCCCGTGCAGTTTGAACAAATTCTGTACGTCTGCCCACCCAAACCACCCAAGAGATAGGGGGCCCATTTTTGGATCTATGGCGGCATGCGTCCTCGCTCCAATGTGGGGGGCCAAATCGACGGAGCTCTCAAAGGGGAAATCCCCGAAGCTCCCGCGCCCCATACTGCGATTATGGACCGCCGCACACAGCCGCAGACAGAGAAGCGCGAAGCGCAGCTTTAGCTGCCTCCCTTTCTGCAGGGAAACATTTTTCACAGATTAGCTTGTGTAATTTGGGAATGGCCTCTACACGGCGGTGGCTGCTCAACCCGAAGTGCCAGCCGCGCGAGCTTCGCCAAGAACCCGGGTCAGCCTGGTAGGCGCCGAACTGCGCGCGATGTACGACCAAGGACCGAACGTTCTCGACAAACTCGGGGCCATCCGTGCACACGCGCCTGACGCTGGCGGTTTCGAGCTCCGGCCTCTGGCGCAAGGAAGCCACTGTAACCTCGAGGTCGTTGACGCGCTCCGCAAGAATTGTGCGCTCCTCCGCCTCGGGGCCCTTCTTGGCGATGTCCCGTGCCGGCGCCGCCTCCCCAGACACGCGGCGACGCTTGCTGCCCTTGCCTCTGGTCTGGGGCCCCTCAGGAGCCCCCCAGGGTTCCAGCCGCTTGCCCGAGGACGCCTGCAGTGCCCATCCAGCGGAAACCTCGAGAGGAGCCTCGCGGGTGTAACCGAGGACGGCTGAAGAGCCCCAACGGCCCAAAAGCTGAATGGCCCAAGAATCGAGCCCAGCCCTGGCCAACCCCTGCGCTCCAGTAACCCGCAAGGCGTGCCCTGTCCACTTCCCCCCCCCCCCAGGCCCCCGCCGAGGAAGACCCAAATGCTCCGCAGCAGCCGCAACGGTCGCAGCAACGGCCGCCTTAGAGCAGGGCTGCCCCAGGAGATCTGGGAATAGGGGGAGCTCGGGGAGGGGCATCCTTCCCGAAAACCGCCCCGGGAACTTCCTCTTTAACCAATGGGCCTGGGAGGCAACGGTGTGCGCTGGACATAAGCGGCCGAAGCGGCCCGAGTGGCAGCAACACCCATGAGTGCGAGTAGCACCCAACGCCTCTGAATCAGTTTTCGAAGCTGGAAGGTTCCAGGACACCTCCAAGGCAGGGCCGGAGCCAGCCCCGGTGACGAAGCCTGCCCTCGTGCATGAGATCTCGATCTCCCGGAGCATCCACCACGCGCCGGCGATGATCATCCACTTCAGGTTAGCCGGACCGCCTGGTACCCACGGCTGCTCACCATCGGGTAACAAGTACAAGTCCTCCATCGGTAGTGGCGAGGCCTGGGAACTGGGCCCCAAGCCTCTCTCACGCGCCCGGGTCGCATCGGTCAGAGCCCTCGACGCGCAGACGCCCAGAGCGTGGCCCCCCCGTTCAGCTTCGACCCTGGCCGCGGAGAGGTAGAGCCGGGCCGAGCGGTATCGACCGGCTTTCAAACTTGCGCCCAAAGCCATGATCTTCTCAACGGTCAGGGGGACCATGTCCATACCCCACATGGATAACATATTTGCGCAAGTCTTGAGCCTGGGCGCCATGGGCCCGCGGGAGGAATCCGCGTACACTGCCCTAGAAAACTCGTCCATGGCCTGCGCGCGAGCGCATCCCTCCCGAAGGTCCGGCATGGATCCTCGGGCGTACTCCTGCCGGCCAGGCGCGCCAGCCCGCAGCGCAGGGATAGCCGCGCGGCCAGGTACTGCGCCAGAAATCGCACCCCTGGAGAATTGCGCCCCTGCGCTAGTCCCAGACCCCTGCTGGGGGCCACCCCCCCTGGCAGAAGGCCCAAATGGGACCGCAGCCGCACTAGACCCCAGCTCCCGCCGAGGGCGGGTTGAGGCTAGCGGAACCAAGTCCTCCCTACGCCGGCGGCGCCGCAGCATGGGCGGGACACCCAGGGGCGGGCCGGCAAGCGGAGTGGCCGAGCTTGCGCCGAAATGGCCGGAGAGATCCTGCCGGGATGAATTAAAGACAATGGCATTTCTAAGCAACTGTCGGATGGCGACGGCGTATTTGGGCGGCCCACAGCGCGTAGCCTAAGCGAATCCCGCGCCCTACATGCCCTCGCCCGCCGGCAACTGAGTCAAAGTCGGCGCAGGCGGCGGGCAATCCGCCACCCACGTCCGCCAGATCACGTCGAGCGCCGGCGGGGGGGCAGCCTGAGCGGCCCGAAGCGCCTGAGGGAGGGGCTTCGGCGAGACGGCTGCGAGCCGCGAGAGAGAATCCGCCCAGTCGTTCGCCTCAGACGGGAGGTGGGCTACAACGTAGCTCCATTGAAATGCGGCCTTTCGCCAACTAATCTCCCGCGTAACGGCGTTGAGCTCGCGACGGCCCCTAAAGTGGGCCGCGCCAGTAAGGGCGCCGATGTTGTCGCCCATGAGCGTGAGGCACTGGCCAACAGCGAAATCGTCTGCCCAGACCAACAGGCACACGAGCGCCGCGATGTACTCCCAGAGGGTCTGCCACTGCGGGAGCCCAACGGCCGCGCCGAAACGACGGCAGAGCGAATCTGGCCACGTGCAGTGCCAGTATTGGATCGGTGTTCCGTCGCGGACGAGGACGCCGCTGCCGCCCCATGGGGAGGCGTCAAACTCGATGTGATCCGGCGCCAGAGGAAGCCGATATTCATCAGGAAATTCATGCACCACTCGGCGCAGAGGCAAAACAGCTCCGCAAATCAGAGCCAAGAGCCAAGCGGCAGCCGCCGAGAATCGGCGGACCGCCACTCGGCCTGGAGGCGCCTCGGGACGGGCCGATTTGGCAGCAGCTTCCGCGGCCGCCAGTGCAGCCCATAACGACCCTACAAATGGCGTCGCCTCCGGGGCCACTTGCGCAATCCGGGAAGCTTTTCCGACAAGAGATCGCGCTTTCGATAGCGGGGCCAAGCCGCCGCGCCTCGCGAACAGCCCCAGAAGGATGGCGACGTCATCGAGGAAAGCTCTCGGCAGAGACATTTCAGCAACGCCGCCTACGATGTCGAATCTGATGCCAATCCACTGGTGCCCTCCTACTGCGAAGACGCCCTTCTTCCAGGCGAGCCCCAGCCCCAGGGCGAGCCACCAGCGCAGCGCGACGTCGGCGTTCAGCTGGTTCATCGCCTCGGTACCTGCGAGGGTCAGCGCCGGGTCGTCCACATAAAGCTGTAGACGGCATTCGTCGGAGCACAGCATAGCCTGCGTGGATCGCGCAATGAACGAGCCGAGGCGGGAGTACACTAGAGGGTTCGACTTCCCTCCGCAGCCTAGGGCCCGCCGCGCGATGACGCGACCACGCCCCTCCAACGGGGGATCGCGCAGCACGGCGACGTTGAAGCGACGTTCACTTTCGTGCATCGGTACCATCATAAAGGCGTCTTGAAAATCAAGAATGAGAACCTGGACCTGTCCACCCGATATCTGGCCAGCCCGACGGGCGAGCGCCGCCAGGTCGGCCCCGTGGTCCACGCCCCTGGGCAAGACCACCCGTTCATGTGTGGACGCCGCCAAATTCACGCAATTGATCAAAAGATCTTGTATGATGCGGTTCTTAAATGTGCCGTCTGGCCGGGCCTTGCGAACATTACCCAATGGGGCAGGGGGGATCTGACCGAATCGCTCTGCAGCGGCAGCCTCGTCATCAAACACCTCGCCGAAGCCTTTGCCCAGGTGCTCGCGAATGAGGTCCAACGTGGGCGGCTCCGGCTCGCCGTAGGAATCATCGAAAGACGGATGGTTGGAGGTGAATGTGAAGGCGCCCGCAGCTAAGTCGGCTGGACTCAAGACGTTCGGCGACTCCGCCAATGGGAAGTGGCCCCCTGGCCGGGTAGGGCGCGTGATCCCCATCGGTGCACCAAACTCCAGCCAGTGTCCAAGCTCCTGGTCAGAGTCCCCCGCGGCCTGCAGTACGGCCTGGACCAGGCGGAAGCAGATGGGCGACGCGGAGCGGGCAGCCTGAACCTCGTGGGCTGCGAGGCCGAGCGCCCGACCAACGGCCGCGCGGAGACGAACCAGCACGTCCTTGCCGGGCGGCGGGCGGCTGGGCGAACTGCCGCAACAGTTCCTGAGGACCTGCAGCGACGGCTCCGAACTACGGACGGCGATAACAGCCTCGCGGACACGCATCATCACCTCGCGAATGCGAGGTGCGGCCTGCGCAGCAGCAGCGGCATTCCGTAAACCAGCCGCGCACGCGCAATCCTCGCGACGCCGCAGCTCTCTCCCCTGAGGGGTGTCTACGCCGCGACTGGCGTGCCGAGGAACGGGTGCGCGGTCTCCGTGAGTCGTGGGAGGGGTGGAGGTGGGCGCCGCCAGCTCCGCCACGTGCCAACCCAGAATGTCCTGCGCCCACGCCTCCACCACCCCGTCGTGGTGCGCACACGGGGCCCCAACAACCACGCGAGGTGGGTGCGCCTGGAGACGGCCACACGAGTAGCAAGAAGTGGTGGGCGACCATGCGCAAAGTGCGTCAAGCCGACCCGGGCGCCGAGGGTAACACCGAAAACGAGTGCGCAGGTCGTGGTCGGCACCGAAAAGGCACGGAGAAAATCTGACGTCCAACCAGCCGTCGTCCAAGAGGGCCTCATAGGACTCCAACTCCCATAAATAGGACCGGCCAGGGCATTCGATGCTGACGGTCGCACCGTGGTCCCAGTTCTCGCACTCGCAGTTCCCAGTAATGTGGCTCGAGTAATTGGGCTCCAGCTTTGCCTCTTGCCCGTTCTTCTCACACGAGCTCCCCGCGCGACGCTGCCACTGCCCTGTCTCCTCGGCCTTCCTGGCCTCCTCTGCCTTCTCAGCCTCCGCGGCCTTCCTGGCCTCTTCTGCCTCGTCCGAGTAGTCCTGCATCCACTGCGGGCCCCACCGCGGCTCCTCGGCTGTCGTCGCTGCGTCGCCCGCTCCGATTTCTGCGCTGCAGCGATGGCGTCGGGCTCTACCTTCGCCTCCCAAGACTGCCGCTGTGCGCTGAGGAGCCAGCTGAAGTCCAGCTCCGTTTGCCTGCTCGTTGCCAGGCGCAGGCGCCGCCACGCGCGCCGTCGGCTGCTGCTTGGGCGCCTCTCCCAACCCTGGGGCGCACACGAGCTCTCGCTTTCGGCCATCGGCGGTGCCTGCCTTCGCGCCTTCCCTCGGCGCTGGGGGCGTCCCGTGATCGCGGGCCCGGCCGCGCCCGCCGCGGGGCGAAACGGCTGCGCGGGGCCTCGCTGGGGAGCCACCTAACTGGCGGAGGAGGAATGGGAGGAGGAGGAGGAGGAGGAGGAGGAGGAGGAGGAGGAGGAGGAGGAGGAGGAGGAGGAGGAGGAGGAGGAGGAGGAGGAGGACGAGGAGGAGGAGGAGGAGGAGGAGGAGGAGGAGCAAGGAGGAGGACGAGGAGGAGGAGGAGGAGGAGGAACAGCAGCAGCAGCAGCAGTAATGGCAGAAAGGACGGACCTCAAAAACGCACATGGGCAGGCGAAACCTGGAACTGATCAGCAATTCTCGCAGGGATGCGTGGAATGCATGGGGCTGTTGGTTCGTGTTGCGACTGGCGTGCGTACATGTGTTTGGTGCACACGGTGCGCTTGACGAGTTTGGCGCGTATCCTCCGCCTCCACCGTGTATCATGTTCTCACTCCTCGTCGCTCTCATGGGGAGTGTCTACTAGCGCGGATCACGCTGATCGGGCCAGACGGTGGCCATCGCGGGAATTCGTCCATGGCCACAGGATTCCGTGACGCCGCCTTGGCCATCGCTGTCACCCAATCGCAGCGCGCAGCGCACGCGGCCCTTCTCAAGACTCTGTGTTTCTGCAAGCATGCATGCCGACCTAGCCGCGACGGAGGACACAAAGCAGTGCTGAATTGCCCGCGCTGGGATTTGTTGAAGCACTCGCCCGTAGTCTGACAAGGCGACGACCACGACACCACGACGACACACGCCCACTGCAGCAACGACGACGGCAGGAGCACGTCGGCAGTGACCACGACCACACAAGGACCACCACGCAACGACCGCATGTTGTGGTGTTGTCGTTCGTGGTCGTTGCCGCTGTGCTTTGAACGTCGTCGTCGCTATCGCGGTCGTGTGTCGTCGTGGTCGTCGTCCTGTCCAGCCACGGGCGGGCTTCTAAGACGGCGAGGCTGGAACAGCACGGCGGCCGCTGTGCGCAGGGGGCCGGGCGCTCCCCCGCGCCGCGCCCGCCCCCTCCGGCTCAGGCCCACCGCTGGCCGCAAACTGGGCTTCTCAGATGGCGCGGCAGGGCCGCGGTCTCAGACACGCGCGTTCCATTGCTCGGAGAGTAACTGCTCGCAAATGGCCTGGATCCGACGTGGGGCATTCACGATCCATACCATCGAGGCAAGCATGAACGACTCTGGGGAGACCACCAGGTAACATACCGCTGCTTCCCGGACCTCTCCTGGGGTGCGTTCTGACCAGAATATCGTAGCGAATCCAGCGGTGGCGACGAGGGCCTCCGAGGAAGCCCCAGAAAGGGGAAACAGAGGGAAGGGTAGCGGTATGGGTACCTCTTCCTCCGCTGATTTTCGGACGCTTGCGAGTAGGCGCTCTGCGATGTAGAGCGCGCTCGGTGAGGCCTGAAGGGGCAGTGCGCTTCGGCACCCCCTCGCTGGCCCGCCCCTAGAAATCCTGTGGCCCGAAGTTCAGGTCGATGAGCTTCGCACGCCACTCGGACTCGCCGCGGCGGTGCTTCTCCAGGTGGTGCTTGAGCTCGCCGCCAGTGCCTTGGCGGCGCGCAGAGGGGGCAGGGGGAGGGGGGAAGGCCTCGTAGAAAGAAGCTGCGTCCCAGAAGGCGCCGACCTTCCGTCCGAAGACGAGGCCCGCGCCTTCCAAGAAGCAGGGGGTGCTTCTAAGAAGCCTTCCCCCTCCCCCTGCCCCCCTTGCGCGTGGCCGAGTGCCTTCGGAGTAGTGCTCTGTCAGCATGCCCGCGATCCTAGAAAAATTGAAAGGTACATAAACGTAAACTTTCGGAGCTCCGCGCGGAGTTCTCGGATCTGCGCTGGAACCCCTCGGCGGCGCCTCCGGCGCCGCCCCAGGCGCAATCCGCGCGCCAGGAAGGTGGCTCCAGCGCAGATCCAAGAAATCCGCGCGGAGTTCCGAAAGTTTATGTTTATGATATTGTTGGTTTTTCGAGATCCGCTCGGCGCTCAGCTTAGGCTTCGCCAGGACGTAGTTCGCGCCCTTGTCGTAGAGTCGCCGTATCTGCTTCGGCTCGTCCGCGATGACGATGATGTGGCACTCGGGCCAGACTTCGCGGGCCGTCCTCGTCGGGTGCCCAGGCCCCCTCGAGCCATTGGAACACGCGACGACGACGACGACGACGACGACGACGAGAGTGGGGCCTCCCTCCTCCCTTCTCCTCATTCTCCTCCTCCTCCTCCTCCGTTTCCTCCTCCTCCTCCTCCTCATCCGTCCTCCTCCTCCTGCCACGAAGAGGGGGGTGAGCGCATCACGGCACGAGGACTCTGTGCGGACGAGGGGGGCCGGTGGTCGTGCTGACAGAAGAAGGGGGGGGCGCACGAAGTCCAGGAGAGATCCTGGCCCCTGTCATGGTGCCCACACCGCCTCCTGGTCCTGGCCCCCTTGTTGGACGCCCCCGAGTCCTCAGCAGCCGCTCGTTCGAGACGCCGGTGATCCTGTAGTCGGGGATGGTTATCAGGACCAGGTCGACTCGTTGCTTCACAGTTGCCCTGATTGTGTCCGCCGAGGTGACGTCGCAAGCCGAGAACGCGATGTTCTTCGCGTGCAGAGGTGCTTTCAACGAGGTTTTGTGGTCGAGAACATGAAGCTTGCGCAGGATCTGCGGTGCTTTATGCTCAAACTCAGCGATGAGTGCAGCTGCAATCTTGAAGAAACCAAGGAAAACTATGTCGCGCTCCTCCAGATCTTTGCCGTCTTCGGTCTGAGCTTCGTCACCACCGAAGACACGCCTCAAGCGGCTGCCTTGTGGCAAGACCCGACTTTTGTGCATGATGGCGTGGTACAAGCTGTGGTTGTAGCCGATAATGTACGAAGCAGCGCCCGCAAGAATAGCGAACACCCAAATCGCGATCGACATTGTCTCGTCGTCGATATGTCCAAGTTTCACTCCCAATGTGCAGACCACGAGGCCAAACTCACTACATTGGGAGAGGTTCAGCGTGGCCAGAATGGCTAGGCGGGGGCCAGAGCCTTGGACAACTGCCACGATGAAGATACCGACCCAGCGCGTGAGAAGCACCACTACAATAATACAGATGACGCAGACGATCATATCACTAGTTGGCACATCCATTTGCATGCCGACCCCAACAAAATACAGCGTGATGAAATAGTCCCGGATGTACTTGATCTTCGAATTGAGTTCTGCGTTGAAAGGGAAAGTTGCCATGGAGACGCCACCGATGAATGCTGCAACCTGGATGGGGAGATTGATGAATGGAAGAGCTGCCCCACAACAAAGAAAGAAACACCAGGCGAGAGCCAGCACCAGCATAAGCTCTGTAGATGCAGATGCTTTTTGGAAAATCGGAGGCAGAACGTACTTAGCGTACATGAAGGAGACGTTGATCAACACGAACATGAAGCCGAAATCTTTCAATATACTGAGCAAATCTGGGTTCTCAATGTGGCTCTGGCTCGCAATCATCACGAACGCCCAGAAATCTTGGAAGAGAAGAATCCCGAGGGTAAACTTTCCTGCGGCGGTGTCTGCCTCCATTTTGCGAGACAGCGATTTCACCACAATCATGGTGGACGAAACGCCACACGCGAGGGCGAGATAGCCCAAGCTCCATTTGCCACTGCCAAAATTGATGCCAAAGCTGAGCAACCAGAAAATGAGCAGGTGAATACCAGCGCAGAGGGGGAACTGAAGAATTCCTGTGACGCAGTTCATCTTGTTCATGTTGACCAGCGCGTGCAAGTCTACCTCGAGGCCGATCATGAACAGCAGAAGCACCAGGCCCAGGTCCATGATGGTCAGTATCTCGAGATAGTCGTCGACCAGGGCCAGGCCGGTGGGGCCCACCAGGACGCCGCCCAGGATGTATCCGATCAAGATCGGCTGCTTCAGAAAGCTGGTGATCAGTGCCATCAGCCCTGCCCCGAGCGTGGAGTAGCACACCGCGACTATCACTCCACCTGCTGGCCCACCCAGGCGGCGACCCTGCCCCTCCGCGAAACCATCGCCACCTACTCCCACGAGGCGGCGAACCTGTCCGCTCTTCTCCAGCGCCGGGAACACCAGCGTGAAGACTATTCCAGAGAAGGCCACCAGATAGATGATCGCCTGAAGAGGCGGAGCCATAGCGAGGGCACTGTTGGCGAGCACATCGTCATTCTCGTCATGATTAAGGTTAGCTTCGGTATCAGCGCGCTTTATCATGTCCTCTGCATCGCTACCAACGACGGAACCATTGAACTGGCGGTTCCTCTCATTCTCAAGCTTGTCGACCTTCTGGACGAGTCGCTCGAGTATGCGCTTTGTCATGTCGACCTCAGCCAAGACTCTGCTGTCGATGACGCTGGTCGTGCTGTCTGGAGCAGTCGGTTTCACGGGGTTCTGTATGCCTCGGCCGCGCGCCGGGGTGACCCCAGGTTTAGGTCGGGCATGTCCTCCGACAGGCGGGTTTTGGAAGACAGATCGAACGGAGTCCAAAAGTGAACAGACACAGTCAGAAATAGTCGAGCAATCGTCTCCAGACTAGTTTCTTCGGGGATGGACAGACCCCCCTTTAGTAAAACGTGGTTTAGTGAAAACGACCTGAGGCCCAAACCTGGCGGGCGCAAGCCTGGAAAATAACGGCCACGGCGCCATCTCGAGAACCGAAAACAGACAATTCACTAATCGACGTGTCACTGTTGGGGGTTCTGTCCACCCCCGATTTCTGACTACTCCTGAACACCCCCCCCTGGCAGAGGGACATGCCCGACCTGCTCCTCCCAGGCACGAGCGGCCTCTGGTGCGCGGCTCGCCGATCGCTGCACGCGCTCTGCGTGCCCGCTTTTTGTTGGCCCCGCGGCAGCCGCGCACCGGAGGCCCCTCCGGCGAGGGGTCGACCCCGTCGGAGCGGGGGGGGCCACGACGGCGGCAGCTCTCCCGCCCGCCCCGCGCCCGCCCGAGCTCCGCCTTCGAGCCTCTGCCCTCGGTGCACCCCAGACCTGCTCTTCGAGGCGCATGCGGCCGCGGCGACGAGATGCCCGCGGGAGGCCCAGCAAAGACGACGAGGCACGCCTCGGCTGGCCCCTTCCGATCTCACGCAGAGAGCAAAAAGCGGCATGAGCATGAACTTTAGGATGTCCGCGCGGCTTTCTTGGATCCGCGGCGCGCCATGGGCGGCGCCGGAGGCGCCGCAGCCGCGGGTTCGCGTCGTGTCGCTCCCAGCGTTGGTTCCTGACGCCGCGGGGATCCTTCGAACTTGAATGATCGGCCGTTTCCAGAACGTCAGATCGTCCAACATCGACCAATTCTGAATCGCGGGCGGCGTTCAACGTTGAACGCCGGCGGCGGGGTCGCCTCTGGTCGACGGACAAATAGATTACATTTGCACTTTTGCAGAATATTTTGAAGATTTTTGACAAGTCGTTCCGGGTGGGATGATTCTTTCTTTTCTGGACAACTTTAACCTTATCCCTGTTCGCCATCTCCATCTCCGCTCGATCGGAGCACTCTGTGGTGCACCTTGCCCTGAGACTTTTTTTAGCGCGCGCTCGGTTGGCGAGGTTGATCTCGACACGACGGTGAGCGTTTTCATATTCGGCGTTTCGACATTGGGCGGCAGGAGGAGGGGGTCTGGCTCTGGACCTCTGCTTAGCGCGACTGTTTGCAACAGTGCGTCCCATGGGGGAGGCTCCAGCAGCCTGAAACAGGCCCCAGAAACGGCCAAGATCTTCTCCATGGGGGGGGGGGGAGGGGGGTGGGCGAGGGCCCGCGCCGATCGGCGAAACAATGCATGAGAAAGCGATCACACGCGGCCCTGCCGTGCCGCTCATTTCTTCCCCTTTGATTGCGTGCGGCCCGCGCGCCGCTCCCCAGCACGCCCGCGTCCAGGGCGTCGCCCAGCGGGCCCTGCCGCTCGAGCCACCGCGCCTCTTGGGCACCGCCGGACCGAGCCCCGTCCCCCCTGGCGAGGCCCAGGCCCCGCTGGCCTTGGGATCGGGCATGTCCTCCTGCAGGCGGGTTTCGGACGATCAATAAAAAATGCCCAAAATGCTCCCAAATAGTCAAAAATAAATAAGAACCACCGTCCCCAGGCTGTCTGTGGACTTTTTGGAATGTTCCTCCTGTAGAGGGACGTGCCCGCCTTTAAACACTGGCCCATCTGACGCCCCCTGTCCCAGCTGGGGATGCGTACGGGCTGCTCCCTTCGGGCTTCGACGGGGGCCCATCCCCGACGGAGCGAAGCTCCAAAACGGGTCCTGCGCGAGATGCCACAGCGACCTTACGCGGCGACTGGCGACTCGCGCGGGCCGCCAGTGCGGCACGCCATAATGGAGACGAGGGCGCTTGCGCGCGACCTTGCGCGGGCAGCCTGCGCGCCCATGTCGGCGAAGGGGACCCCGTGTTTTTGCGTTGCTCGACTGGGGTGGTGGAGTGGCCGATCTGATGTACCATTGGTTGCGCGATGACCGCCCCTGGGCCACAAAACCTGACTGCCCATGTAGGGCATGAATTGGCAACTCTCTGTCGCTATACGGCTCATTAGAAGCCGTGTCTACATCGCAGAGCGGGGGGATGGGGTTGGGAAAGGGCATGCCGCTCCTTGACAAGAACCGTGCCCCGATTTGTGGCTGCCGCGACCGCTGCGGCGACCTCCCAAACCGACCCGGAGGCTTGGTTCTGAGACGACCGCTGGCGTCGCTAAGGGGGGTCGGGGGCTTAAAAGTGGATGCTAAGGTGGGTTGCATCGGGCCTAACCTAGCTTATGGGTGGGTTACAAAGGCCCCTAGTGGTTTAGGGGGTTTTGCGATCTGGGCTAAGCGGACTCTGCCCACTCTGCGGAGCTACCTAGGCCCCCCTACACTGCTTAGGGCACTGCGAACCCACTTATAAGCTAGGTTCGGCCAGATGCAACCCATCTGAACGTCCACTTCTAACCCCCCTACGGCACGTTCGTGCCGTGCCGACTTCGGCGTTGGTTACTGACGCCGCGGGGATCGTTCAACCTTGCACGATCCCCCGTTTCCGAAACGTCAGATCGTTCAACATCGACCGATTCTGGGTAGCTGGCGGCGCTCAACGTTGAACGCCCGCAGCGGGGTCGCCGCCGGCCGACACGACGTGAACGTACCGTACCCCCTTAGCAGCCGCCGCGGTCATCCCAGCTCGGGATCGGACATCACCCCAACTGCCCCGATGTGCAACACGCAACACGTAGCGTGTTGATACGGAGCTCAACACGTAGACCGAAACCGTAGGTCTGACGCGATGCATGTGCCAACACGTGGGCCAATACGTTGAGCCACCACGCAGCGCATCGGCACGGACGTTTCGAGCACGGCACGTGCTGCGTGCGGTGAGGGCATCGGACGAGGAGCCCTTAGATCGGGGATCCAGGGTCTGGAAGCCTGTAGAAATCCAATCGTGGATCGGCCATGGGTATCACCGCCGCCCTCATCGAATAAGGAATCCTCCAGGGTCTGCAGCCTCCCGGGTACACTCCTCAACCAACGCCCCCACTGTGTGACAACGGGCGTATCGAGGCAGCTCAGGACATCACGCAACGATGAGATGCCATGGCCCTGGGGGGGGGGATGGGGGTGTGAAGGGGCCCTGGGACACACACACACACGCAGACAGACACAGACAGACACAGACACAGACACAGACACAGACACAGACACAGACACAGGCACAGACACAGACACACACAGCCACACACACAGACACACACAGACACACACACAGGCACACACACAGACACACACCACACACACACACAACACACACAACACACACAACACACACACAGCACACACACACAACACACGCGCAACACACACACCGCACACACAACACACGCGCAACACACACACCGCACACACAACACACACAACACACACAACACACACAACACACACAACACACACAACACACACAGACACACACACAACACACACACAACACACACAACACACACACAACACACACAACACACACACAACACACAACACACAACACACACAACACACAACACACACAACACACACAACACACACAACACACACAACACACACACAACACACACACACACACTCACACACTCACACACACACATTAATACACAAACAACAGGATTCCCCATATTTTCCTATCGGTTCTGTGTTTTCGTCTCCCCCCCCCACCTCCCATATTTTCCTATCTTTTCCTGGAAGTCGACGATTGATTGTGCCTGTGTGTTTTTGTCCCTCCCGAGGGTGGTGTGTCCAACGCTGCCCGAGCCTCCGCCTCGAGCTCCTCCGCCTCCCTCTCGAGGAGGGCGAGCTCGCGGCGGAGCCCGTCCACCTGCTGCTCGTGGCGGCGCGCACGGCGGGGTGGCGCGAGGGGGGGGAAAGGTCCTCGCAGAGGAAGGGGGGCCCAGGAAGGACACCACAGAGGAGCAGAAGCAGAGACACGCCCAGGACCCCCCCCCTGGGTTATGACAGACAAGGCCGACGGGAAGAAAGTGTTTCGCTACGTTCGGCCTCTGGGGGCCCCTGCCGGGTCTCGGGACCGTCAAGCAACGGCTGAACAGCATGAAACACTGTCATGGGGAAAATGGGTCGGGACTTTTCAGGGTCGACGTCATGAACAAAAATCATGACGTCGGGGGTCTGGGCACGGTTAACGTTGGAAAGATACCAAGAAGCTGGAAACACTTGGCTAGATTCGCATGTGGAACATCTGGAGGCCACTTGCTGGATACACATGCGGAAGCCCAGCCTGCACGGCCATTGAAGGGCCGAGCGCTGAAAAGAACTCTGGCCGCATGTGCATCCAGCTCTCGCCCAGGCCGGCCGCGCCATGTTCAACCAGCTCGCTGGTAGCGTGCAGCATCGATCTCCGAAAAGTACGCCATCCCTGTGAGGCGATCCCCCTGCGAGGACCTCTTCTGCGCACGCAATCACCCTGCCAGGGCTTCTTCGGTGCACGCTGTCCGCAAGGTGAGGGAATAGCGTACAATAAGCGGGCCAGCGGCGCAACATCGCATACTATCTTTACAACGCCAACTGTAAGCAGAACCTTTCGAAGCTCCGCGTGGATCTTTTTTGATCTGCGCCGGACCCCTCTGGTGGCGCCTCAGGCGCCGCCCCTGGCGCCAGGGAGGGGGTTCCAGCGCCGATGCAAGAAATCTGCGCGGAGGTCTGACAATGTATGTTTATGCTTTTTTTCTTGTTTGAAAGAAGGCGCGGGAGCTTCCATGGGAGCTTCCATGAAGGCAGAAAGGATTTCTTGGAGGCCCTCCCAGATTCCGAGGAACCCTCTCAGAAGCACCCAGGGCCCAAGCGCTTCCTCCAACAAGGCGGCCAATGCATCCTGAGAGGCCCTCCACCCCTTCTTTTCAGAAGCCCACCAGCCCTCACGCCACCCCCCTCTGCGCGCCGCCGATGGTTGCCGTCGTCATCGAGGGCACTGTCGGACGGGGTGGCCGGGTGAGAATCGCGGGCGCCCTCCTCGCTGCCGTACAAGGCGTCGGGCACGTCGTTCCCGTTGGGCAGCGGCGAGGGCATTATCTAGGTGCAGCAGCGCGCCGCTCCCCTTCGTGGAAGCGAACAGGCGCCCGTCTCGCCCCGGGCTGTCGGCCGAGGGTTGAGCAGGGACCGACCGTCCCGGCATTCCCATAGTCCTACCACGAAATGTTATGGGAACCCAGACATGTTCTAAGAGCAAAAACAGTGTTCTTAGAACATAGACCCGATGTGATGAAACAACACAGGCTCCGCCAGAAATGTTCTAAGAACATTTCGTGGAAACCACAAAAGGTTCTTAGAACATTGTTTGGTAGGGCTATAGGCACGCCAGGACGCTTCGCCACTGCTTGAATCAGGCGCCCGTCTCGCCCCAGGCTGTCGGCCGCGGGGGGGGCGCAGGCAGGGCGCCGTCGCGGGTTCACGACGACAAGCCCTTCAGCCGACAGGTGGCCACGGGAGGAAGGAGTATCGTGGAGGAGGGGGGAAGGAGGGGAACACATGACGAGGGGGAAGCGCGGAGGGGAGGAGGAGCGGGGGGAGGAGGGGTAGGAGCAGAAGAGTGAGTCGTGGGAGTCGTGGGAATCGTGGGAGGAGGGGGAGGAGGAGGAGGGGGAGGAGGAGGAGGAGGAGGGAGGAGGAGGAGGAGGAGGAGGAGGAGGAGGAGGAGGAGGAGGAGGAGAGGAGGAGGAGGAGGAGGAAGAAGAACACCCCGACCTCTGGGCGGTCTCCTTCTTGCTGCACGCCGGGCGCCTCTTCGCCCAGCCTCGGGCCAGCCTCGGGCCCTCGGGGAGCGATCGGGCCGGGGAGGAGTGCCGCGGGAAGAGACGGGTCGAGGGACCTGGCCTCGCTTCTCCCCGACGCTGCAAAAGACTTGTGACGTCGAGTCTATCTCGGGGCAACTTTGAGCAGGGACCGACCGTCCCGGCATTCCTATGGTCCTACCACGGAATGTTCTTCGATCCCCCAAATGGTCTGAGAACAAGAGCCATGTTCTTAGAAAATAGACCCGATGCCATAAAACAAGACAGACTCCGCCAGAAATGTTCTAAGGACATTTCGTGGAAACCACACAAAAAGGTCCTTGGAACATTGTTTGGTAGGGCTAACTGTAGGCACGCCAGGACGCTTCGCCACTGCTTGACAGTTCGTGCGCGCTGGGGCAACCGGGAAGCCCTGCCCCGCCCGGCCCTTCGTGCGCAGGGCGGCAGGCAGCTGGCTGGCCGGGCAGGCGGGGCAGCGCCGAGTTGCGTGGGGGCCCGGGCCCTCTCCCCTCAGGGCGCGTCGGGGTGGCTGCGGCGGGTTCGTATCGTGGCGCGGGCGTTGGCTCTTGGCACCGTGTGGATCGTTCAGGCTTGAGCGATCGCGGCTTTCGGACAGCGCAGATCGTTCGGTACCAACCGATCCAAGACCCCTGGCGGCGTTCAGCTTTGAACGCCCGCGCTGGGTCAACACGAGACCGACCTGCGGTAGGTCTTCCCTCTGGGCTGCTCAGGTCGGAAGGGCCCCCCTCATGAGCATGCTAAGGGTCGGCCCAGGCTGGCCTACCATGAGCTGGACACGAGCACGCTTTCATCATCGACGTCGACACCCTCGCGGTCGTATTCTCGATAGCGTCCTTCTCTCCTAAAAGCTCGCCGCGCACACTGGCGAAAGGGCCGCTCGAGGGAAATACCCGACCTCTTTTCGACCCGCTCCCAGCCCCAGCGCAGATGCGGTCGCATCTGTTGCCCGCGTGGCGCGGCCGAAGGAACGAAGGAGGATGTAGAGGTGGAGGTGGAGGACATAGAGGATGAGATAGAGGGAAAGGCGGATAATATGGAGGAGGAATGGGAGTAGGAGGGGGGGGAGGAGGAGGAGGAGGAGGAGGACGAGGAGGAGGAGGAGGAGGAAGAAAAGGAGGAGGAGGTGGTGGTGGTGGAATCTGTGGGTGCCAAGATCCATGTTCCAAATCGCTTGCGACCCCGAAGGAAAAGATGGAAGCATATGGAAGCTCTGCGTCACCTCTGCTCCGCTGCCTGCGCCACGTCAGGATGACCTCATAGCCGATATATATATATATATAGATATATCGAGAGAGGGATATCTCTCTATATATATGTGTATATATATAGAGAGAAGAACAAAAGAGAGAGAGAGAGGGAAAGAGAGAGAGAGAGAGAGAACAGAGAGAGAGAGAGAGAGAGAGAGAAATATAAAGGAGGAGTAGAACTTGAAACCCAATCAAACTTGGGAGGCGGATAGGGGAGGAGGGGGGGGAGGGGGAGGAGGAGGAGGAGGAGGAGGAGCGAGCGAGCGAGCGAGCGACCTCGGCAGCAGTTCGACTTCGGGCACGGTGCACGAGCCTAGCAAATTTGGGCGCCTGTCAGCGTCCTGAGTTGCTGCTGGTTCTGTCATTAGGCGAGGCGGAAGGACACCTGAGGGAGCCCGTGAGGGCCTATGTAGCCTTGGGCCCCTCGTCGGCCCTAGGCCGTCTCCATCCTCCTAATTAGAGCAAAACGAGAGGGCGAAACTCTAGGCTCAACCCTCCCTACCTGCAACTATTTCTGTGCTGCTGATGATGGTGATGATGCTGATGCTGATGCTGATGCTGATGCTGATGATGATGATGATGATGATGATGCTGATGCTGATGCTGATGGTCATGATGATGCTGATGGTCATGATGATGATGATGATGATGATGATGATGATGATGATGATGATGATGATGATGATGATGAGGAGGAAAGGGGAGGAGGAGGAGGAGAAGGAGGAGGAGGAGGAGGCGGGATGCAGGAAGCGTCTTTGATGCACACGCCCTGTCGCGCCGCCCTGTCGCGCCGCCCTGTCGCGCCGCCGCCCTCTGCCGCTGTGGTCCGCCCGGGAGGGCGGCAGGCACGAGTGGCGGGGCGCGGCCCTTTGGGCCTGGACTTCCCCGCGGCATCGGCCAGCACCCCCCGGCCGTGCCCCCCCCCCCCCCCAAGAAAGCTTCTCGCGAACCCCGTCGCCTTCCGCGTCGTGGCCGGGGGCTGGGCTCGAGCCCCTCGATGGGGGAGCAGGGGCTGTGGAGGCCCCTCCCGCACGGGGCCTGGGCAGGTGGAGGCCGGAAGACCGCACCGCAGCGCCGAGGCTTCGGCCGCGCCAGGAGGCCGGGCTCCTGCCCGGGATCGCGCCGCCACAGCATTGCAGCGGCGCTGCGGCACGAGCCTCCGACCCCGTCTGCTCTGGCCCCAGTCGGGTGGCCTGGAGACTGGGGGGGGGAGGACAGGTGCGATCGTCGGCCGGATGCCTGCTGCCTACTGCACCAGGCTCAGTCGCAGGCCTCAGGGATGCTGAGCTCGGCGAGCTTCTCTGCCAGGCTCACGGCATAGTCACGCCCCCGCTTTCCGTTCTCGACCCCGTCCCACCACCTCAGAGGGATCCATTTTGTCCCATGGAGTGCTCCGAGGATAGCTCCAACCATGCACGCGCAGGTGTCGGTGTCCCCGCCGATGGCCAGGCCATGCCAGGTGGGACCACCACTGATGAGGTGGGTCGCTGCCCTCTCGAAGAAGAGGGCCCTTCAGGACCCCCCCCCCACGCCGCCAGACTGTCCGGAATGTCCGGAGGCGTCCAACCACCTCCTCGGTCCTGGCACCTCGATCCTCGGGAGGAGCTCGCGACCCCCCTTGGTTCGGAGGAGGGCCAGGCGAGACAGCAGCGGCTCTCCAACCTGGCGCGAGCCCGCTCGAGATCGGTCCCCAGACCTCTCCCCGGGTCCGTCCTGGCCCGTTCTTCGGTGCGGCTCGGGCCGCGGCGACGGGGAAGAAGCCTCCAGGATGCGAGACACACGGGGCGGAGAGAGCGCGCCAGGGAGGCCCGCCACGGTCTCGCCAGGGCTCCCTCCTCCGGCGGATCATAGTGGCGACCCCCCCTTGGCACTGCCCGAGATGGAAATCGCTCGCATGATGGCCTCCTTCGGGCGTCGCTCACGGGGGGTGTTCGACGAATGGGGGGGGGGGAGGAAGGGGCACGTCTCGGGCCCTGAGGGCCCTCCTTTGGGGTCCTAAAGGGCCCCTTGAGGGGCCCGACAGGGCTCCTTCACTGCAGCCCTCGCTGCCCCCCACATCTATCGTTCCCCCCTTCCCAGACCCCCGACGTCGTGTTTTTTTCGCAACGCCGACCCCCAGAGGTCGGGATCCCTTCCCCGGGCCTGGTTTTTCATCCTGAGCTGTTTTTCGACGGCCCCGAGGCCCGGTAGGGGCGTCCAAGGGCAGAAAATCGAGGAAAACCTCCCGCCGTGTTTTTTTTGACAACGCGAGGGGGTCTGGGCTATGCGCCCCCCGTCTCCTCCGGGACACGGTGGTACCGGGCCGCTATCCAGAGGACGCACGGCGCCATGTCCACCGCGGCCAGCTGGAAGCCGAGCCCCGAGCCCTCGCGCCGGTCCTGGGGGTCGCACCTGTCCACGATCCAGCGCAGCACCTGCACGTCGTCCGCCTCCCCAGCGCGAGGGGGTCGGAGGATCGTGGGAGATCTGGGTTTGTTTGTCCACAGCGTGGCTCGCCAGATGTCTGGCCTCCTTCCCCCAGACGGCCTACTCATCCCGAGCCGCTCTCTGACGGCCCCAGGGCCTGGCGAGGGCCCCCAGAGCCCGAGCTTCGGCCAAACCCCTGCGTCGTGATTTTGGTGACGACGCGAGGGGTCTGGGCGCCCAGAACCCCTCGAGTCAGGAAAAAAACACGACGGGAAATTTTCCCATATTTTCGGCCTCTGGGGGCCCCTACCGGGCCTCGGAGGCCGCCCAAAAGCGACTCGGGACAAAACACCGGTCCCGGGGAAGGGGTCCCGACCTCTCGGGGCCGACGTCATGAAAAGATCGTGGGGTCCGAGCGGCTGGCCCCGAGATCCGACGCTGCAAAAAGATGCAACACTGCAAAATCACGCCTGGCCTCCGGACCCCATCCTCCTGCGCCAGCTTTCGAGCCGGGTCGATCCGTGAGGGTCTCCGGGCCCGAAGTCGACCGAAAACGCCCGGCGCGACAAAATGGAGTCGCCAGGATCTCAGGGGGGGGGGGTCGGAGGATCGCGCCGCATCGCCCATGCATCGGCGACGCCAGCGATGCATCGGCGCCGTGGCGTCGCCAGTAAGCCGGGCTCCACATCGCGCCGCAGGGGCGGACGTGTCGGCGGCGCGGCGCGATCTTACGACCCCATCTTCTGGGTGCGCCGACGAGGGGGGCCACGGGGAGCGGGCTTGGCGCATCATGGCCGGCGGCGCGTGCGCGGACGAGGGCAGGCCCGGGAGCGCACTGACTGCAGGAGAGGGGGCCACGACACCACAGGGAAATGGCATGTCCCCGGAGGAGGAGGAGGAGGAGGAGGAGGAGGAGGAGGAGGAGGAGGAGGAGGAGGAGGAGGAGGAACTCTCCACCACACGGCTTCCCATGATATCCACCCCTGCCCAGTCCTCCCCCTCGTCTCGGACGCCCCCACGACATCTGCCCGGACATTCGGCGCAGGGCGAGCTGAGACGAAGGCAGCGCAGCATCGCCCCCCCAGACCACTCCCGGGGGTCCAACCGCGCACCAGCACTCCGAGCTGGCTTCTATGGCCGTGGCGACGAGGGCCCCCCCCCCCCCCCAGGCCCTCCAAGGCCGACCCTTGTTGCCTCCACTGGCCCTCCTCGGAGATCCGACGTTGCGGAAGAGTGGAAGCAGAGTGAAGAGCCCGCGATACGTCAAGACCAGAGCCCTCGACCCCACCGCATCGATCTGCGAGGGCCCCGGGGCCTGAACTCGGGCGACCACGCCCGGCGTGGAAACACTGCACCGCCCAGGTCTCGGGGGTCCTTCGAAACACTTTCGCCCTGGGAGGCCCCGTGGGGCCTCGGCAGACCCTCGGAGCGCCGTGAACCTGCGGTGCACCGCGTCCAGGCGCCGCTGGAAGGCGGGCGTGCTCGCCGCCGCGCCCGCCTCCCGCAGGAAGGCCGCGGGGCAGAAGTCGCGGGCGCGGCCAGCGGCGCCGAGCCGCGCGGCAAGTGCGACGGCATACGCCTGCACGGCGGCGCCGTCCACGGCTTCCGGGTGCGCGTGCGAGCTCCGCACCGCCTCCGCAGCTGCGGCGCGCACCTGCCCAAGTAACCGCGAGAAGTCTTCAGGGCCCCCCCCTCGCAATAGAGGGGTAACGAATCTTTTTTTTTTCCTGCGGCCTTCTCGAAAGACTGCGGCCCCACCAACAAGGGGGTAACTATTTCCCAGCCCTCCTTGGTTGGGTATTCGTTTTGAATAGATCAGTGTGGTCGCGTCCTTCCTCCTCCCGCCTCCCGCCTCTTTCCTGCCTCTTTCTGTCTTGCCTGCGGGGGGCTGTGAAACTGTCGCCAGTTTCGAGGCCTGCTGGGGGGTCCAGCATAGAGGGTAATCGCGGCAGATCCAAATTAGACCTCGCCATTCCTGGGGGGCTGCGATCTGTGAAACTGTCGCCACTTTCGAGGCCTGCTGGGGGGCTCAGCATAGAGGGTAATCGCGGCAGATTCAAATTAGACCTCGCCATCCCTGGGGGGGGGGGCTGCGATCTGTGAAACTGTCGCCACTTTCGAGGCCTGCTGGGGGGTCCAGCATAGAGGGTAATCGCGGCAGATCCAAATTAGACCTCGCCCTCCCTGGGGGGCTGCGATCTGTGAAACTGTCGCCACTTTCGAGGCCTGCTG
>CAUYUJ010020949.1:427830-452830 GCA_963575745.1 Prorocentrum cordatum | reverse complement strand
CCCACCAAAAACAAAAACAATGTTCTTAGAACATGAGCCCGATGTGATAAAACAAGACTGTCCCAATCAGAAGTGTTCTCAGAACATTGCGTGGGGACCACAAGATGTTCTCAGAACGCTGTTTGGTAGGACTATAGGCACGCCAGGACGCTTCGCCACTGCTTGATTTTCGGGGCAGCGCGGGGAGGCAGATCTGAAGACCCTTTCAGAGTGTTCAACCAGTGCAGCGCAGTGCAACTTCCCGTGCCTCGGACGTCCCTTCCTTGTGTTTTTTGTCGGTTTCGTGCGTGGTTGTTTCGCAGCATGATCCAGGAGGCTCCTTTATAATCCCCGCCGAAACAAAAGGCACACGCCCGAGCGATGCCGAGGCAAAGCAATGCCCAGCGGCCACGGCGGCGACGGGCGGCAGCGAGCCGGCCAGACCCGCACCCGGGGCCCACCGGGGGGCACGGCGGCGATATCGGCGGCAACGAGCCCTGAGCTCCTCCTCCTCCTCCTCCTGCTCCTCCTCCTCCTCTTCCTCCTCCTCCTCCCCCTCCTCCTCCTGCTCCTCCTCCTCCTCTCGAGCCGGCAAGACCGGCCCCAGAGCTCAGTTACCGCAGAAGCGAAGCAGGACCCCCCCAGCGCAAGCCCTGCCAGGGGGGAAATCGTGTTTACGTTTTGTTGTCCTCGTCGAAGAAGAACTCCGCGTACTGGCGAGCGGCGTGGCGTCCGTCCAGCCCGCCTCAGGGGAGCCCAGAAATCGAATCGATAAGTCGGATCGGCGATCGAAACGAACCAGATCGGCGGAAAAATCGGCAGCCCAGTCTGGAGACGTCGCATCGACGGAAATCGTCCAGCCTGCAGGCCTCCACTGAGGAATCGGCACCTGAGTCGGAATCCCAGATCGAGTCGAATCGGCATCGGCAGCCATCGGAATCGAATCTAATCGAATCGAATCGAAGGAATCGAAATCAACCCTTCTGGCCTCTGAGCGGCTTCATGGCGACTGGGGAGGCGAGGATTACTGAACTGCAGAGCTTCGGTGTCCTGGCATACCGAAATCCACCAGTTCATGAATCCTCGCCTCCCCAGTCGTCATGGAGATGCTCAGGGGCCGGATCGCTGAGCTGAAGGATCTCAGGGGGCGTACCTGAGGCCACGAGGGAGGAGGCCAGGGCCAGCGCCGCGTTCGTGTCGTCGCTGTACATGCCCCGGCGCGCCTGCGCCTCGTCGCCTGGCTCCGGGGGGCCGACGTAGCTGCCCTGGCCCATGTGTATGCATGGGACGACCAGGGAACAAGTAGAGTCTGTCCGAGGAGGAGGAGGAGGAGGAGGAGGAGGAGGAGGAGGAGGAGGACGAGGAGGACGAGGAGGACGAGGAAGAGGAGGAAGAGGAGGAGGAGGAGGAGGAGGAGGAGGAGGAGGAGGAGGAGGAGGAGGTCCCCCTTCTCCCGCCCCGCTCCTGCGTAACCTTTCGGATCGGCATATTGTGTTCATTGGAAAAACAAAATCCGATCGAGCAAATCCCCGGACCTCCCCCGGACAACCTGGACAGCACATGCTTATTAATGAAGACAAGACGGCCTACCCTGGACAACCCAACGGGGATCCAGACAACCCCACTGGACAACCCCCCTCGGACAATAGAGAAGGAACAAGAACACACGAACGTAAACTTCTGGCGCTCCGCGTGGATTTCTTGCGCGCCAGGGGCGGCGCCGGAGGCGCCGCCGAGGGGGCACCAGCGCAGACCCGAGAAATCCGCATTTTTTTTCTTCTTCGACTTGGACAAGCCTCCCAAGGATTTGTCTTCCATAAGATATAATCGCCTTTCGGAGGTCCGCGCGGGTCTCTCGGACCGGCGCGGGCGCCGGGCGCCGCCCCCAGCGGCGCCGGGGGGCCCAGCGCTGCGATCCAAGAACTCAGCGAGGACCTCGGCACATTTCTGTTTATACCATTGCCTGGCTAGGTCGGGCGTGTCCCCCTACAGGCGGATTTTGGACGACAGATACACTAGAACATACCCCACAAATATTCAAAACATTTTCAAAAATGGTCAACACGTCGTCCCTGGACTTTTTTAAAAATACCATTTTTGAATATTCCCCCTGTAGAAGGACAGGCCCGACTTAATAGTCACTACCTGTTCCCCGAGATGAAATCCCACACGAGCCCTCTGCACTCCGGCTCCGGAAAGCGCGTCCGCGCCAGCTCCAGAATCTGCTGGGCGGACCACCCCTCGCAGCACGTTCCCAACGCATCGCCGATCATGTGGCCCAGGAGGCATCCCACGGCCACGTCGGCTGCCGGCGAGGGTGCTCTGTATGGGATCTGGCACTGCGGCGTCATCGGACTGTACCTTTTCGCAACGGCCTTGGCACTCCTGGGCCAGCACGTCCCGCATCCCTGGCACCTCATGGCCGGCTTGAGCCGTAAGGGCTCTGAGATATCGAGGAGGGACAGAGAGAGAAAGAGAGAGAGAGAGAGAACAGAGAACAGAGCGAGAGAGAGAGAGAAGGAGACAAAGACAGAGACATACAGAGAGGCAGGGGGAGAGAGAGAGAGAGAGAGAGGGATATACAATATATATATAATATACAGGCATACAAGGAATGAGAAAGACAGGGAAGGAGGACCGAATGAAAACGCCAGGAACGAGTACGGGGAACACCGAGGACGGGCGCCACCTCACGAGAAAGAGTGCACTGGGCATTTCGAAAGGCCGACGTCCGTGCGTGCATTGCTGTAGATGCAGTTGCGAATCGAAGATGCGACCGAGAGGTATCCTGCACAAAATCGCCGCCTGTGGCTCGGCATTGCTAGTGCGAAAAATTCCGCGCGAATGCAATTAGCGTGTCAGCACGTGCCCTGTGGCCATTGGGGGAACTAAATCAGATTCCCAACGTGGGCCGCACAAGATGTGCTTCTGGTAATTTATGTGATGCCGTCTAGGTGGTGCTGTCTATGTGGTCCAATGTCCGTTGTGCAATACTTGTTGGGTCTACGTGGTCCAATGTCGGTTGTGCAATACTTGTTGGGCAATATCTATATATATAGATATGCATATATATATATATATAGATATGTATATATATATATATATATATGTGGTGCAATAACCTATGTTGTGCAATGCACGTTGTGCGATATATGATGCGCAGTCCATTTGTCGCGGGCAAATGTTGTACTCCCTATGTTGTGCATCTTGGTGTAACCCATGCGGTGCAATTCGCCCTGCTGAACTTGAAGCTGTCATCTTCACTTCTCGGGCAATCATCCCACCCGCCCACCCGCAACTTGGTCTGCAACACCCTTGCGGTTGAGGTTCTTGGCCTGTCAGCAATCGACCTGGAACCGCGCTGACCTCAAGATCCCGGGAGTCTCCAAGACGCGCCTCCTGATGCAATCCCCCGGGACTTCACCGAAGCGCCTGCGAGGCCCCCGAGACGACGACGACCACTCCTCGGAGATCGCCGAGCACGCTTTGCGAGAACCCTTGAGTGCTTGCGTCTTTTCCGGAATGGGCACGGCCAGCGAGCTTCACGGTGGATCTGGCGAGGCTGCTCGGGGGCCCCCGCGGAGCTGCGGAGACGATCCAGAGCGCCTAGACGACACCCGAGAGCGAGAAGCCCCCCCTCCGAGGAAGCTGGACGGGGCGCCAGGAATAACGCGGAGGGAAGAACTCTGCGGCCGCGCGGGCCTGGCGCGTCGCCGCGACCGCGCGGGAAGCGCCCACCATCCCGGGGCGCGGAGAACCACCACCCGGAGCTGTCCGCCGCCGGCACGCGGCGGCTCGCAGGCCGACGAGCGAGGGCCCGCCGGCCCTCGGAAAGCGCGCCGCCCCGCTGCCCGGCCTCGCCGGCCCCGGCATGGGCGCCTTCTGCTCGCCCTCGCGCGGGCCCCGCAGCCCGGAGGCGCTTTTGCCCGGAGGGGCGCCCCTACCCTGAAGTCGAAGTCGGGCGTGTCCCCCGAAAGGGGGATGTTGGGCGAAACATAAGAAGTCCCCCCAAAAGTATGCCGAAGTGGTCAAGACGTATCCAAAAATTGTCCCCAGACTATTTTTAAAACTTTTTTTCCACCGCACCCATTTGATGAAGGCTCGAACTCGATATAAGCCAAATCTAAAAAACGCCGGCCGCGTCAACGTCACCCCAAACGGGCTCCGGTCACATTCCCCCCCGGAGGCGACAGAGATGCACCACTCTGGAACTCCTAGAACACTTCGGTCAGGAATCCAACTCCTATCGAACATTCCTCCTGTAGAGGGCCCGGCCCGACTTTTACCCTACCCGAGGGCGCTGAAGTCGCCCTCGGCGCCGGCCCCGTGCCCGCCGCCCGCGTCGGCGTCGGCCCTGGGCGGGCCGGTGGGCGCAGAGGCGCCGGCCCCAAAGAGGGGCGCTGCCCTCGGCTGCTGCACCGCCCGCTGGCCCGCCCAACAGAAAGGGGCCCCAGAACACACAAACAAGTACACACAGATAAAAAAAATCCCCATATTTTCATACATTTTCGGGGTTTTCGTCTTCCACCCCACTTCCCCTATTTTCGCACATTTTCCTGGGGATCGACGATTCATTGTGTCTGTGTGTTTTGTCTCCTCCTGACAACATCGGGCGTTGGCAGAACTGGGTTTAATGGAGCCTGGTTCAAGGATTTGTGCCGGGGGCGCGCCCCCGTCCCATTTCCACTAAGCGGAACTGCCGTCACCCGAAAAACACCAGTTACGGCAAACCTGGTTTCGTGAATCTGGTAATTGAGGGGCCCCAGGGCCCTACCACTAACCGGGTCCCCTTACCCGGGGTCCTGGCTATAGCCGACAACAGCGCCAAGCCGCCGCCGGCGTCGGAATCGCCCTTCGCCAGTTCGACCGGCGCGCAGACTCCCCTTCAGGAGGCCTGCGACGGGCGCGCTGGCGGCGCCGAGGACGTGCCTGGGCGCAGGACGTGCCGGGCGCCAGCGCGCCCAGAGCGAACCTGCCAGGGGCAGGGGGGCCTTGCCCCGCCGAGTCAGTCAGACTCCTCGTCGGACATGTCGGAATCGCCTCTGGAGTCTGGGCCCCTCCCCACTTGCTCCGAAGGCGCCCCGGGGCCGCCCGCCGGCAGCCCGTCCGCCGAAGGCGACCTGAGTAGAAAACGCCGTCGTGGCGCGAGGCCCTGCTCGGACCGACGTGCGCGAAGCCCCAGCAGGCCGGGCGCCAGAGCTCGAAGCGCAAGACGGCTCGGCGCAACATGACGCCATGTTCCGTGCGAGTCGCGAGGCCGTGCCCGTGCAAACGCATGCCCTGTTCCATCTTGACGGGGTGCGACAAGACGTGGGCACGGCGGAAGAGCCGCTCGATGAACGCGGGCGGCCTGGGCGCCCCGTCAGCAAGGACGAAGGCGACGGTGCCCGTGGCGCCATTGAAAAGGCCCCTGTCCTTGTCGATGTTGTTGGTCGTCCGCAGCCACGTGCCGACCTGCGCGACCACCCTGTGGTCGCCGCAATCGGGGTCGGGGCGGAGGGCAGAAGGGTGCATGCACACTGATGGAAGCCTGGCCCAAGTCATAGCGCTGCCGAAGGCGCCGTATTGACCTTCTGCGCGCCCTCGCTGGTGCACGTGTGCCGCGTGGCGGGGCGCCCCTCCGCGGGGGCGCCTCCTGGGGGACCTGGCGACGCTCGGCCGCGGCGCGGGGCAGGTCGCGGCCGAGTCGCCGAGGGCCGACGGAATCCAGGAGAATCCCCCCCTGGTGGGTTGCCAGGCGCGGACCTCCGAGGGGAAAGTCCACCACCGCGGGATCCCTAGGGCCGGCGAACTCGCGCGTGTCCATGTGAGTGTGCCAGAGGCCATCGTTAGAAACAAGTGTAGGACGAACCCACCTCTGCCCACCGGCCGGAGCTGGGGCAAGTCCCCGGCGAAGACGACCAAGGGATGCCGTGGCAGTTCCAAGAGGACGGGCAGCGGCATCTCGAATGTGTGGTCGTCCAGCTGGGGGACCTCAGCAGTGGAGATGGCGTCGTGCTGGGTGATCGTCGTCGGGGGCGAGTGCGTATTCCGATCGTAGTTCCCAGGGGACTCGCCAGGCCAAGTGGATCGTCCCCAGGGTGATGACCTTGGCGTTCAGCCTGCCCCTGTACCGGTCACGAGCACGCTGGTCGGGCAGGCTATGGGCTCCCGGGCCCCGCGCTGGGAGGCCTCGCGCGCCGCGTCAATGAGATCCACGACCGCCCCCCGCGGGTCCCCCCTTTGCCCAAGGGGAGGAGGAGGAGGAAGAGGAGGAGGAGGAGGAGGAGGAGGTAGAAGAAGAAGAAGACTCGGCCTTGCGCGTGGTCTGTGCCGATCCCTGACCGCGCGTGAACCCGTGCAATCAGAGCCCTACCTCGAACGATCATCGATCGAGTGCGATGAGGTCGTGAGTAGCGCGCGCCGTGCAGCCTGTCGTACGTGCTCGTACCCAGGCAGTCGCAAATCGTGAGACCCCTCGAGGGCTGGGGGGGACACCCCACTGGCCTCCCAGTGCCGAGCCCACGTCGCTGCGGGCGACGGGCAGGCCTCCGAGGCACCCGCCCCGCCCCGAGGAGGGACCCACACTCCAGCAAGCGACGGACGAAAGGGGAACGACGCGGGAGAGAGGCGACGAGGCGAGAGGGCGAGGCCAAAGCAGGAGAAGAGCAGAGGAAGCAGCGGAGGGGAGTGTGGGTCCCCGAATTCAGGAAGATGGCCACTCCGAGAAGACAGTGAGGACAGTGCCGACGGGGAGCAACGGTGCGAGGGTCACTAACGGCGCACCGCCGGGCAGTCCCCACTCGCGCCGCGCCCCCCGCTCGGCGCGGCCTAGAGGAACGGGGCCTCGGGCATCGAGGTCACGTGGCAGTCAGGTACTCGGTGGTGGTCAGCGCGGGCGTGCACACAAAGCCGCGAATACACCACATAACATCATCAAAGAACGAGAGAGGGCGCGCAGAAGCCGAAGTCGGGCGGCGGCATCAGGTACGTGGGTGCGAGGAGGACGTATGGACCAGCCCGTCTGAGTGTGTAATGTCAAGTATCTGTGAAAAGTAAGTGTCCATCTGAGCCAACTGTGAGCAGTCAAGTAAGACGAGGGGTTCCGTCTCATAGACTTGAAGCACGAGTCGGCGGGAGTCCACCAACCTCAAATCCTCCGGTACACAACGCTCCTTCGGAAAGATAGTTCGTGAACTCAGAATATGGAGGTGCTGTCCACGTCCGTCATGCAATGTCATTCTGCGAGAGTTCCCGTGCTCTGATGCGGGCAAAGAGGGCAGCCCGACGAGCCTCCCACGGGGCGGGGCCCGAATCTGGCTGACTTACTTCGCGCCCTTGCCCTTGCTCTTTTGCTTCGTCTTGTCGAGGATGCGCTGCGCCATGGTCTCCAAGTGCCCCTGAGGGGCGGTCCCGAGCTTGAGCTTCGCGTCCTCCAGCTGGGCTAGCTTGATGATCGACTGCTCCACCTCCAGCTTGCTCAGATGACGCTCGGGCGGACCCCCTTGAGCGTCCGCCAGCTGCACCGTGATGTCCCCGCCGATCGCGAACTGCAGTCGTGTGTACTCCTCGTTGTAGCACTTCTTCAAACGGAAGTGCCTGATCACTAATCCTAGCTCCGCGGCCGAGCTGATCGACACGAACTTCTCGTAAAAAAAGACCAGGGTTTGGTACGCCTGAGTCCCCAGCTTCTGCAGCTTCTCTGAATCGACCATCGACTTGAACACGCCGCGCGCTATGTACAAATGTGGTGGCCCCAGGTGGGGCTTCGCTGCCGCGATGGCTGCCGCCTCCGCGTACATCTTGCCTGCTCCTCGCCCTGCGACCACCAGGAAGCTCAGCGACGGGACGACCAGGCACACCCACTCCGACGCCGCCAGGTCCCTCAGCAGCTGCGCGTGCATGCACGCCATCTTGAGCAAAATCGATATGGCCTGCTGCATGTCTCGAGCCCGAAGGGCCCCCTCGACCTGCTGAAGACCGTCTTCTGCATCGTCTGCTGCGTCCCCGAGGTTGGCCTTTTTTTTCCCCGAGGGTGCTCCTCCGAGGTCCTCGCCGTCGCCTGCCTTGCGCTTGTGCTTCTTGATCAGCAGCTCCAGGTCCATGGACTCCGCGTCTGGTTGCGACATGCCGCGGTCGAAGCCGAGGCCGAGGGAGAGTAGGAGCACCCAGGGCACAGTGTGTGCGTATGTGTACCTGCAGTTGTCGGAGATCTTGAGCCGTGAAGCTGCATACGGGGCATTCGAGTGAAAAAGGTTGAACAACTTCTGCCGCCGTGTAGCTACTGCGTCCAAGAGCGCAGCGATTGTGGGCATAAGACCTCATAACTTGTCGCTGAGCATTCTCCCGAGTGCTGAGAACCTGGAGGCACCTGAAACACTGGTTCGTGACCGTGAGAAGTGCTGCCTCGTTTCGAACTTTGTGAACTCTGCCTGCATGTAATAAAAGAGCTTTCATGCTGGTGAAGGTGTCACCACACCGCTGCCCCTCTGAGTTCTTCAGATTGCAGACGAACTCGCCAGGGGCGTCCACCTCCTCCTCCACCTCCTCCTCCATCACGATACTCGGGGCCACCGAGGGCCCACTAGGTGGTGCGATCGCTTTAGAAAAATAGGTGGCCCTGATAACTGTGAGGTCAATCGAGGCCCAGTCGTCGAACTCCTTAGTGTAAAATAGACCCAAGAGAGGAAAATCTTCTGGAACTAAATCAGCGAACTCCTCAGACTGGCTTCTGGCAAACTGGAGGTCCTCAAGTACCTGACGGGCCCAGGGGTTAGCCTTTTCGTGGATGGTCCAGTCGTCGTTCATGCTAGGTATGTCATTGATCGTGCCTAGTATGCATGCCCGAACCTGCCTGTGGGCGCTAGGGTATTTAATCCAGGACTGATACCAGCGTAGCCTCCGAAGTCGCAGTTCGTCTGCCAAGGGAAGGATCTGCCAGTAGGCCCATACCCTGTGAGAGCTCCACTTCCAGCGCACCCCGTCGTGGTCCTCAGTGCCCTTGACCCCGAGACCCCTACGCATCGCCCTCATCATGATCTTGTCACCCTCGACCGTGAAACTTTTATCTGGGACCCTCCCCTCCATCCCCGACAAGAGAGCACCTTGCACGTACGAAAGGATGGCCATGCGCTTGATGCCGCGGGCAGCCTCGTGGACAAGAAAGTTAGAGATGATGCCGAGGCCAGTCCGTCCAGCCTGGAATCTTTTTCCTTTCTCAATCTGCAACGATCCCTGCACCGTCAGCCAACCGCCGAGGATGCGCATAAATCTGCCAAACTGCCCAGAGAGACGCAGAGTGCCTGCATGCAGGAGGCGGCGTTGGGCGATGCAGCCTTTCCCAAAAAGCCTAGCAAGTGTGACTCGCTTGCCCTCGTTGAGCCCCACGCCGATGCCGTCCAGGGAGGATGCTAACTTACTGCTGCTAACCTGTGCCAGTGCGGTAAGGTGACGTGCCTCTCCTCCTCCTCCAAAGGGTTCAGGTCCTCTTCCTGGGATCACCGTCTTCGTGATATCGTCGGCGTACAGTGTGATGCCCGTGTCCGTGCGTGTGCCGTCCACCTCCTCCGCCTGTGAATACGTGTACGAGCTCGTCCCCGCCCTCCAGCTCAGAAAAGCCTCCAGGCCCTGAAGATAGAAATAAGGGAAGCCTCTGGCAGGATTAGGGTGTCCCATGAGCTCTCCAGAGGTAGGCCTGAGGGAGATGGGCCTGTCGGGTCCCATGATCTGCATCGCCGTCTGCATCGTGCGAGAGTGCTGGAACCTAACGTCCTCGGGGAGGTAAAGGGACTCGAGGCAATTCAAGATCGTCTCTCGTGTCGTACTGGCGAAAGCGTTCGTGGCATCTTCATTGATGATGGCGTGTGATAGCGATAACTTCTGGAGCCTCCAGCTCAAGCAGTCCTGCACCGCGATGGCGTCTTCACGCCGGCGGCGGCGAGCAAAGCCGTGACAAAAATACGGAAGTGGGTCACGGTGGCGACGAGCCCGATTCCAAAGATGGGCGTTCCACGCCTTGCCCATCGGGCAGAAGAGATGTATCCAACGTTGTCCGAGCGGTCCTGGCTTGCCATTGCCCTTGTCCAGGCCCACGATGTGAGAGATGTCGAAGACCAGTGGGGTGGAGGAAGTCCGCCGAAAGGATCCGATGATGTCGAGCATTCTTTCCCTGAAGGCCTGTGCCGTCGCAGGGGTAGGGCGCGAACCCACTCCACCACGTTTGAACTTGTGCCACTGGTCGGGGTCGATCAGGATCAGCCAGAGCTCCGACGGCATACTCCACGCGGGTGTAGCTCGTCTCTTCGGTGCCCTGCGGAGCGCCCTGATGACGCCCGAAAGGTCCTGATCTGCCGTCTCTAAATCTGCCATCTGCATCGTGTCGTAGCGCTGCTGGTCCGTGCGGTGAGCCTCGTCCCCCTCGTAGGTGCGGTCGAAGCGCTCCGTCAGCTCCGCCTGTAGGTCGCAGTCCACCGCCGAGAGTCCGCCCTGCTGAGCGGGCAAGCGTAAGAAGTCGGCGATGTCCTGTGGTTCGCAGTTCTCCTCTCGTGCCTTGAAGTACTTCCGATGTCGGGGCCCTCTGCCCTTGCGGGCCAGTCGCCGAAGCAGAGTCTGTACGGCGAAGTGGTCGTGCTCCCTCCAGGCGGAGTTGAGCTCACCGACCAGCAGGGAGTTGCGTTCCTTGGTGATCTGGCGTGACAGCTGCCTGAGCCTGAACGTGATCCTCGCCAGTTCCAGTTCGACGTCCGCGCGTGCCTCCGAGTCTCGACCAATATGAAGTTCACGCAACCGTCGGCGACGTGCCAGGATCTCCGAACGCAGCCTCTCCAGAACCGACTTCTCAGCCGCCGAAGGTGAAGGGCGTAAAAACTCCGTCAGCGCCGCCTCCCTGAGCAGCACCGAAATAGAGTTCCACAGCTCGTCTGTCGTAGGCCGTGAGCAAAGCCGTACCCATTCATCTTCAGGGATGGTCAGGATGGCTTCGTGGACCCGTTCCACCGCAGAGGTGCACTCCTCCCCGCCGCGCAGGATGCGCGACATGGTATCGAAGTCCCAGCACTGCCTCTGGGTAGAACTGGCCTCGAAGCGGTAGCTGCATTCCATGAAGACGGGGCGGTGGTCCCTGTCGTCCAGGGTATTCACGGGCTGGAGCCGCCTCCCCGCAGGTCGAAGAACACGGCAGACTCGGACGTGAGGAAGCAAGCCCGTCGGAGCGTGGATAAAGTCTATCCGCGACGTGTGTCCCAGTGGCCCGTGAAACGTTGGCCCAACTGGGTAGTGCGTGTTGATCGCGCTCAGCGCCGTGTCCCTCAGCACCTGGTGCCAATGCTTGCCAGCGAAGTGCTCCAACTCAGCACCACAAGGGCCCACGTGTGCGTCGGCTTCCCGTTCCCAGTCCCAATCGGCTCCGTGTGTACTGGTGTCCCGTGGGGCCGTGACGCACTCGCCGTCCAACGTGTCGTCTGCGCAGAAGCCCAGTTGGTCATTCAAATCGATGCCGACAAACGGTGTGCACCTGGAGCCCACTCCGTTGATGACCGACTTCGCCCAATTGCAAAGTCCCAGCACGACGTTCCGATACTGTGTACGTCCGCCGCGGAGAGACGGAAGAGTTGGGAAGTAGAGCACCATGAATAGAACGTCCGAGGTCTGTGATTTTAACCGTACTGCTCCGCCACGTCCACTTAAGAAACTGGGCGGCGTGAAAATCTTACGAATGAAGTTCCTCGGGAAGCGCCTCTGGTGGAGGAAGATCGACACCCCGCAACTCTTGTTGGAGGCCCTCGTCCACCCGAAACTCAGTTCCCAGTGATAAGGATGAAGGAAAAGTGAGTGTGTGTCCTCTGTCTGGCGACGGGAGGTACCTGGCAGCATGATAGCTCCAATATTTTTGAATTCGTCAGAGACCTCCGATGCCCGCGTAGCCCCCGTCAGGAACATGGGATTATAGACGCACGTCCGAAGTGTGAATGTGTTGCCATCTTCAGCGTGGGGGCGAGTCCTCTCCATCACCAGGGCGCCAAGCACGCCCAGCTGCAGGAAGGCGAAGGCGCTCACGGCGAGGAGCCAGCGCCTCGCGCGAGGGGCCCCGACCCCCTCTCTCATGGGCGAGGAGAGCCCCTCGAGGGAGAAGCCATGCCGCTGAAGCACCTGACTTTGTAAGGAAGTGTACTGAAGTGCCGCGGGAAAGGGGGGTGGTCTGGGCCGCTGCAGCGGCTGGAGGAGGAGGTGGAGGAGGAGGAGGAGGAGGAGGCGGAGGAGGAGGAGGAGGAGGAGGAGGGGGAGGAGGAGGGGGAGGAGGAGGAGGAGGAGGAGGGCGATGAATGGGGGACGGTCAAGAACTGGGCCCGCCCGCTGTGCCACTTGATCTGCGTGCCCAGGCTTCCCACCCATCGGAAAAACCTTCAGCGAACAGTCATCGACTTTCCTTCCCTGCGGCGGTGAAAGGTCTTCGCTGGCTCGCTGCGCTTCGGGCCACCCTTGGCTGTCTTCACGGGGCCGAAGCGGCTCGCGGGCAACTCGCGCCTGGCGCCGAGGCAATTTCGGGAACCGACTCAGGAAACGAACGCGGCGTTTGATCTCACTGGCGACAAGCGAAGTGTCGAACGAGAGCCAACCATCGCAAATCGATTTCTGGAAACCAGAAGGGGTCCGCCAAAACGCCGCGCTCGCCAATGCGCTGCCCTGGCACGGCGATATCGCTGAAGGCGGAAAAGGGGCGTGCCTGCGAGCTTGGAAGCGTCGGTTGCACTGCGCCTTTTCGAAACAAAGCGGCTACGGAACCGAAGGCTGATCGAACACAACGCTGGAGCAACGCCTGCGAGATGAGTTGCTCATGCGGGTTCCAGTAGCTGTCCCCTCGTGTCCCCGTCGCTGCGACAAGCGGAAGATGTAGCATAATCGTTAAAAAACAAGCATCGGCGCCGCAACCCCTTCGATGTCGCGTGCGGTTGGGCGCCAGAAGACCGAACAACATCGGGCGCTTTAGTTTTTACAGCGCTTGCCGCCTGCCGCACCGAAGCGGGTTCGGCGTCAGAGAAGAGTAGATGCATTTGTTCAGGTCGGCCGCCTCGTCCCGATCGAAGGCGCCGTCGGTTCTGTGGCTTTGCAGGGCGCATGAGCGCCGAAGCGCGACCCCGAGGAACCGCACGAATGCGTTCCAGTGGATACGCGGCGAAACGCGATCGAGAGGAACCACACGTTTGCGTTCCAATGGATACGCGCCGAAGCAAGACCCAAAGGAATCGCTCGTGTGCACTGGATGCGCGCCGAAACACGACCCAAAATAATCGCACGTGTGCAACATCATCCCCTCCTCACCGTCTCCTCCGCCATATCCTTATCCTCCTTCTCCTCCTCCTATCCTCCTCCTCCTCCTCCTCCTTCGCTGCCCCCTTGTGTTCCCTCGTGCTCCCTGCTGTCTCCTCGTGGCCCCTGCTGGAAGAGGAGGCGCCCCCTCGTGTCCCCAGCTGTCCCCTCGTGCCCCCTTCGCTGCGTCGGGCGGAAGGTGCACTGACATCATCTTGTCTTCATTGTTTGGTAATCCCTTGGTGCCGAAGCCTCTTCGATGCTGCAAGCGGCTTGGCACCACAGAGTTGAACACTTTGAAACATTGGTGCTTACATCACTTCCCGCCTGCCACATCAACGAGGGTTCGGCGCCACAATTTGTTTATGATGCTTTTCGCCAATTGAACTCTCGGATGGCGACGTTGATCACTGCAGACATATCCGCGTCGCTTTTGCGTTCGAGAAAAGTTGACGTGACCTTTAATGGTCGCCGACGCAAACCATCCAAGCTTACATTCGCCGAGGGTGAAGTATGAGAGAAAATGCTGAGGGTCCTCGGGGTGCGCATGTGTATAGATGTATGTATATATATATATATATGTGCACAACACAAATATAGGTTTGTCTCGAGTTGTCCCCTCACGTTTTTGTTGGCGCAAGTTGCGCGGCGCAAGTGGGAAGAGCCACCGCGATCATATCGGGCAGAAGTGCGACAGAAAAGTTCCAGCAAACACTGTATGGAAGCATCAACGCAGGCCTCCCGTTCGCCCCGTTTCGCCTGCCACTCCACGCTTGAAGCGAACACGCGGAGTGCTGCGGTCGTGAATTTTCGGTTAGCACGTCGCGGCGGCGGCTCCAGCGAAACGTTATGCCGCTTAAAGCGGATAGCGTGTCGCTCAGCCCCGCAGGAGGCCGATCAAAGCTCAGGACGTTGACGCCTGGGGATCAGGACGTGGATCTCGTGTCGCGTCGAAACGCGGTTGGCCAGAGCAGGCGGAGAGACACGCTAAACCAAAGCTCTGAACCGCAGAGCGAAAGTGCGGGTGCGCTAAGACCGAGATCTGAACACGAGCCGCTGTCCATCCGTGGACTTATGGAACAAGTCAGGCCTGAGGATCAGAAAAGCGGCGGGAGGTCTCCGACGAGACGCCGGATCCCAAACCCCCGACGTCATCATTCTCTCACGACGTCGACCCGCACAAGTCTGGACCCATTCCCCAGGACCGGTTTTTCATCCTGAGTCGTTTTTTGACGGTCCCGATGCCCAATAGGGGCCCCTCAGAGGCCGAACATATGGAGAAATCTCCCGTCTGTTTTTGTTTTTTTTGTTTTTTGTTTTTTTCACCGCGCGAGGGGGTCTGGGGACAGGGAGGAATATTGCGTGGACCCTCGAGAGGGCGCGACTCTCGGGTGGAGAAGACGAAAGAGACTCGGGGGTAGGATCAATGGGGACGGCCCAATAGCGTGCCTAAAAAATGGGAGGACCACGAGAAGCAGCAGCAAGAAAACAGTGTAAGAGGCCGCTCGCTCGGCGTACCCATTTGAACTGCGCATCCTTCGAGGTCCACTGGAGGCGCAGAAGAAACAGCGTCTGAGTGCGCTGGGAGCGTGCTCCTGCGAAGGCGGGAGGGAAGGAGTAAGGAGAAGTCCGCGGACCTTCGAACGAGCTGCTCTCGGGTCCAGGGCAGGCACCGTGGGAGACTTTTGCACTGTCCAGAGGCAGTGGCGGCGGAAACGAAAAAGTCATTCGCTGCCAGGCACAACTTGCGCTCCATATCGGTGTAGTGGCGCTCGGCGCACGTACATCTTTCCCCCAGTTGCCTCTGTCTCTGCCGCCCTGATCTGCATCGCCTGGTTCTGCCCTGGTTTCGCGAATGTGCGCTTCCTGGAGTTTCATCTGGCCACGCTCCCCACAAAGAAGTGACTTCTAGTTGCGGGCGTCCCCACAGCTGTCACCGTTGGCTGGGTCAGCGAGTCGGAGACAGTGTGTGTGTGTGTGTGGTGTGTGTGTGTGTGTGCTTGTTGTGCATTATGTGTTAGTTGTGATGTGTGCGTGCTTGGTTGTGTATGCGTCTGCATGTATGCGTGTGAGTGTTGCGCGCGCGCGCGCGCGCGTGTGTGTGTGTGTGTGTGTGTGTGTGTGTGTGCGTGTGTGTGTGTGTGAGAGTGTCGTTTTGCTAAGCATCGGTCAAATTACGTGGCGGTCGTGTTCGCGAAGTGTCGGCGTTGTGGCAATCGCTGAGCGCGGGTTCCGTCTGGCCTCCTTCGGCCTCACGCTTGAAGCTCGAACAAACGAAAACTCTGCTGTTACCATCCCGCGTGCCGCGCGGGCCTCTGCGGCTGGTGGCATGCGCCGGGCAACCAGCGGTACTGTGGGCAATGTGCGTGCGCTTGTTCGCGCGTAGCCTCCACTTGTGCCGTGGTGCGACGTGGGCCCCGATGGTGGCACTGGGGGCCTCGCCGTCCAGCATTTCTTGGCGATGCAGCGTCTTGGCCACCAAATGCTCCAGCGGGCACGGCCCAGTAGTGCAACGCTGTGCCCGTGCGCTGGTTGTCGAAGAACCACCTTAGCTACATCCCCAAGCGTGGTGGTTTCTGCCCCCCCTCCTACCACTCCGCGCCCACCATTTTGGACCCCATATATCTTCCCATCCTCTTTATCACTCCCTTTCGGCTGCTCGGTTTCGCCCCCGTGCTCTACCTACATGAAGAAGGCTTCGTCTGTCCCACATTCGCACACGCCCGAGTCCGACATACCGATGATTGCTGCGCGCTCTTTCGGTGTGCTGCGAACTGTTCAACGCCTCAGTGTCAAGCTTTGTATTCCCGAAGCCTGAGCTGTGGGCAGATCCCTGCGAAAAGGTTTGAAGTCCAGCACACTTGGGTAAGACACTATCTGGTTGGCGCCCAGCTACCAACGGTCTTCCGGACACAATCCCACTCTCATTTGAAAGGGCGCACCTGCAACGGCAACCGAGCGTGTTTGACCGCTCCCCTGGCCGCTTCGGTATGTCAACTTCTCATGTGATTTTACATTCGCCGTGTCCGACGTGTCGCTTCATATGCAGCCAACAGCGGCCACCTTGCGCATGAGCACACGGCCGAAACTGCCTCAGTTGCGATGGCGCGGCAACTCTCACGGCAGGCTGCACCGAGTTGCCGCTTCGTAGACAGCCAGCAGCGGCCGCCTTGCGCTGAAGCACGCGGCCCACCACTTCACTTGCAATGGTGCGGCCACCTTGCGCTGAAGCACGCCGCCCACCCACCTCGTAGCAAAGCGAATTGAGACAACGGCGGCTCAAAACCGGTCGGAACCCTCCCAAGGTCCAACCGCACCAATTTTCCGAGCTGCGTCCAGCCGTGGCGACGAGGGGGCACCCCGAGAGCCAACCACCGTTGTCTAGAGGCCGCCAAAATGGGGTCCGAATAGATGGGGTCGGAGGAGCTCGCCGGGTCGGAGGAGCTCTCCGCATCGGCGATGCATCGGCCATGCACTGGCCACGTCGGCGTTGCATCGCCGACGTCGGCGTGGAGAAACTTGGGCCCCACATCGAGCCGCATCGCCGATGCATCGCCGGTGCATCGGCGATGCGGGACCCTCCGAACACATCTGCTCCGACCCCATAGGCGGCCTAGAGTTGTCTCGACTCGCCCTCCTCTGACCAACTCATTCGGCGGTGGACAAACCTTCCTTTAGCAGACCTCCCCTTAGTGAAAACGGCCTGGGACCGAAACCGACGGACCCGGACCCGCAAAAATGACGGCCGCGACGCCCTCCCGCGAACCGAAAACGGCCAATTCCTGAATCGACGTGTCAGGGTAGGAGGCCTGTCCACCCCCGACACAGGCGGCCTAGAGTTGTCTCGACTCGCCCTCCTCTGACCACCTCATCTGCGATGGCCTGGGGGCCCTCGCGTCACGGCAGGTTGTCCTTGGCGCAGAGCGAGGAATACCATGCCAGGCAGGTCTGCCAGCGGCGCGGGAGCCGGCGGCGCGGAGTCTGGGCAGGGCCCGCGAGGTCTGCTCGTCTCCGGGGCGTCGGCCCCTCGCTGCCGACCTGGTGCGTCTCGTCGTCCAGCCCCTGGCGAACGTTTTCTTATGCGGCGTTTCGGCATTGGGCGGAGGGGGGAGGGGAGGGGGGGGGTCGGGCTCGGGACCTCTGCTTGGCGAGACTGCTCGGAGCAGGGCTCCAGTGGGGAAGATCCTGTGGGGAGTCGTCCACCTGCTTGAAACGGGCGCCCAAACCAGCCGAGCCCTACTCCATGGCGGGGGGGGGGATGGGGAATGGGTGCAAGGGCCCGCGCCGATCGGCGAAACAATGAGTGAAAAAACGATCACCTGCAGGTCCAAGGACGGTCCCATGTCTGGCCGCGCGGCGATGGTGCCGAGCCGCTCGTGGCGATCCACGGACGCCTCGCGGCTCGGAGGCGGCAGCACCGGGAAGAGGCGCCTCGCGGGGTATCGCGGAAACACGTGTGGCAGCCGCAGGGGGGGGGGAGGGGGGCAGCTGCCTGGCAGGGCGCGCAGCGCGCCTGGGAGGACCTCCACACCACCAGCGGTGGGACACAGACGGGGGGAACACCCCGAATGTCCAGATGCCTCAGACATAGTGGAGAGCCTCCCCCCCACGCCGATGTCGTCGCCGCCGCCGTCGTGGTCGTCGCCAGCGCCGTCGTCGTTCCCGAGGCCGTCCTCTTGTTTGTCCTCCCTGAGCAGCCTACCGCTCCTGTATACGTATTATATACGCATACACGTTTAGCTGTACACACATACATATACGTAGCACCTCGCAATTGCGGATAAGAGTGAGGGGGCGGGCGCGGGCGACGCGGGCGTCGTCGAGCCGGCGGACCTCGTGGCCCCCACCTTCCCTGTCGATGGCGCTCTCCTCCTCCTCCTCCTCCTCCTCCTCTTCCTCCTCGTCCTCGTCCTCATCGTCATCGTCATCCTCCTCCTCCCCTCCTCCTCCTCCTCTTCTTCCTCGTCCTCCCTCTCCCCCCCTCGTCCTTTCATCATCGTCCTCCCATTGTCGTCCGTCATCTCATCATCCATCCATCATCCAATCATCATCATCATCATCATCATCATCATCTCCTCCTCCTCCCCCTCCTCCCCCTCCTCGTCCTCCTGCTCCTCCTCCTTTTCTTTCTCCACATTCTCCTTACATCCTCTCTTCTTCCGCGTTCTCCTCGTCCCCTGTTTACTCCTCCTGCCTCCCCCTCCTTTCCCAAGATAACTGCAACGCAATCCTTTTTTCCACTTTATGCTCCCCGCCTTCTCTGATCAAGGCAACTCGCCAGGGCAGAGTTGCTGGACGGGCTGGTGTGGATGCGCGGGGCTTGAAGAGGTCCTTGCGGGCTCAGACGGCATGCAAAAATCCACCGCCGCGCTTGTGCGGCATTGGTTTGTTCAATGAACGTGGTTTAGGTCGCGGGTGGGTCGCGGGCTCTCCACCTCCACCTGGAAGGGATGCAAAAGTAGCCCGCCGCAGGCGCCAAACCAAATCGTTTGTACACTGAACGTGGTTTGGGTCGCGGGTGGGCCGCGGGTTCTCCACCTGGAACGCATGCAAAAGATGCCCGCCGCAGGCGCCGACAAAAATTGGTTTGTACCCTGAACGTGGTCGCGGGTGGGCCGCGGGCTCTCCACCTGAAACGAATGCAAAAGATGCCCGCCGCAAGCGCCGAAAAAATTGGTTTGTACCCTGAACGTGGTTTGGGTCGCGGGTTGGTCGCGAGTTGGTCACGGGGTGGGTCGCGGGCTCTCCACCTGGAAGGAATGCAAAAAAGCCCGCCGCAGGCGCCGAAAATGGTGGTTTGTACCTTGAACGTGGTTTGGGTTGGGTCGCGGGTGGGTCGCGGGGTAGGTCGCGGGTGGGTCGCGGGTGGGTCGCGGGTGGGTCGCGGGTGGGTCGCGGGTGGGTCGCGGGGCGGGTCGCGGGGTGGGTCGGGGGGGCCGCGGGGTGGGTCGCGGGGTGGGTCGCGGGGAGGGTCGCGGGTGGGGTCGCGGGGTGGGTCGCGGGTGGGTCGCGGGTGGGTCGCGGGTGGGTCGCGGGGTGGGTCGCGGGGTGGGTCGCGGGTGGGTCGCGGGGTGGGTCGCGGGTGGGACGACGACAACAAACAACAACAAACAACAACAACAACAACAACAACAGCAACAACAACAACAACAACAGCAACAGCAACAGCAGCAACAACAACAACACCACCACCACCACCACCACCAACAACAACAACAACCACAACAACAACAACAACAGCAGCAGCAACAACAACAACAACACCAAAAACAACAACAACAATAACAACAACGAGAATCCGCACCGCAGAATTTCACTTCAGCCACGCACCCAGGGACAGTGAATGACCGTTCGGCCCCCTCACTCTGATATGTATGTATGTATGTATATTTATATATATGGTATGTGCATGTATATACACAGATGTATGCATGGACAGCCCCCCCAAGCACTCATTAATCGTATTCTTTTCTTTTGACGGTGGTTTTCTCTCCTCTCCCCTTTCGTTTCTCTTCTCATCCTCCTGTTCTGCGTCCTCTTCCTCCGCATCCTCCTCTTCCTGTTGCTGCTCCCTGCTGCTGCGGCCCTCCTCCTCCTGCTGCTGCTGCTCCACCTCCTCCTCCTCCTCCTCCTCCTCCTCCTCCTCCTCCTCCTCCCCCTTCTCTTCCGATGAGGCAGAGAAAGAGAGAGAGAGAGAGAGAGAGAGAGAAAGAGGTTCAAGGGAGCAGCGATCCCTGTGAAATTACAGCGTTCGCGAAACCAAGAGGCGCCACACCTTGTTATTACACTTGGATTTGGGGATTTTCTTCCGGGGCGAGAAATCCCAGAAACCACATGATTTCATGTAAATTCGGCTGATTCCTGTGATTTCTCCAATTCGACTCCACGCTCCAGCACTCCCGAGCTCCGAGGCTCAGAAATCCCATATTGGAAGCACAGGGTCTGCGAGATCAGAGGGCGCCCCCCCCTGTAATTTCATGTGCCCTTCTCGGATTTCTGGGAGGAGCATCCCAGAAACCCAGCGCTCTCATGTGGATGATTTGGTTGCTGGGTTTTTGCACCCTCTGGCGAAAATCCACGCGGCAGTCCTCTGAGGTTCTGCATCCCCCCCCAAATTCAAACATCCCAGTGACATCGCGTGGCTTCTGGGGTTTTCTCATCCCAGAAGTCCAACAGAGCCAGATGACATCACCAGGGTTGGCGCCCTCGGGTCTCGCACGCCCCCGGTGACTTCATCTGGATTTCTGGGATTCCGAGCCCTGGAGGGCTGCAGCTTTCTCGCTGGAGGCTGCAGAGCCACCCCGGACATCCCCAGCATCCACACGACGTCAAGTGGCTCCGGGGCCTCTCGTCTCTCCTCCCAGCAGTCCGAAGCATCCATACGAAATCACATGGTTTGGCGCCCTCCGGTCTCGGAAGCCCGGTGGCTTCATCTGGATCTCTGCGGTTCAGAGCTCCGGAGGGCTGCCGTGTGGATCCTCGCTGGAGGCTATACAGAATCCATGGTGCCCCCAACATCCTAGGTGATTTCACAAGGATCGCTGCTCCCTTGAATCCCTCTCTCTCTCTCTCCCCCCACGCTCTCCGGAAACAGCGGGAGGAGGAGGAGGAGGAGGAGGAGGAGGAGGAGGAGGAGGGGGGGAGGAGGTGGACTAGCAGGATGAGGAGCGTTTCACAACGAGGAGGAGGATATGGAGCAGCAGGAGCAGCTGGAGGATGAGGAGAGACAGACATAGGAAGGGGACAGCTGTACGACAAGAAAGCACTGACCATCGAGGAGATGAGAGAGAGGAGGGATTGTTGCTCCCTCGAGTCTCTCTCTCTCTCTCTCTGCCCCGCGCTCTCTCTCAATATCTCTCTACATGTATTTATATCCCTCTCCCTCTCCCTCTCTTTGTGATTATCTCACTCATTCATTCATTCATTCATTCAGCAAAGCCTAGAGCACCTCAATCACTGGCAGTCTGCTACAATCTACCGATGTGCAGCATTGTGCAACAATCTGCAAACACAAGACGTGCATTCCGCTAAAGCGACCGTCTCCGCATAAAGGGGCGACGCAGGCGACTCCATCCATGTATACCCCACCCATGGCCAATACACTGTTGCTCACCACACCCTCCTTCCAGACCCTCGCCTGCACCACGTAAGCGGCTCCAGAACACTGGCCAACACGCGTTTCCCCATCCGAATGGCATATTTTATAGCAACGTTCGGTCGGAATATCCACCAAAACTATAATCTCTCTCTCTCTCTCTCTTCTATCTATTATCTATTTCTCTATCTCTGTTTCTTTCTTTCGTTCTTTCTCTCGCTTTTTTTTTGTTTTTGTTTTTTTTGTGTTTTTTTGTTTTTTTTTTTCTCTCTCTCTCTCGCTTTTTCTCTTCCTCGTCGAAGGGCGGGAGCACGAACACACAAAACAGATGTGGAACCAGCGGCCTTGGAGGAGGGAGGAAGGAGGAAGAAGAGGAGGATGAGGACGAACCTTATCCTCCTCCGCTCTCCTCCTTTTCCTCCTCCTCCGGCTCGTCCTCCTCCTGTTATTCCTCCTCCTTCTCCTGCACTATCTCCACCACTACTACGACTACGAAGACTAGTACTCATGCTACTGAGGTGACTACTACTCAGTTCTAAATGATCAGTAATACTACATAATCAGCTGTCCCCTCTTCCTTTTGCTACCATACCACCTCCTCCTCCTACAGACCCCTCCTCCTCCTCCTCCTCTCCTCATCCTCTCCTCCTCGCTCCTCCTCGCTCCTCCTCCTCCTCCTCCTCCTCCTCTTCCTCCCTACTCCAAGGAGGGATTGGGGTGAGGAGGGCGGAGGAGTCCAACTACTTCTCCTCCTCTCCCCCCTGCTCTCGCCTTCCTCTTCTGTCCCATCATATTAATCTTCTTCCGAGTTCTCAGAGGAAGAAGAAGGGTGGGTACGAGGAGGAGGAGGAAGAGGAGGAGGAGCAGGAGGAGAAGGAGGAAGAGAAGGAGGAGAGGGGGAGGCGGAAGAGGAAGGGAACGAGGATGCGAGGAGAAGGGGAGAAAAGGAGGAGGAGGAGGAGGAGGAGGAGGAGGAGGAGGGGGGGAGGAGGAGGAGGAGGAGGCGGAGGAGTTGGAGGAGGATAGCGATAGTATGATGAGGACAATGGCGATGATGATACTCATGGCGATCCTGGTGATACTGATGATACTGATGGTGATGCTGCTGATGATGATAATATTACTACTACTACTACTGCTGCTGCTGCTGCTGCTGCTGCTTCTGCTACTACTTCTACTACTACTACTACTACTACTACTACTACTACCTACTACTACTGCTACTACTGCTACTGCTACTACTACTACTACTACTACTACTACTACGCTACTACTACTACTACTACTGTACTACTACTACTACTACTACGACTACGTACTACTACTACGACTACTACTACTACTACTACTACTACTACTACACTACTACTACGACTACTACTACTACTACTACTACTACTACTACTACTACTACTACTACTACTACTACTACTACTACTACTACTACTACTACTACTACTACACTACTACTACTACTACTACTACTACTACTACTACTACTACTACTACTACTACTACTACTACTACTACTACTACTACTACTACGACTGACTACATTTACTACTACTACTACTACTACTACTACTACTACTACTACTACTACTACTACTACTACTACTACTACTACTACTACTACTACTACTCTACTACTACTACTACTACTACTACTACTACTACTACTACTACGCTACTACTACTACTACTACTACTACTACTACTACTACGACTACGACTACTACTACTACTACTACTACTACTACTACTACTACTACTACTACTACTACTACTACTACTACTACGACTACTACTACGACTACTACTACTACTACTACTACTACTACTACTACTACTACTACTACTACTACTTCTACTACTACTACTACTACTACTACTACTACTACTACTACTACTACTACTACTACTACTACTACGACTACTACTACTACTACTACTACTACTACGACTACTACTACGACTACGACTACGACTAAGAGGAGGAGGAGGAGGAGGTTGAGCAATAGGAGCAACATAAGAAGGAGCAATCGTATACCATGTGGAGGAGGAGGAGGAGGAGGAGGGGAAGGAGGAGGAGGAGCAGGATGAGGAGGAGCCTCCTCCTCCTCTTCCTCCTTCTCCCATCGTTTCCTTCGCCTCCTCGTCATCGTTCCCCGAGCAGGCGGAACAGGAGGAGGGGTAGGAACGGGAAGAGGGGGAGGGAGGAGAAGCCCCCGAGGATAATGAGTATGCTGGAGGGGGATCGTAGGAGGAGATGGGATGATGGTTAACAGAAGTCGAGGCAGGAGTACGATTCTAAGCGTAGCAAGAGGACGGAACAGGAGTAGGGTGTGCAGCACGGACGACGGTGTGGACTGCGCATATACGTATACATATACTCCATACATATGCATATGCATATGCATGCATACATACATACATGCGTACATACAGACAGACAGCTATATATACATATATATATATATATATATATATATAGATGTATCGATGTGTATATGGGCAATCATTTACGTGTTCATGCATGCATGCATTCACTTATTATACTTTATGGAGTTAAGTAGCTAGTTACCTTTATCTATTCACAGGATTCAGACGCGCGTGTGAGCTCCTCCGGGTGCGGAACTGGAGGTCCGTGGCCCGTGCCCTCCCGCATGGCCTCCCGCCTCCCGCACGGCCCCCCGTGCGGTGTCCCGCGTGGGCCCCCGCCTCCCGGACCTGGCCCCGGCGGCCCGCGGCCCGCGGGGTCTCCCGCAGGACCTCCCGTGAGCTCCGAAACATGGCCTCCCTGGGCCGGCTCCCCGCAGGTCCGAGATCGGCAGCCCGTGTGGTCTCCCGTGCACGGTCTGCCGCGTGTGGTCTCTCCCGCCGGGAGGGTCTCCCGAGTGGCCTCAGGGAGTGGGTCTCCGGAGTGGGGCTCCCGCGTGGGCTCCCGTGTCTGCAGAGCAGGATCAGGGGAACGAGCAATGACAGAAGCATGAAAGCTCGGGGGTCCGCGCGGATTTCTCGGATCCGCGCTGGGGCCCCCTGGCGGCGCCTCCGGCGCCGCCCCTGGCGCGCTCTTTTCATGTTTCTGTCACTGCTCGTTGCCCTAACAGAACAGTGCTGTAGACTGCTGCCCCCTTCCCTCTTCGACTGTGCTGCTTACGGCCCTCTGCCGCTGGGGGTGCACTCCAGCCCTTTCTCTCAAGTCGGGCCTGTCCCCCTACAGGGAGGTTTTCGAGGAAAAATGAGAAATACACCAAAAATGCACCAAAAAGGCACAGAAATACTAAAAAAATAGTCCCCAGACTATTTTTGGATTATTTTTTGACTATTCTGGGGGTATCTTTTATTTTTCGTCGAAAATCCCCCCGTAAGGGGGACAGTCCCGACTTGACCTCTCCCCGAGCCTCGGGTTCCAGTCGCCCAGCTCGAGGCCGAACGGGCGGTGGCTGTGGGCGGGCGACGCCTCGCTGCTCGGATCCTCGCTCATGGACATGACCTCGAAGCCGATCTCCTGGCCGGGCGAGGGCCGGGAGCGACGGCCAGCGCTCCCGGAGCCCCCCGCGTCGTGGGCCCATCGCGGCGGGATTCCCAGTCTGTCCATGTCTCCTGGGCCTCCCGGGCTCCGGGGCCCTCGCGGGGCCA
>CAUYUJ010020949.1:392830-422830 GCA_963575745.1 Prorocentrum cordatum | reverse complement strand
GTGGAGGGGGGCGCGCACCCAGGAACTCTTCAAGGATCGCATGTCGATGATCTCTCGCTTCTCTCGCGGCACCTCAGCCCTCGCGAGTGCGTCGCGCAACTCGAGGCCTTGGCGACCGTCATGCTCGCAGTCGCGAATCCGAAGTCTCTGCCCCAAGCGGTCCAAGAAGGACCTCAACTTCCCGGCAGGGACGTCCTCCTGGCCCCCCAGACAGCCTCGGGTTCCCGGTTCGCAGCTGGGAGGCATCGGCAGGTCTGCTTGCCCGAGCCACCATGAGAGGGTCAAGACATTCAGGCATCGAAACAAGCGCTTAGGGGCCCTGGAGATCTCCAGGAAGGCTCGGGCTGGGCTGTTCAAGAGTGGCGTCCTTTCTGCTGTGTCCTATGGGATGGAGGTCCAGGTGACTGCTCCTGCGGGAATCCTGCGCATTCGTCAGGCTGCCGCCAGGGCCTCGGGGTTCGGCGAAAAAGGTTGTCTCTCGGAGCTCCAGTGGGCCATGGACACGTACCGCGGGAACCCCCTCTACTTGGCCTCATGTCCTCTCAAACGGCATGCATGGGAGTGGTGGCGCACTTCGGAATCGACGACAGGAGGCAGACCACGGCATCAAGATGTGCTGAGCCCAGGTGATCTGAGTAGGGGCTTCCCCTACACGCTCGCAGAGACTCAGCGGGCGCCGTGGTTGCACCGTTCCAGCGGGCCGATCTCGGGCATGCTCTTGTGGTTGAAGTCGGCGGCTGGTCTTGGTCTGGCCCTGCTGCGTTTGTCTCGCGGACTCGGGCCAATTTTTTTCTCACTGAGCCACCTTCACACGTTGCTCAAACTTTTCCTCGCAAGCCTCCGTCACGTGACGAGTCACGTGTATCTCCATAGGGCTAGAGGGTCCAGGCTCACCAGCGCTCATGGGGGAAGGATCTTAACGCTCAAGGCTTATGGCTACCCTCGATCCAGCGTGTAGCAAACATCCTCTAACGGATCAGTTGCACATGTTCTGTCAGATTTCATCGGGCACGGTCCCGACAGGCTCCGCTCCAGTGAAATGGGGCTACCAGCTTGACGCTCTATGCCCTTTGTGCAAACGACTTTTCAACACCCTGAAACACAGATTGGTGGAGTGTCTTCATCCTCTGCCGGCGTGAAAGCGTGCTGAGCATTTTGGCGGGGAGACTTTAGAACAACTCCGTGGGGCCAGCCAGTCTCTGCTTCTGTCTCGTTTGTGGGTCCCGTTGCCCGATCTTCCAAGGCTTGTTGATGACTGACATCTCAGTTTTTTTTGGGAGTGTCGGGCAGCCTGTTGATGAGTTTCAGTTTGGCCCGAGTGATGACCTTTTCACGGGCGGGTCCTGCGTGCACGATGAGAAAGCAGAGGTCGCGAGGGCTGGTGTTTCTGCTGTCCAAGTGCGTGAAGACCAGCTTGTGCATGGAGTGTACAGTCCTTTGTCGTCAGAATTCCAGCAGGCGGCGAGCGACGCTGAGCATGGTGCGCTTGCAATCGGATGTCTCAGACAAGAACTCCCAATGCCCGACGAAATCCGGAAGCCTTCTGCTGTGGACTGTGCCGCTTTGCTCCTTAGGACTCGGGACCCTGCCCGAGCCCTTGAGGGTTCTTCCAGGCTTTTTTCCTGGCGTGGATTTTTCAGGCATCTTGGTTCTGTTCAGGTGGATCACTGGGTAAGATTGCTGCTCAGGCTCTTGACCTTGCCCCCCGGGAGCTGTTGGATTTCCAGCGGGCTTGGCCTTGGGAATGGTTCCAGTGTTGTCGTGTTGGCCCAACTTTGAGGCCCGCTTCAAGCGTGTTCGGGGGCCTGCGAGGGCCAGCGTGACGCCCGACACCTCCACGGAGTGCTCGAGGCCGAACCCCACCCTGTCCGCTCTGTTGAGCGGCCAAGGAGGTGAGCGGCATGTGTTCCACTGGGTTCGGGTGGTGGAGACGGATGTCCCTGTTATTTTCTGCGTGGACTGCGGAGGCTTCGCAACATGCGAAGCAACCGCCCGCCTCGCTGGTCATTGCGAGTCCCCCCCAGAAGTCGTCGGAGCGGTCCAAGCTCCTGAGGGGGCTCCTCCCACGGACTAAATTCAGGTTGGGCCCGTCCTTTTCCCTCTCGTCGTTTCCTTTCTTTCCCCTCCCTGCCCCTGCTTTCCCTTCCTCGTCCTCCTTGGGGCCTGCTGAACCATCCTTGGGTCTTTACCTTTGTAGTTGGTACTCGTTGTTCATGAAATGACAGAGTGTCCGCCAGGTCTGAGGAGGAGGAGGAGGAGGAGGAGGAGGAGGAGGAGGAGGAGGAGGAGGAGGAGGAAGAGGAGGAGGGAGGAGGAGGGAGGAGGAGGAGAAGGAGGAGGAGGAGGAGGGGGAGGAGGAAGGAGGAGGAGGGAGGAGGAGGAGGGAGGAGGGGAGGAGGGAGGGGAGGGAGGAGGGGGAGGGAGGAGGGAGGGGGAGGGGAGGAGGAGGGAGGAGGAGGAGGGAGGAGGGAGGAGGAGGAGGGAGGAGGGAGGAGGGAGGAGGGAGGAGGGAGGAGGGAGGAGGAGGAGGGAGGAGGAGGAGGAGGAGGAGGAGGGGAGGAGGAGGAGGAGGAGGAGGAGGGAGGAGGAGGAGGAGGAGGGGGAGGAGGAGGGGAGGAGGAGGAGGAGGAGGAGGAGGAGGAGGACGAGCATGAGGAGGAGGAGGAGGCTCCCTCCCCCCAACCCACCCTCCCTGCCTCCCCGCCCAGGGGCCTCGGCTGTCCGCTCCGCTGTTATCAGCTTGTTCCTGGTGCGGTCCAGGCGCGCCTGCGCCTCCAGGCGCGACGCGGGGGGGGGGGCTCTGGCCCATCGCCGCGGCGCCACGTCCCCGGGGGGCCCACGAGGCATCGGGGGGTCCCCAGCAAGCAGAAGACAGAGAACTACGGCGAGGGCACTGGACACGTAAAAGGGCCCTGGGACACACAAGTAAACAGAAACAAATCCCCAAATTCCCCACATTCACTCATATTTTTTGGGTTTTCGTCTTCCCCCCTTTTCATATTTTCCGGTATTTTTCTGGGAATCGACGATTAATTGTGTCTGTGTAGGAATCCAGGGCATGGAAGCCGGTAGGGCTTCAACCTCAGCTTGGCCGTGGGCGTCACCGCCGCCTTCTTCAGATAAGGAGTTCTCCGGGGTCTGTAGCCTCCTAGGGGCACATTCCTGAACGACCGCCCGCACCGTCTACACCCACGCCGATCCTGCCCAGGCCCATCCGATCTTGGCTTGGCCATAGGTGTCACCGCCGCCCTTTTCAGATAAGGGTTTTCTCCAGGATCTGAAGTCTCCTGTGCATATTCCTTACAGGCAGGCCTAGGCCAGAATAACATCCTTCAAGAACATGCGACCCTGCGCCGGCCAACACGAAGAGCGTTCGAGGGCCCCTCCCACCCAAGAGGCACAAGAGCATCCAACAACAACGAAGAGCACCAAGGCACCCTCCCCGAAACGACCTCGATCTTACTTATACCTCGGTCCGGCTGCAACGAACGCGTGAGCGTTTTTTCAATTCGGCGTTTCGACATTGGGCGGAAGGGGGGCGGGGGAGGGGGGGGTCTGGCTCCGGACCTCTGCTTAGTGCGACTGTTTGCAGCAGTGGGTCCTATGAGGGGAGACTCCACCTGCTCGAAACAGGCGCCCCAAACAGCCAAGATCTACTCCATGGTGGGGGGGGGGAGGGGGGGTGCGAAGGCCCGCGCCGATCGGTAAGACCATGAATAAACAACGATCACCGGCCTCGAACTTATTGATGCCTCGGTCCGGCTGCAACGAGCGCCCCGCCGCGTGCACCTGCGCAGAGCCCGCCCGGGCCCACCCGGTGCAACAAAAAGCGCCCTCCGGGCCTCGGCCGGGGAGGCGAGTGCACGGGCCTCCTGGGTCCAGGACGGGCCCCGCCCAGGCTCGGTGCGCGTGCGCAGCTCTGCGCCCGAGCAGAGCTGGCGGCGCGCACGGGGGGGTAGGGTTAAGTCGGGCCTGTCCCTCTACAGGAGGAAAATTCAAAAATAGTAAAAAAATTGTTGGGGACGAAATTTTACATATATGTTGCTATTTTCTGCTTTTTTTCCGGGATGACAATTTTTCATGTTTCTTCCCAAATCCCCCTGTAGGAGGACATGCCCGACCTAAGGGTAGGGGGAGGTGGGGAAGGCTTCTTAGAAGCACCCCTGCTTCTTAGAAGGCGCGGGCCTTGTCTGTAGATTTCAGGCCGCCGCCTTCTGGGAAGCAGCCTCCTTCTAAGAAGCCTGCCCCCCTCCCCCTACCCCATTCTGCGCGCCGCCGACAGAAGCAAAATCCGAAAACTAAGACGAATCCGGGCGATTATGAATTCGAGTGAGGATGCATCGAGGATCTCTGAGATCCGGCGGCTCTGGAGGACGTCTCGGGCGCCGTGGTCTTCTCAGAGCGTCCAGGAGCGCTCCGCGAGCGTTCCAGAACGCTCTGGAACGGATTTATCCTCGTCCTAGCCCCTCCCGAAACACAACGAATCGGGACATCGGATCGAATCAGAACGCGCGTCGCATCGCGCCACACGGGAACAGAGTCGGGATCGGATCGGATCGGCCGCGTCAAAATCCACAACAACGCCACGCGTACAACGGGCCAAATCGGATCGTCGGAATATCGGAATCGAATCGGTTCGAGCCGGTCGACTCGAATCGATGGGCTTGTTACTGTTCTCCCCTTCCTCCTCCACTCTTCCTCCTCATACTTGCAGAGGCGGGAAATCGTGATATTTCAGAACCTGTGTTTTTGGATTCTTTGCGAGAGACCTCCGAGCTCATCACGTTGATATAGATGTGATGTAAATGATACTGTATAGGTTGATGCAATCATTGACGAACGTGCTCATGTAAGCACGAAATATTCTCAATTCGTTTGTACGGTTCTCCTGGCGGATTTGATTTTGATTTCTCTTGTGCGAGAGGGAGAGAGAGAGAGAGAGAGAGATGGAGAGGAAGGGAGAGAAAGAGAGAGAGAGAGAGAGACACAGAGAGACAATGCTACAGAGGGAAAAAGAAAAAGGAGATCGGCGGAGGAGGACCCTTCATTCGCGCGATGTTTTTGTTCTGAGATTCACAATGATCATGTGTCTCCGCTTTGACTCCGTGGATTTCGAATGACAGCCACATGCTTCCTCAATGTTGTTTCACGAAGCCTGTGACACCCCTCGAACACATAACATCAACGCGTCAATTAATCACTTGACACAACAGAGAAACACAACTTAAGTTTTTCGGTAACCGCACTTGGGGCTGCAGGGATGTGCGAGGGATGTGAATGTAGGCGCACTAAGGCATTCGTACACTGACAAGCACAACGAAAATGTTTCGGAGCTACGATCCCTGTGACACCAATACTAAATATCTCCAACGCTACAAAACGTCTAAGCGTCTTCGTCACACCCTTTAACGAACAAGAGCCCGCGGCTTTCGGCAAGCTCATTTCTCCAAGGCTCTCCCGCCCATTCCCCCCCGCCCAGATGCCACCAATATCTCGACATTCTTTCATGAAAAAACGCAACGTTGATTACTCGTGCAGGCTGTCGCAAAAATCGTGGCTCCACTGCGTCTTCGAATTGCTTGTACGTGTCGCGGCATTATACTCGCTTTTCGCTTCACCTGCCTCGCTCATCCCTCCAGCCTCAAGTTGGGTCCCCGAAAACCTTGGGTAATTGCATGTTTGTTTGTTAAATGCCGCACGGGCTATTTGACGTTACTTGTACTGTTTCGTTGTTCTTCCACGGATGTCAAAGGTTTCGCGAACAATACGGATGCACTCTGTGGCTGCCATGTAGAAACCGATACCATGAAATTGCGAATTAGACCTTGTGCTCCCCTCCAAGATGTCTAAACGCCTCGCGCGAAGGAACCGCCCCCATCAACTATCCCCTCTCTTATTCTTTCTCTCTCGCCCTCTCTCTCTCTCTCTTCCCCCCCTCTCCTCCCGTTCCGCGAAAAAACCCACGATCATTCCCGTGGAAGGAGCCCACCAACCGAATCCAACATGCATTCCATACGTCTACATCGAATCGTTGACAACATCTGCGTCAGCATCTACACCACCTACATACACGCAGACGTTCAACATGCTGGCGTCTACGCGGGCAGGCGAACTTCATTCGCGGGCAACCCAATTGGACACAACGTGCGCCATGTGTCCACCCCATGGGATTCGGCATCTGGGCGTGGGCTAGTCGCGGGCTGATTGCGGTGATCCCCTGTCGAGGGGTTGCATGTGCATTGTCTTGAAGCTCGTATGGGAGCACCACATAGCTTACACCGCACAGCTCACACCACATAGCTCATGTCACATCTATTGAACAACAACGTGCACACCACACATCTTATACAACACAGCAGCGTAACTTACCCAACGCAGCCCACGCCGCACATCGCACACCACATACATCACACCACAAGGCTCACGCACCATAGCTGGCGCCAGATAGCTTACACAACATTGGTTGCACACACACCGCATACTTTACACACCATGCCCTACACCAAGCAACTTACACCGCATAGCTTCCACGGCATAGCTTGCACCGCATAGCTTGCACGGCATGGTTCACGGCACATACCTTGCACACCGACTCGTAGACAGCACAGTTTACACCACCTAGCTCACATCGCATAGCGTTCACCTGCACGGTGCAATCGCTTACAATTTAGGGTCCACGCTGACTAACATACACGTTCACAGCTTCCAGATTTCATGTGCATTAGCCAGCGCTGCGCCGAAACAATGGATTATTGCACTGTGCAGGCGAGGGCTACGTGGCGTAAGCTGTGTTGTTTAAGCTATGCGGTGCAAGATAACTAGGTCGCGCAAACTATGTGAAGTAAGCTATGCTGTCTGAACTCTTCGGTGTGAGCTAGGTGGTGTGATCTGATCTGCGCGGTGTAAACTGCGTTGTGCAAGCTATGAGGTGTACGCAATGTTGTGTAAGCTATTCGGCTTAAGCTATGTGGTCTGATCTGCGCGGTGCGACCTACGTTGTGCAAGCCATGTGGTGTACTCAACGTTGTGTAAGCTATTCGGTGTGAGCTCTGTGGTGTAAGCTATGCTATGTAAGCTATGCTCTGTACGCTGTGGTGTAAACTATGTGGGAGGGTCAGTCAGGTGATCCATTTTACACTACTTCTGACGCGGCCTCATAAGAACACCACGCAACAAACAGCGGACACGTGGTCCGCACGGAACACCATTAGCACCAACATACGTGCCATGAATCGAACTACACATATGTGCAATACTCTGGGTTGCCGTATGAAAAGGTTTCGGGCTACGATCACCATTCGGAGCAAAACCGAAGCTCGGACCACCACTTCGAAATTGTAGCTAAACTAGTTCCTTCACATATTCACACGTATGTGTATACACATATTTATATATGTGTATATATGTAGACGCGCATGTATATGTATGTATATTTCTATACGCACTAGAACCACGTGCGAGCTTTTCGCGCGCTTAGTTTCTAGCGCAATCCAAGCCAACCTCAAGAAAAGATGAGGATGGACACAATCCCGCAAGGATCATCGTATGGAAGCGTACTTCCTGATGGACGCTTCAGGAGTCGCTGACTAAGTCTCCAGGAAGTCGTGCAAGGCAGCCACGGGGAGGACACAAGGTAGCCTAAGAGGGGATGTCCAAGAGTCCCTAAAAGCCTGGCACAACAATACTGGGAATCTCTTTGGATGCCTTTGGGGGACGTTCTTGGGGGTTCTGGTGGGTGGGGCTTCTCCGGTTTTTGTTGGGGGTCTCCTCGTGGCCTCTGGGGACTTTTTTTAAGCGCCTCGGGGGCCTCCCCGGGACTCTTGGCATCTCGGCTCGAAATGTCGGTTTGGATCCCCGCTCTTGCCCCTGTTTTTGGGCCGTCTGGAGGGCCTCTTGGGCCGTCTTGGCGGCATCTTGCGTCGTATTCGAGCCGTCGCGGGGACCCATCAGGCTGTCTTGGTACTGTCTTGGGGACCTCTTGGGCCGTCTTGAAGCAATAGGGAGGCGGACAGAGGAATGCGTGAAGGAGAGACGAGGAAGAGGGAGGAGGGAAAATGAGGCAGCGGGGAGTTGGGAAGAGAAGAGAAACGATATTAATGTGGAACGGGAGACAGAGGAGAACCAATAGCAGGAGAGAAAGAGAGAGCGAGAGAGAGAGAGAGAGAGAGAACGAGAGAGAGAGACGCATATATATATGCATAGAGAGAGAGAGAGAGAAATAGAGAAAGAGAGAGAGAGAGAGAACAAGGAGAGCAAGGACAACTGACAGCGAGGGATTGTTAAAACGTGCACGCACTCAGGGGCACGCCAAGGCCTGGGACAGGAGGAAAAGGAGGGGGGAGTAGATCTTGAACAAAAGCTGAAGGATACCCTTTTATTGTAAAGCTGGGTCTCCTACCTCATAGTAGAGCAGGATGCTGGGCAAGGGAGGCGGAGGGAGGAAGGAGTGACGGAGAGATGAGGATGAGGGATGGAGGAGATGGAATCGCATGAGGGAGGCGGAGAGAGGAAGGCGTGAAGGAGAGACGAGGGGGAGGGAGGAGGGAAAATGACGCAACGTGGAGGAGGGAGGAGGAGAGGAAGGAGAAGGCTGCGGAACGGGAGACGCAGGAGAACCAAGAGCAGGAGAGAGAGAGAAAGAGAGAGAGAGAGAGCAAGGAGAACGGACAGCGAGGGCTGGGGGCAACTGAAACGCACTCTGAGGCACGCCAAAGTCTGGGACAGGAGGGAACGGAGGGGGGGGTGGGGGGGACGATCTTGAAGATAAATGGATTTGAGGAATTATTTTTCTTGAAGTTGGTCTAGAGGCCCCCAAGAGCACCAATGATCGCAAGAGCTCCGGGGAAGCCCTCGAGAGCCCAACATTATTGAAAAAACCTACTTGGGACAGGAGGAACGGAGAGGGGGGGCGTTTTTTTAATATGTTTGTTATTTCTGAAACAAATTTGGAGCTCTCCGTTTTTGCAAGTTGGTTCTGGAGGCCCCCAAGAGCATTCAAGACTGCCCCAAGAGGCCTCCAAGAGGCCTCCAAGAGCTCTGGGAAAGCCCTCGAGAGGCCAACATCATTGCACAAGCTATAAACGTTTGCAATTTGTGTGTTTCGCATTTCTGTTTCCGATGCGCTTCCGAGGCTTGCGCATGCCCCCACGAGCCGCTCTGGACGCCTCTTGGGGGCGTCTTGGAGCCCTCTTGGGTGGCATGCGCAAGTCTCGGAAGCGTGCCGGAGGCGGAAATGTGAGAAAACATAAAACATACAATTATTGATTTTCAATGGTTTTTCAATGATTGTGGCCACTGGAGAGCTTCCCCAGAACTCTCCGGGGACTCTTGGAAGCTTCTCGGGGCGATCTTGAATGCTCTTGGGGGCTTCCAGAGCCGCTGGGGGGTCGGCTTGGACAGCCTTGGAGCACTCTTGGGCTGTCTCGGGGGCTTCACGGGCCGTCTTCAAGCTCTCCGGGGGCTCTCTTGGACGCCCGGGAGGGCGGTACTGGGGATTTGCCAGAAATGGTTGCGGAGTGGGCGGAGCCCCTGGGGGTGGTGGTGGTTTTAATATATTCATCAATTTTTATGCTTCTACATATGTGTATTCACACATATATATATATACATATATATATAGGTTTACATCTACGTAGACTTCTGTATATACATATACATATATGTATGTGTGTACACATATATATATACATATATGTCTATATAAACGTATGTTTAGATGTATGAATGTATATATACATGTGCTATAAGCACGGTGGTACGAACACCAAAAACATATGTTTCAAATGAACTCTAAACCGTGCATCCACGCACGCTCACGTCACGAGTTGCCGCGCGACGGAGACGGTGCCGCGCCAGAGAAAACACAACACGCCGCGTGCTCTTAAGGTATACGCCCCCCGGCACGGGGGGGGGCGGGGACCTGGCGGGCGCGAGCGCGGCGCAGGCGGCTTCCGATTTCAACCCGCGGGCGCCCTGTGGGACGCGCGGAGCTGCTGGCGGTCCCTGTCCGCCGCCTCCTGCCAGGGGCAGGACATCCCATAATCGAACCGATCAATCGGATCGGCAATCGAAATGAATCGGATCGGCGGGAATCAGCAGCCGAGTCCGGAAATATCGAGTCGGCGGAAATCGGCAGGCTGGTAGGCCTCCATTGAGAAATCGAAGGCCAGATCGGAATCCGAAGTCGAATCGACTCGGAATCGGAGGCCATCGAAATCGAAATCGAACCGGATCGAGTCGGAGGAATCGAAGTGAGCCACGCAAGGGGGGGGAGGAGAGCTTGCTCCCTCCCGCTCTCCTCGCCTGCTGGGCCTCTCCTGCTCCTCGATCCTCCTGAGCATGCTGCCTTCCCCTCCCCCTCCTGCCCCCTTCGGGCTTCGCGCAGGCGGTTCTGACTGCGTGAGCCCAGCCCCTTTGTCCTCCTCTCTTTTTCTGCCAACCCCTCCTCCTCCCTCATCCCTCCTCCCCCTCCCCCTCGCCCTCCTCCTCCTCCTCCTCCTCATCTCCCTCGAGTTCCCCCCTGCCTCCTCCCGCCCCAATCAATGTGGGTCTTCTTCTTCTTCTTCTTCCTCCAGCGCTCCTGTGTCAAATCAAGGTTTTGAACAAACTGCTGCTCGTCCTCCCTCCCGCCCTTCCGCCTTCTCCCTCCTCCTTCTCTTCTTCTTGCGGCCTTGCGGGGATCTAAACCAGATCTCCTCTCACTGGCAACTGCCAGCAGTGCATCTGTCGCCACTTTCGTGAGCCCGCTCGGGGATCCAGACAAGACCTCGCCTCATTGGGCGTTGCCCACTGAACGACTGTCGCCACTTTCCTTGACTCCTGCGAGGTCTAATTAGAGGAATAATGTCTTAACGGGACCCAAACGAAACCGCGCCTCACTGGGCGATGCCAACAGCGCAACGGACGCCAATCTCGGGAGCTCCGGGGAGGTCTGGCGGGGTGCGATCGGGGATGCGAATTGGAGGCGGCCAGGGGTCCTGTGCTGGATGGGCCCTGAGGACATCTGCCAGGACAGGGGGACGAGGGCAACTCCCCTCGCAATCAAGCCCCAGACCCCTCCCGGGGTCGGAACCGACCCAGCTGTTCGAGCCGCGTCCAGCCGTGGCGACGAGGGGGCCACTTTCTCCCCCCCCCCCCCCTGCTGGCCGGAGCCAATGCTAGGCCACCTCAGCCCAAGCGGCTCCAAGATGCAAGGCCTTGGCCTCCTGTAGCACCACGTGGACGCACATCGGGACCTTGGACAGGATTCAGGCAACGGAGAAAACAGGGGCCCCCCCACGGTTCTCCAGAGGATCTCAGAGGTCAAGAGAAATGACCAGCAAGCTCAGCCGTCTGGGAACGGGTGCCGCCGTCTCCGGGGTCTGCAGGACGGGACCTCCGGCAGGAGCGATCCGGGGCTCCTCCATCAGCGGGACAGCCGACACGGCCCTCCGAGAGCTCAGAGCCCAGGCGGCCACAGCAGCGGGCCCACTCCGTCCAGGTTGTGCTCTCGGGCTTCGTTTCCTGCTCGACCCGTTCCTGGCCAGGAAAAGGCCCCCTAGAGGTCGCGACGGCCCAGGCAGTAAAGGACTTTGTTAGCGTTGTCTGGAACCGCCATATGGCATGGACGTTACTGAGGTCGGCTTCCTGGACGGTGCGGAGGTGCTGAACTCACCTAATCCCTGGCTCAAAGTCAAGCATCCCATAGCAGCACTTATGGCCACTTTGGACAGAATCAAGAGGCGTTTCGATTTTCATGGCAAGTCTCTGGTTGATGATTTGGGGCGCTCCTGGTCCATCCCGAGGTTCTCGCCCCCGTTCTTTGGGCCAAGTTCGACAGGCTGTCAGGCAGCACGCGGCGAGGGAAGAGCAGGACCGTCAGCCTGAATTCCAAGCCTGGAAAGGCGATGTCTTGGCTACTCAACCAGCCCTCGTCGGACATCTGGCATCATCACCACGGGCAGACTTTGAAAGGCATCGTTGCGAACATTTATTGGACACAGACGAGGATGGCGCTCCATGCGCAAGGCATCGGCACGGCGTGCAAACTTTGCCATGGGGCCAGAGGCTCTCTATATAACATCACCGTTTCTGCTGCCCTGCTTTCGAAAGATGGCAACGACATCACTTAGGACCACATCTTCGGTGAGGTGCTGGAAGGTTTCGGGAATGACGGAGGAGTCTGGAGAGCTGTTCGCTCGAGGCCTCCTTCCTGGGCCCAGTTCTTGGCTCGGGCGCCCCCCCCTCGAGTTGTGATGGTGTATGGGTCCTCTCACGAGGTCAACTTCCCAAGGCTCAGGGTCGCGGGGTGGTCGGTCTGCGCCGTCAGCTCCAATGGGGACCTTTCGTATGGGCTCTACGGGGTCGTCTCCCGCTCGCCGAGGCCCCGACATCGGAGCTCCAGGGGCGGGGAGGACTCTGCTGTTCGGCAGCTTGGGCTCCACGCGGTGCTCGAGGCAGGAGCTGAGGTTCACGTTGGCTGCACGGCCACGGTGTCTGTGGCCAGTCGTCTTCCAGCCTCGGCCAACGAGAGCCAGACTGGGTGCCGCTGGTGGTCGGAGGTTTCCGAGGCGCTAGACAATGTGCGGCTCGTGGGGGTGGACTCTCACCAGACCGAGAAGGCCGCCCAGGAGGGGCCCAGAACCCACAAGCAGCTTAGAGGAAACGCTCACGCCGACCGCCTGGCCAAGTCAAGCGCTGAGCTGAGCCCTTCCGTGCGCCGCAAGCTCCGCCGCCGGTGATCGAAGGATGTGCCTCTCTCGCCCGTGAGGCTGTCAGCTTCGCTACCTCCCAGCAGGTGCTGATCAGCACTGGCCAGCTTGCAGACCATGATGGCCTGGAGTGGCTCACCACGCTTCCCCCGGGTGTGATCCCTTGGCTCTCCATCCCCGAAGCGTGCCAGCCTCCTGCTGGCGGTCCAGGTCCGTCTTCTGCTGTGCAGGCCCCTGAGGAGGGCCCACCCGAGGTCCCCACGGGAGGTTTGGGGGAACCCAAGGAGGCCTGGAAGTTCAGGGGGCATAAGTTGTGGTGAGCGAAAATTCGAGAAGGCCGTGGATTCAGATAGGTGGGTATTACTCTGAACTGTTCCTCGTGCGGGGGATACGCCAGGGGCTCCCGCAAGCGGCCGTCCAGGGGTGGCAGTGGCAGCTACTCAGTGTGCAACGGTAAGCCCAGCAAGGGCCATTGCAAGCATGTTGAATTGTTTTGGCAGGGCAAGTCTCCGAGATATGGGGAGGGTCGAGTCGACCGGAAAACGGCCCCCCCTCGCTCAGCGTCAGGAGTGGTCCAGGGTCCTGGCCCCCTTCTCGGCTGTTCCTGCTTCTCCTTCGGTCCGAGCTCCTCGGGACTCCCAGGGCTCCTAGAGGCTGGACGCTGAGCGAGGTTTGAAGCTTGCGGACTTTCGTGGGAGGAGGCGGCCTCGCTGGGAGGCCTTTAGAAGCCCCTGCCCCCGACCCCCTCTTTAATGCCCTTGCGGAGTTGGGGTCGCTCACCCCTTTCCCTTGCATGCGAATGGGGTCGCCCCCTGAACAGCTTAAGCCTGGACACCTCCTCCTCCACCTCCTCCTCCTTCTCCTCCTCCCTCCTCCTCCTCCTCCTCCTCCTCCTCCTCCTCCTCCTCCCTGCTCCTCCTCCTCCGCCTCCCTCCTCCTCCTCCTCCTCCTCCTCCTCCTCCTCCCATTCCTCCTCCTCCTCCTCCTCCTCCTTCTCCTTCTCCTCTTCCTCCTCCTCTTCCTCCCCCCTCCTTGGCATGGCAACTTGGTATGAAAGAGACGGGTCCTGAAGGAGACGGTCCTAGACTCTCAAGGTTTCCCCCAGGGCCGGTTTCTTGATGGTCTCAAAACGGTGCCGCCACAAACTGTGCGGTGACCTCAAAACCCCAAGAGATCGCACCGCACGGTCCGTCACCGCACGGTTTTGAGACCCTGGAGGCCCGTTCGCCCGAGACATTCTTGGATAACGACCCAAACCAAAAAAAGCGTGCAGCTTCCCCGAATCCCCACTGACTCACCACTCGGTGTGGTCATCGCACCCTTTGGAGGCCCCGAGCTCTTCATCCGGGACAATAAACCAATCATATATAATGTCGACCCCCAAAAATCTGGACCCCTTCTTCTGAGTCGTTTTTGGACGGACCCGTGGCCCAGTGAGGGCCCCTGGAGGCCGAAAACGGTCAAAGAACCTCCAGTCGTGATTTTTTCGCAGCGCGAGGGGGTCTGGGATCGTGGGAGATCTGGGTTTGTTCACAACGTGGCTCGCCAAGTGTCTGGCCTCCTTCCCCCAGACGGCCTGCTCATCCCGAGCCGCTCTCTGACGGCCCCAGGCCCTGGCGAAGGTCCCCGGAGCCCGAACATCGGCCAAACCCCTGCGTCGCGATTTTGGTTACGAAGCGAGGGGTCTGGGGTGCCCAGAACCCCTCGAGTCAGGAAAAAATCACGACGAGAGGCTTTTCGCTATTTTCGGCCCCTGGGGGCCCCTACCGGGCCCAAAAACGACTCAGGATGAAAGACCCGTCCCTGGGACTGGGTCCAGACCTCTGGGGGTCGGCGTCGGGGGTCTGGGCGTGTTTTCCTTCCACTGCTCCTCGCCAAGCCCCCCCCTTCGGCTTGGAGCCTGCACGTCTGTGGAGGAGACCGTGCACGGGAGCCGGGAACGGGCGTGGGACGGTGCGCGAGAAGAGGCGTCGCTCCGCTGGAGGCGCCTCGAACACGCTTCTCGCTCGGGGGAGGGGTGACCAGGGGGGGACATGCGGCTCAGGCCAGCCTCAGGAGCACCCCTGGCCAGAGGACCAAGCAACCGCCAGGCCGGGGCGTCCGCACGATCCGGTCCCGCCTCCCCCCTCCCCTCCCCTCGGCAACACGCTACAGCAGGGGTCCCGACCACGAGAGCCCTTGCGCAAGAGACCCCACCCTGAGACCCCAGGACGTCCATCGATCTTCGGCGCGGGAGCGTCACGCTCCCCACGGCAGAACCAGCGGAACCCAAGAAGCCCAGGGCACCCGGGAGGCACGCGGGGTGCTTCGCGGCAGGGGCCCCCGCTGCAGTTGGAGCGGCCCTGGGCCAGAGCGACCTCTGGTGCGCGGCCTGCCGATCGCCGCCAGGCGGAGCGGCCGTGGCGGCCTGCGCGAGTGGGTGCGGCCCCCGCGCGCGACCCTCGAAGGCCGCGCACCGGAGCAGAGGGCAACGAAATCCCCCCCCCCAAAAATAGCCACCCCGACGCGCGAAGCCGTTTGCTAAACGCCCCCGCTGAAGGAATCGAGCAGGGCGGGGCTGTTCAAAAAAAAAAAACGCCCCCGGCCGTGCAGAAGACGCCCATTGTCCGGCCCGGGCGGCCTTCCCTCCCCTGACAAGGGTCACTCCTGCGAGGGATGCGGCAGTGGCGGCTTGCGCGATCGGGTGTGGCCCCCGCGCGCCCCCCGAAAGCCGCGCACCAAGGGTCGCTCCGGCGAAGGTTGGCGGCGCGCACAAGGGGGGTCAGGGGGAGGGGGGGGGGGGCTTCTCAGGAGGAGGCTGCTTCTGAGAAGGCGCCGGCCTTACAGCTTTCGACAAGTAGGCAAGGCCCGCACCTTCTGACAAGCAGGGGTGCTTTTACGAAGGCTTCCCCCCCCGCCCTACCCCCCTCTGCGCGTGGCCAAGCAGGGTCACTCCTGCGCGCAGCCAACTCCCCCTTGGGCGAGGAGCGCTGCACGGCCGCCGCTCTCATTACGCTGCGGCAGCGCCGCACCACCGCGCCGGGAGCGCACACACTGGCCGCCGGAGGGGTGCGGACGTCCAGGCTTTCGCTTTTGCGTGCGGCAAGCTCGCGTCGTGTCAGCAACCCCCTCGCGCCGTGAACGGATCACGACGGGCGGCCTTCGGCAAGCGAGGCGACGATCAAGAACGGGCCTTGCGCGAGATGGCGCAGCGGCCTTACGCGGTGGCTTGCGCGGGCCGCCAGCGCGGCTGGGGAAACCCAAAGGTACCGATACCGCTGCTCCCTGGACCTCTCCCGGAGTGCGTTCTGACCAGGAGTTCGAGGCCAATCCGGCGGCGGCGACGAGGGCCTCCCAGGAGGCCCCCCATTCGGGGAGAGCGAGGGCAGCGTGGCGGTGGGGGTACACCTTCTCCTCCTCCGAGCGGCACGCCACGTCGGAGGCGAGGGCGCCCACGGGCGACCCTACGCCAGCAGCCCGCGCACCGAGGTAGGCGAAAAAACGACCCCGGTGTCTGGCCTCGCGCGGGCGGCGGCCTGCCGGGAGGGGCCCCCGCCCGGCCGAGGGGCCGTCGGTCGGCGCGCCGCCCGGGGCGCACGGCCGGTGCCGTGCCAAGCCTTGGGTCGGGCAGGTGCACCCACAGGCGGACTCTGGGCGAGCCCACAAATAGCCAGAGCATTCTCAGCAGAATGCCCCGAAGTGGTACGACAAATCGTCCCTGGACTATTTTTGGACCATTTTGGACTATTCCGTAGAGGCGCGGCCCGGGATGCACAGCCGGTGCCGTGCCAAGACTTGGGTCGGGCAGATCCACCCACAGGCGGACTCTGGGCGAGCCAGAAAATAGCCAGAGCATTCTCAGCAAAATGCCCCGAAGTAGTAGCACAAATCGTCCCCAGATTATTTTCGGACCATGTTTGAGTATTCCGTAGAGGGACACGTCCACCCCTAGGCGGACTTAATGCCCCCAAGTAGTAACAAAGATCGTCCCGGGACTATTTTTGGACCACTTTTGAAGATTCCGTAGAGGGGCACGCCCGACTTCAGCCAGGACCACCCCGCGCCGTGCTCGCGCCGTCGCGCTGGTGCGACAGAGGCCCTCTCCGGCGGGAGCTCCTCCACGAGGGGACCGTGTCAGGGGGGGGGCCCTCTCCTTGCAGTGGTCGGGCAGCGCAGCCAAAGAGAGGCCTCCCCAAAAACGGGTCCCTCGGAGGGTCGCGCCGCATCGCCGACGCATCGGCGGTGCATCGCCGATGCCTCGGCGGTGCACCGGCGACGTCGGCCATGGCATCGGCGCCATCGGCGCGGGGGAAATCGGGCCCCCCATCGAGCCGCATCGGCGATGCGGCGCGCTCCTCCGACCCCACCTGCTCCGACCCCCCTCTTGGGAGGCCTAGAGATCCTGGAGATCCGGCGTTGCAAGAACAGGCAACAGCGCAAATGATCATGACCAGAGCCCCAGACCCCATCTTTCTGCGGCTTCCCTCGAGCGGGATCGATCTGCGAGAGTCCTGGGCCCCGAAACCGGGCAAAAACGCCCGGTGTAAAAAAGTTGCGACGCCTGGACCCAGACGTGAGATGTCCTGTTTTTTCCAATGCGCGGTCCCCAGAAGTCCCGACCCTTTCCCTTGGGACCGGTTTTTCGTCCTGAATCGTTTTCGACGGCCTCGGGGCCCGGCGAAGGCCCCCTGAGGCCGAAAACAATGAGAAACCTCCTGTCGTGACTTTTTCACGACGCCCGAGCGCGCGTGCGGACTGCCTCTGCCGAGCTGCGACGTGCATTTTTTTTTCACGACGCGAGTCTGTCTGGGGATCGGTCTCAGTGCAGCCCGCACAGCCTGCCTCCGGCCGGGCGGCGGGGTCCTGCTGCAGCAACTCAAGCTTCCGGGTGTAGCGCCGGGCCTCCGCCGCGGCGCTGTCCGCCTCCTGCGGGCCAGGGACGACGAGGGCGACGACGACGACGACGACGACGACGACGGCGACGGCGACGACGATGACGACGGCGGCGACGACGACGGCAAAATCTTCGATCCTGTCCTGGGGCGCGCGTCGACCGAAGGTGGCGACATCCGAACCCTTCCCCCACCAACCATCGATTCTCCTAAATCGATGGGAGGCGGGGGTGGGGCAAGCTTTCGGCTCAAGAGCGTCAGCGCCGCCTTCGCCGTCGCCGTCGCCGTCGCCGTTGCCGTCGCCGTCGTCGCCGTCGCTGTCGCCGTCGCCGTCGTCGTCGTCGTCGTCGTCGTCGTCGTCGTCGTCGTCGTCGTCGTCGTCGTCCCCCCCCTTCAATCAGGGTCGACGGCACGAACCGCAAGGCCTTCCCAATCGATGGGAGGCGGCGGTTGGGTTTGGATTTCGCCGCGTACTCGACGAATTCTGAAGCCCAGCCCCGCCGCTTATCGAGTTGCCCGAGTCGTTGATGGGTTCGGATGCCACCGCCGATCCACACGTGGTTTTCGGGTCATACCTCCGCTCCCCGGCGGCCGCTCGGGACGAGGGGGGCGCCCCCGGAAACGCCCGTGGCGTGGCGCAGCCTCTTGCAACGCGTCCCGAGGCTGGACAGCAGCCGAGGGCCCACGAGCAGAAACCAAAAGCCTTAAACTTCGACGTTGCCCCAGACCTCGATCGTGGATCGGCGAGGGTACAGTCGGACCTAGAACAGAAGCGCATCCTGCAAGAACATGAGACCCTCCGCCGGCCAAAACACACAGGACATCCAAGAGCACCCTCCCCAGGATGCACAAGAACATCCAACAAACACGGATAACATCAGGATTATGTTGCTCTCATTGCACTTCAGGACCACATCCCAGAAATAATTTCGAGCACCCAGAAACAGTCTCGGTACGTTCTTGGTGCTCGACATTTTTCTGGTGATCAAGACTAACTGCAATATGTTGGAACATCATAACATTAGGATGCCCTCCCCGAACCGACCTCGATCTTATACCTCTTCGGGGATCTTCTGACCCGGGTCAATCCAGACCCCGGTCAGTCAGGCCTTGCAGAATCCTGCAAGATCCTGCGCCCAAGCCCAGGTCAATGCGAAAGATCCTGCAAGATCCTGCAGGATCCTGCACCCAAGCCCGGCCGGGTCAGTGCGACCCTGGCCCTGCAGGATCCTGTAAGATCCGGCGCTCTGGCTGACCCCCGTTTGCACTGACCTCCGTCTCAAGGCTCCCGACCTCTGTCCGGCTGCCTCGGACTTCGCCGGCGAGGACCTGAGAGGTGGGATCGGCGCACGCGCGAAGGTTGGCGGCGGCGCGCGAGGGGGCGGCCGAAAGGAGCCAGGGGGACGCAAACAGATCGGCACGACATCCAGGACTTCCACGACTCTTTCCACATTTCCTGGAGCTTCCTCTTCCCTTCCTTGTCCAGTCTATTTTCCTTTTGTTGTTGTTTTTTTTTCGCCCCCCCACAACCAAGAGGACACCGACCCACTCAGCAGACCAATGGCAACCTCACCGTGCCCGTGAGGTGGACCCCGAGGTCCAGCCAAAACAACCCAGCGGACCGCAACTGCTATGTGTGTTTGTGACTGCTTTTTCCTCGTGGCAAAATTGGCGGCGCGCGCGAGACGGGGGGGTACGCGAGGGGGCGGCGTGAGCTTCGCAGAAGGCAGGTGAGCGACGATCAAAAGTGGGTCTTACGCGAGATGACGTAGCGACCTTACGCGGTGGCTTACGCGGGCCGCCCGCGCGGCATGCCACATTTGAAGCGAGGGCGCTTACGCGAGACCTTACGCGGGCAGCTTACGCGCCAATGCCGGCGACGACGACCCCGTTGTTTTGCGTCGCTCAGGTGACTTTTTAGAAGCGCCCAGAGGCTTCCAAGAAGCTTCCTTGAGAGCCTCTAAACTCGAGAGCGCTTCGGAAGAAGCCCCTCCCGTGGCCTCCCAGGAAGCCCCCCCCAAGCCCTCTTGGAAGCGCCCGCCGCCACCTCGCGCCACCCATCTGGTACGCGCCACCGACGAGAGGGGTGTACAAGACGGAAAGCGTGGGAACGATGCCCAGCAGCAAACGCTGTCCAAAACCGACGGCGATCGCTGTTGGGCCGGCGGCGAATGTCCAAAACGAGCTACGTCGGCGGCGACACCGGCAGCAAGTTCTGTGCACAGTGGGCAGGACGTGAACTCGGTCTTCGTCACCATTCTTTGGGCGCCGTGGGTTGAGCTCGAGTTACAAAAACACCCAGCCGCGTAAGCACAAACTTTCGGAGGTCTGCGCGGATTTCTTGGAGGGGATCCAACGCCGATTCAAGAAATCTGCGCGGACATCCGAACACTTACACAGTAAGCCCGTATGATAAGGATGCGCTGTAAGGATGCAAGGTCCTTGGAAGGCCATGCCGACACTTTGCGGGCGGGGCGCGGCCAGCGAGAGCGGCCAATGCTGGGCCGAAGGGGGGCAACCTTGGGAAGTTGCCCATCCTTACTGTGCGGGTTTATTGTACTCATGTCTCATGATTGTGTTTTTTTTGTGGGTGGAGGCTTCTGGCGACACGCAAGGGCGACCCCACGCAGGACCAGCCATCACTGAGCATCGTTTAATGGACCCCTCCTCTTCCTCCTCCTCCTCCTCGTTCCTCGCTACTCGCTCCTCGCTCCTCCTTCCTCGCTATTCGGCCTCCTCCTCCTCCTCCTCCGCCTCCGCCTCCTCCTCCTCCTCCTCCTCCTCCTCCTCCTCCCCATGAGCGCGGCCTGCGCCCCTCTGGCCGACGTGCACCCCTAGATAGCGGTATAGGCCCTCTCCCTCGGGTCTCGAGGGGTGCATCTCCAAGGCGGGTGCTGAGGTGGTGGGGGTCTGGATAGGGATGGGGACGGGGACAGGGTTAGGTCGGGCATATCCTCCTACAGGCGGATTTTGGACGACAGATACAACACATAGTCAGACAAAGAAGCGAACATAGTAGAACATCGTCCCGATACCAATTTTTTGACTGTTTTTGAATAGTCTTCCTGGAGAGGGATATGCCCGATTTAGGGACAGGGGGTCGGGTAAACGACCGCCCGCGCCGACCTGGCGCCGCCGGGAGCGCAGCGCGGGGGATCGCCGTGAAGGAAACGGGCCCCAAAGGAAACTCGGGGGCTGCCGGAGGTGCCCCCAGCTGGCCTTAAGGGGCCCCCAGCGTTTCTCGTTGAACCTCGGAGCCCCCGGGGGCCCTCTGGGCCTCGTGGGGGGTGCACTGGATGCCGTGGGGGTCTCCCTGGGGAATCCTGGGGGGCACCCCAGCTTTTCTCGTTTAACCAGACGCCACCGCCGCCTGGCGTTGAGCGATCGGGGGGCCCCGTGGGGCCCGGGTCCCTCTTACGGGTAGTCGACAGAAGGCGGCGGGGCTCCTCGGAAGCCCTCCGTCCTTCCGGGAGGACGCCTCCGGCTTCGCAGAAGGCCCCGAGGTCCTCTCAGAAGGCCCCCAGGCCTTCCCGGCCTTCCGAGCAGGCCCGCCCCCCCCCCCCCCCCCCCTGCCTGCCCCCCCCCCCCCGCCCGGGCTCGCCGCCGATCTTTGTCCCGAGTCGGCCGTGGACGCTCCTGCAGGGCCCGCGGCAGGCCCCGGGGCCCGGGAGCGGCGACGGGCCTCCTGCAGGGCCCGCTTCGCCCAGGACCCGCCCCCCCACCATGCCGAGGGGGGGGAGGCAGCCGGAGGAAGAAGAACGCCGCGGACATCAACTTTTGGCGCTCCGCGCGGATTTCCTGCAGCTGCGTTGGGCCCCCCCCCCCCACCCAGGCGCGCGGGGCGCTCCAGGGGCGGCGCCGGAGGCGCCGCCAGTGGGCCCCAGCGCAGATCCGAGGAGTCTGCGCGGAGCGCCACCAAGAGTTTAGGTCTATGGCGCTGTTCCTTCTTCGAGCGGCGCCGTGCTCCTGGAGCACCTCGCTGGCCGCCGTCAGGGTCACGCTATGGGTGTTCAGCAGCTCCCGGCCGGCCTCCCCGGCGCGGCGCGCCACCTGCGCGAGGGGCCGGGTGCGTCGAGGAGGGGGGCCCCGAATGGAGGGGGGGTCCGCGCATATCGCGGCCCGAGGCACGTGCGCGGACGAGGGGGGCTTGCCGTGGGCGCACACGATAGGAAACCTTGCTATACAGCAGGAGCCCGACCACAAGAAACCTGCCACAGGAAACCCAGCCCGGAGACCCCCAGACGTCCACTGGTTTTTGGTGTGGGAGCGTCACGCTGTCCATCGCAAAACCATCGAAACCAAAGAAAACTACGGCCCCCTGGAGGCAAGCGGGATGTTTCTTGGCATGGGTTTCCACTGTCCACCATAAGGATGCGCGACAAGGGTGCAAGGGCCTTGGAAGGCCATGTCGGCATCTTGCGAGCGGGGCGCGGCCAGCAGAAGTTTCCAAGGATGGGCCGAGGAGGCAAGGATGCAAGGGGTTCCAGTGGGACGGTTGCCCATCCTTACCATGCGGGTCGACTGTAAGAAACTTTGCTACATGCGAGATCTGGGGGCACATTCTCCGTCGACCCTGATCTTGGTCAGGTGCACGGCGCACCAAGCTCTGCGGGCCCGTCGGAGATAAAAAACAGTCTCGCGGGGCACCCCCGCTGGGCAGGCAGGTCTCTTCTTTGGCGTGCCTGCTCTCGTCCTCGCACTCATCCTTCGACGTCCTCGAACTTGCGCATGGGGGCTGGGGAAATTGGTCGAAAGGCCATGAGCGCCATCAGACGGCCAAAAACGCCCCCAAGAAGCCCCCAAAAGCCTCCACGAGGCCCAATGAGGCCCCCAAGAGGCTTCCAAGAGGCCCCCAGGAAGCTCACAGGAAGCTCCCAGGAGGCCCCAATGATGACCCAATAAGCTCCCAAGAGGTCACATCATCCTTCTCCTCATCCTCCTCTTCCTCCCCCCCGTGTTCCCGAAGGCCTTCCTCGACGGCTGGGGGAACGCGAGGTCCAATGGCGCGGCCAAACTTTGCCAAAACGTTTCGCCACATAAGCGTATCCGAAAGGTATGGGTCGGCGGTGATTCGCCGTAGGTGTCTTCGGACATTTGCACATGAGTGGAGAGGTCCAGCCCATCGGTCGGCTAAGAAGAGCGTTAGAGTGACGGGGGCGAGGGCAGGAGGGGAGAGGAAGCGAGGGAGGAAGAGGGCAGACGCGGTGGGATGGAAGGCGGCGAGGAGGTGAAGAGGCCATTCAACTCTGCTGGGGGCCAAACGTCTGACTCTGGAAACGACTAAAAAATGATGTCTCACCTTTACTTCCGCCGCCGGCTTCTCGCCGGAGCTGCTCTGGCTACACTTCTGCTGGCTTCCGCCGAAGGCGAGATGCGCCGAAGGCGAGGCAATCTCTGGAAAGCCCCGAATGCTCTGGGAGCCCACCCGGGCGGTGGGCCGATCAGCTCGGCAAAACTTGTCTTCTCCAGAAGTAGGCCGCTCGTGTTGGGGCCACAAGTTTTACAGGTCACCGTGGCCCGAAGTATGAATCACTCAGCGTGCACAGCACCAGGCACTGCAGCAAGAGCAGCTCGAGAGAACAACGAGGCAGAAGGCAGGCACCCGCCACCTCGTGAGCCTCGCGGAAGCCCCTGTTCAGGGCGCGCGCTATTGCTGCGGACTCCTCCACATCGCAGATGCCAGCACTGTCCAAGGCCTCGTGCACATGAACTAAAGCCTGGAGCGCATCGACTACCTTGTTCGTGTAGCCGTTAAGGGCATCGGCGAAGCGCCGCTGCCACTGGAAACGGTCCCGCAGTTCGCTGTCTATGCCGTCCAGTTCAGCACTGCAGAGACTGAGCTCGAGATCCTTTCTCCGAAACCATGTGGTGCCATAGCACCAGCGCCCACGGCATCTGCGGCACTCTGCCATGTTGTAACACAACTTGGGCCAGAGCAGTTGCAGAGATAGCAGCGTGAATCTTAGCAGCCGCACCCTCTTCTGGCTGCACAGGCTCCGCTGGGTACAAATGGGCGCAAGCGAATGGGGGTACAATGCGACAACAAATGGGGATGCGAATGCGCGTGCGTCGGCGAGTTCAACCGATTGCAAACGAGAGTGACTGATGCACTGGCAGAGCGAACGCAATAATCAACGAGAGTGAGCTAGAACCGAACAAAATAATTGCGCATTGCCACTGGTATCGGCAACTAACGCCCATACGATTACGAATGCGACGCTGAACGAAACAACGCAACGCACCGAAACGTGCTGAACGAACTGTCGAAACGGATGGGCCACGGGTTCCCTTCCCGCCCCTCAGGCTCCTCATCGGCCAGCAGCTGGTCGCCCAGAATACATCTCATACTATATGCTTGCTCCTGGAAGGAACCTACCAAACGAGCGGGGCTGATGTCATCGTAAATGAACTCAGGCACAGTAGCCACATCAAATGAGAGATGGGCCTGTCAGGAAACGTGCCCCCCTCAATCTCTTATCCTCCGATGGGCAGAGAGAGAGCAACGGAAGCTCTGGGGAACCCCCGGGTCCTCAAAGATCGCCAGAGAATGTGCCCCAATCTTTCTTAGGGCAAGATGTATTACTGTATGAATCTACTTTATCACAGGATCACGTGTTGCACACCAGACGTCCGCCACCGCGCTTGCAGCGGTTGGTGTGTCGGGTCACTGTCTGCTTCGGTGGATTCGCACCATGCGGTGCAGTGCCCCTGCCCCCCTCGACGCATCGAGCCCGACGTGCGCTCACTTCCTCGATGAAGTCTCCGCGCCGTTGCTCGCTTTCCGCGCGGGCCCGAACCAAGTCTTGAGTGCTGGGCTCCGTAGCATGTGCCCCTGGCCTCCCCCCCTTGCCCCCCCGCGAGCGCGACCCATCGCAGCCACGAGGGACCGATCACAATCGACTGTAGTTGAGCTCTCCTGGGTGCGACGGGACCGGTTCTGGTGACTGTGATCCGCCCGGGGCAGTTGGGGAACAGATAGTTGTGGTCGGTCCTACTCTCCCCCGCCAGCGCCCCACCAAGTGCGGTGGCGGGCTCGCGCAGCACCAGGGCGCGACGAGCGCCCTGCCGCGCAGAAGTTTCCTGCACCGACTTCCTGAACTGGGGCAGCGCCGCAGAAGGCATGGCAGCGGACCTGGCCTCCTTGGTCAGCATCCAAGCGGGAGATCGGATCGGATCGGAGTGTGCTTTGGATCGGGCCGCATCGGCACGGCGTCGGAATCGAGCCGGATCGGCCGCGCCATGGTGCACAACAGCGCCACGCGAGCATCGGGCCGCATCGGATCGCAAGAGCGTCGGAACCGAGGATCAGGCGGGCCGGATGTCAGACTGGGATGATCGGATCGCAACGGACCCTGGAGGGTGTGAGCATGCTTCGGAGGAGGGCCAATCGAGACAAGGGCGGCGCTCCCGCCCAGCCCAAATCAGCTCGAAATCTGCCCATGGACCCCTCCTGGAGGTCATCCCGACTTGTTCATCGGGGCCGATCCAGCCGTGCCACGGAGGGCTCAGGGAGGGAGGGGCCACGCCAGGGAGGGCCACCGCTGTCTCGACGGGCGCTCCTCCGACGCTCCTGGCTCGCAGGCCTCCCGAGCAGAGCGCGGCGCCGCAGAAGAAAAGAGGGCGCGCCTGCGCGAGCCGGGTGGGCCCCCCCAGGTCCCCGCTGCGAGCCCGCCAGCGGCCCCCCGAGCCCGAAAAGCTGGGGCTGGCGCCGGCGGGGCCCGCACGCGGGCCTCACGCGAGACGACATCGCGACCCCACGCGGCGGCTTGCGCGGGCCGCCAGTGCGGCACGCCACACTGGCGGCGAGGGCGCTCACGCGCCACCTCACGCGGGCAGCCTGCGCGCCATGTCGGCGCAGGTGACCCCGTGCCCTTCCGCCGATCAGGTGGCGGCCTCGGAGGCGTCAGCAGACAGACAGACCCACAGACGGCAGGCCCCCAGACCCCAGCGACGCAGCACCGTCGCGCGCGAAGGCCGAACGCAGACCTTGCGAAGCATGGCGCGCGAGCAGGGCGAGGCACGAGAGACACGGCGCCGAAAACGCAACCCAAAATCGCGACGGCGGGACTGTGGGACGCAGCTGGCCTGCCCGAGAGACCGCTTCCCCGCCCCCCTGGGGGATCGTAAACAGGGAACGGCTCGGGACGACGAGCGCCGTCCCCGGGGAAGGCCTCGCACTCCGCGGGGGCACGAGCCGCGCACGGGCTGCCACGGCAGCGGCGCGGGGACCTCCCGGGTCGGGCACCGCCCGGCCCTGCGCGGGGCGCGGGTGGACGGCACCGCAGTGCCTACGGCGCTACAACGGCGCGACAACGGTGCGGCCGCTTCTCTGGCCGTCGACGGCGCGGCCGTCTTCGGCGGCCGCGGCAATGCCGCGAAAGGGGGGGGGATAGTAGCCGAGTTCATCCGATGCTCCGGGCGACGGCACTGAAAGACGACCCGTGGTCGCCACCGCCGAGAAACTGGGGCTCCTCCCGGGGCGCCCCCCTCTGATCGCCGTGCCCCAGACCCTTCCCGTGCATTCCCAGTCAAGCTGGCACCGTGATTTTTGCTCGCAGCGCGGGCCCCCCAGGCTGTCTCGACTCCTTCCCCAAGGCCTGTTGCTCATCCCGATCCGTTAATCGACGGCCCGACGTGGACGCTTATGTCTGACAGCGCGTAGATCCCTCTTCCTTGAGCGCGTCCGGGCACTTTTGCTTAGCGTGTCGCGGCGGCGGCCCCGGCGACACGCTATGCCTGGCGAGCGGATATCGTGTCGCTCCGCTCCGCGGGGCGGGAGGCTGGGAAGGGCCCGGGACGCTGACGCCTGGGCATAGGGACCGTGGATGGCTGGCGTGTCACGCCGCAGCGTGGTGGGCCAGAACCGGCCGAAAGACACGCTGAGCCAACATTTAGGGGAACGAACAATGACATAAACCTAAAAACTCGTGGGTCCGCGCGGATTTCTTGCATCGGCGCTGGACCCCCCGCCCTGGCGCGCGGAGCGCGCCAGGGGCGGCGCCGGAAGCGCCGCCAGGGGGCACCGGCGCGGACCTGAGAAATCCGCTTCGAGGACCTCCTCCGAATTCTTATGTTTATGCCATTATTTGTTTCCATAGTTCGAGGTTGGCCTAAACGTCGATCATTTCTAATCGTGCTCATTTCTAATTGTGCTCGTTTCTTGTTGTTCCTGGCCCCCGTGGCCAGGAAGAGGCCCAGGACTGAAGAATTAGAAGTGAAAGGATCTCGACCCCCCCAAAAGTCAAAGAACATTCGCAGAATTAGAAAAATGAGCAGTGTGTCTTTGTTTCCCTTGTTCGAGGTTGGCCTACTACCCTCGTCAAAATTCACCTCAACAGTTGCTGGCACGTCATTTCGATTTCGGCGCGCCCCTCAATGTCGACACGCCGCCCCTTCAATGTCGGGGCGAGGGCAAAGATGGTCCGACCGAACTCGACTCGAATTTTTGACGCCGACCGACATTGCAGGGGCGGCGCATGCAAGTACCCCGCCCTCATCGATACTCGGCCCCAGATCTCCCGACAAGCAGTTCAACCACGTCAGACACTTTTGAGGTTAATTTTGACGAGGGTTGTAGGTTACCAGCGTGCCCTCACCCAGAAACCAAAGCAACGTTATCGGCCGCCCACTTCCCCGAGGGAACCCGCGCCTCCTGGACACCGACCAGATAGGACCCATGGCGCCCCTAGGGTCCCAGCGTCCCCCCCCCAGAAACCGCCAGGTTAATTTTGACGAGGGTTTGTAGTTCAAGCCGCCGGTGCCCTTCGCCCCGGAGCGCCGGCGCAGGCGTCGCCGCCGCCGGTCGACGCGGCGAGGCCCGCACCCGGGCGCGCCGCTGGGCCGAGCCGTGCAGCGCCGCCCGGGCAGGCCGAGGCTGTCCCCTGCTCTTCTTTTGCCTGTGGTGGTTCCTCCTCTCCTCCTCCTCCTCCTCCTCCTCCTCCTCTTCCTTCCCTTTTCCTCCTCCTCCTCCTCCTCTTCCTTCCCTTTTCCTCCTCCTCCTCCTCCTCCTCCTCCTCCTTCCTTCCCTTTTCCCTCCTCCTCCTCCTCCTCCTCCTCCTCCTCCTCCTCCTCCTCCTCCTCCTCCTCCCCCTCCTCCACCTCCGTCCCTCTTCCTTCTGGACAGCTCCGCCCTGTCGCGCCCCCCGGCGTGTCGGTAGGGCGGGCCCAGCGTTTCGCCCGAGACCTCCGCGCCATTTATGATCCCGAAGCGTGATATCTGCAACAGTTTTGCGGATAGAGGGCGGGCCGTTCCCTTTCCTCCTCTTCCTCCATTCCTCTTCCTCCTCCTCTTCCTTTTCCCCTTCCTCCATTCCTTTTCCTTATAAATCACTCTTCCATGTCGCACCCCGAGGCCGGTCAAAAGGGCGGGCCGGGCGTTTCGCCAGAGACGTCCTCACGATTTGTGATCTTGAAGCTTAGAACTTGGCAACAGCTTCGCGGATAGAGATCGGGCCGTTTTCAAAATGAGGTGCTCGCCGTAGCGCCGCGCACCTTCGTTTTAAAACAATGCAGCAGCTTCAAGGATGGAAGGCGGGCCATCTTCAAAACGTTGCTCTCGCCGTAGCGCTGCGTACATTCCCAGAAACTGCGGTCTGGCACGAGTTAGGACTGTTAGGACGCGCCAGTAACGTTGACTCGCGACGCTGAAGTCCCAACAACTGTGTCTGGGTGCGACTGAGGACTCTCTGATGGCTATTTGAAGTGGCACTTGCCGCAATGAAGACACATGCCTGCATGGCCCTATGAGGCGGAACCTTGGAGGGAGGCTTTATTGCAACAGCGTTGATGCGTCTTGGGTTTACAGTGGACCTGCTGCTGCTGCTCCTCCTCCTCCTCCTCTCCTCATCCTTCTCCTCTTGTGTAAGATAACAGTGTGTACTATACTACGTCCCTTAAACGATAATTCAGATCACTGCGTTGTATATTACTAGAACTGTATGCAAGGTCATATACTTTATTCTGCGTAAGCCTGCTCATTGATATGTATATGTTTTTTGTTTTGTCCTTGGGACGGGCTTTCCATCCCGCGCGCGTTTTTTTTTCACGGCCCCGCAGCCCGAGGACGGCCCCCCTCCGCGAACGACGAGCACCCCGCGTCTTGTCTTCTGGCCATAAGGAGGCTGACGCCTGGACCACCGGGGGCCTCCTCCATCGCTCCGGCGCTCCTTCCCCGTGCCTCTTTCGGTTTCGCACGTGCCGTTTTCTCCGCAGGATGATCCAAGATGCTCCTCTTTGGACGCCCGAGATGGGCACGGAAAGAATGGGTACAATGTACAACAACAAATGTTGTCCCAAACCAACAGGGGCCGCTGTTGGGCAGGCGGCCTTCTGTCTCGAATGGACACAGGCCGCGGCGGCGCGGACAGCGAGTCCTGTTCAAAATGAACAGGAACTGCTGCTGGGCATCGTACCCATTCTTTCCGTACCCATTTCGGGCGTCCAGATCCTCAATGATCCCTGCCGAGAAGAGATGCCACACGCCCGAACTGTGCCAGGTTCCTCGCGCAGGCCTCCGGAGGGGCGCCTGCGGCAATGCGGGAGGCCCGCGGCAGGAGCCGCGGGAGCGCCCGACGCGCCGTTGGGAGGTGAGGACCTCTGGGGACCTTTCAAATTTTGCTCGGATGCTTCGCTGCCCCTCGCTCGGCGGGTGGCGCACCAAAACCACCTGCGCCACCGCCGGGGAGGGAGCTGTCCAGATTCCCTCACTGGCTTGGGCGGGAGGGCGCACGCAAGGCTGAGCTGCGCAACGGGAGGATGAGGAGGAAAGAGGAGGAGGAGGAGGAGGAGGAGGAGGAGGAGGAGGAGGAGGAGGAGGAGGAGGAAAAGGAGAGGAGGAGGAGGAGGAGGAGGAGGAGGAGGAGGGAGGAGGAGGAGGAGGAGGAGGGAGGAGGAGGAGGAGGAGGAGGACCACGAGGAGGGGGAAAGGGCGCCGGCGGCCGCTTGCGAGCACTGGTCCCTTGTCGCGGCTGCAGCCCACCAGACTGGCCACGAGTTGTCTCTCCTGCGCAGCAAAGAACACGGAGGAGGAGGGGGGGAGCGCAGCAAACAGCAAGCATGGCGTCGCCGAGCGGCGGGCACGGAGCGGAACGGGCGGGCGCTGGCCGTCCGGCGTCTGTGGGTCGTCGTCGGCGCGGCGCCGAGGCCAGGCGGCGGAGGGGTCGGCGGCGGCCACGGCGGCGGAGGCGGCGGACGGAGCGGGAGGGCGGGAGGGCGGCGGGGAGCGGGGGACGGATGCGGGCGGCGCCTGCATGCCACGGGAGGGGCCAACGAAGAGACTCGAGGGGAATGCGCCTGGAAGAAGGTGGTGGAGATGGTGATGGTGGTGGCGATGATGATGGTGGTGGTGCTCGTGGTGGTTTTTCTGATGATGACGATGATGATACTGATGATAATGCTGCTGCTGCTGATGATGATGATGATGATGATGATGATGCTGATAA
>CAUYUJ010020949.1:367830-387830 GCA_963575745.1 Prorocentrum cordatum | reverse complement strand
TAGAGCACCTTGGCACCAGGTTTGACTGGCATCTGCTCGATGCCACCCACGATCCCGGCGCCCAGCTTAGAGCGGAAGGGGTTCCAGACGCGGTACTCCACTTTCTCCTCTCCCTCCTCCGCCTCGGCTGCCAGGCGCTTCTCGCCGTAAACGGACTCGCCAGGAACGAGGTTCCTCGTCACCAGGGAGTCGTCCTTGCCCTTCGACACGAATACCCCAGCGAAGCGGTGGGGCTCGATCACCACCTTCGCCTTGGCCTTGCCCTTGCCGCCTTTGCCGCCCTTGCCTTTGCCGCCCTTGCCTTTGCCACCTTTGCCCTTGTCTTTCCCTTTACCCTTGACCTTGCCCTTGCCCCCGCCCTTGTCCTTGCCGCCTTTGCCCTTGCCCATCGCGCCCAGCCGCGGACCGCGCGAGCCGGGGACGACGGGGCCTCTACTGGAGTAACCACCTTGGCCTTGAGCCAAGATCAAGATGGAAGAGGGATAGAAAAAGGGGCCCCGCCTCCACCCGCTCTCTGCACAAGTTTCTCATCAAACCCCAACACCGCCAAAGAACAATACACATCCAATGCCTGGCACCACGGTGTCACGTGTCAGCCCCTGCGCTCGCAGGGAGGAAAAGGCTTGCACTGTGCAGCCGAGCGCTGAGATGGGAAAGCGTCACATCATGACCAAGACCCGCAACGTGTGGACATCGTTGGAATGGCTGGCAGGCCCCGTCGTCTTGACCAGAGTCCCGAACTGAGAACAGCTCACAAGACATCCCGACCCTCGCTCAAAGGTCAGAACTTCTGGTAGTCTGACATGAGCGCCCTTTGCCTGCGCAGTCTCGGAGCGGGAGGGGGAGCGGGCTCACAGTGTCGACGCAATTCAGTAAGGCGAGCATCAAGGGCCCATCGTACATGGCGAGCCCAATTCGCAGAAACGCCGTGCTGACCTATGCATCTCCTATTGCCAACCTGGCCCCGACATTGACTGTCCCCCCATTTCCGCACCAGGGGATCTCTGAGAAACAGACAGGCAAGGACTGTGCCGACAGGCCCGCCCAATCCTTGTAGCGCTGCCGAGGAGAGGAGGCGGCACTTTCCTCGGCCCCTGAAGCCCAATCCGATGCCAATGCCTTGGGGAATTGCTGGGACCATGGGAGAAAACCATGATGATATTGATGCTGCTGCTGCTGCTGCTACTGCTGATGACGATGATGACGCGCCCATTGACGGCGGATCTGTTGATGACCGGGGGGCGATTGGAAGAGGCGGCAATACTCAGAGGTGCATGGTGTGGCGTGCATGTGCATGCTCATTTGTATATACACAACAAAGTTTTGTGCAAACGCTGGCCAACCGTTTGCAAATAACTTTGCCAAACATGGCACGCGATTTGAAATGCATCTCCACATGTCGCCTTGTATGGGTCCATTTTCTAAAGCGAGGGGGAGAGCAACCGGGAATAGGTCGAGACACTCTATCACTATAATCGCAAAGACTGCCCACAAGTACTCTCAGGGGGCACGTCCGTGGTTGGGTGGCTTGCGCGCTCTGGCACCAGATTGCAAGAACTCGCGTGCATGTAAGCTGGCGCGATCCTGATCCTGGGTCGAAAATGAAAGCTGTACGCAAAAACAGGCTTACATCATAAACCGCATTTGAAGCATCATGGGATCGGGAGGAGGCGGGGGAAGAGGAGGAGGAGGCTGAGGAGGGAGGGAAAGAGAGAGGGGGGGGAGGAGGAGGAGGACGAGAGGAGGAAGTCGGCGAGGAATACACCAGAGGGATGGGGAAGATGATGGCAACAGTGGTACCAAAGGGGGGTCCCATCACTCGTCCTTCTTCTTCTTCTTGCTGGCGCGGTATACTGCGACCACCAGGGCGTGGTCGCGATGGTAGGGCTCGAGGGTGAGCTGCTCCTTTGGCTTGCAGCCGTCCTTGCGGAGCTTGTCCACCTCAGATGCGAACACTGCCTCGGGCGCAGCCGTGGAGTCAACGCAGTTGGCCTTGATCGAAATCACGACCCACCCGTCGTTCTTCAAGAAGAAAGAGGCGTTGTGGGTCACGATCCGCGCCTGGTCTGGCTGCGCCACATCGGAGAAGATGACGTCCACCATGCCGACGAGCATCCGGTACCTCTGTGGCTGCCGGGCGTCCTCCACGATTGGCACCACATTTGGTCGACGCTTCGCCATGTTGGTCAGGTCGCGGCCGGAGCGATGCGAGAATTCAACTGCGTACACGACGCCCTCTGGGCCGATCATGTCGGAGACGTGGGAGACGGTGGTTCCAGAGGCGCCCCCGAGGTAGAGCACCTTGGCACCAGGTTTGACTGGCATCTGCTCGATGCCACCCACGATCCCGGCGCCCAGCTTGGAGCGGAAGGGGTTCCAGACGCGGTACTCCACTTTCTCCTCTCCCTCCTCCGCCTCGGCTGCCAGGCGCTTCTCGCCGTAAACGGACTCGCCAGGAACGAGGTTCCTCGTCACCAGGGAGTCGTCCTTTCCTTTCGACACGAATACACCAGCGAAGCGGTGGGGCTCGATCACCACCTTCGCCTTGGCCTTGCCCTTGCCACCTTTACCGCCCTTGCCTTTGCCGCCCTTGCCTTTGCCACCTTTGCCCTTGTCCTTCCCTTTACCCTTGACCTTGCCCTTGCCCCCGCCCTTATCCTTGCCGCCTTTGCCCTTGCCCATCGCGCCCAGCCGCGGACCGCGCGAGCCGGGGACGACGGGGCCTCTACTGGAGTAACCACTTTGGCCTTGAACCACGATCGATAACAAAAGAGATACAGGAAGGGGGCCCCGCCTCCACCCGCTATCTGCACAAGTTTCTCATCATAACCCCAATACCGCCAAGGACCAGTACACACCAAATTTCTGGCACCACGGTGTCACGCGTATCAGCCCCTGCGCTCGCAGGGAGATAAGGCTTGCACTGTGCAGCCAAGCGCTGAGATGGGAAGACATAAGATAATTAAACATTCAGACCCTCGACTGGAGAAGATCGAAGGGATGGCTGTTGTCCCCGTCCTCTTGGCAAGTGGCTCAAGCCAATAATATTTCACACGACATCCAGGCCCTCGCCCGAAAGTCATCGTTTCTGGCATTCTGACACTGGTATCGATTCTCTTTCCCCGAGCAGTCTTAGAATGGGATGGGGGAGCGGATAGCACAGTGCCGACGCAACTCGGTGAGACGATCATGGGTCCACAACACAGGCGAATCCATGGCGGAATCTCGGCTCAGGGGAAAACGATATGTTGGTCTATGCATCCCCTATGGCCCAAATTGCCGAAACAACATTCCGACAGGGACTATTTCCAGTTCCCCCTGCCCCATCAAGTACCTCATCGACCACCCTTCGTTATAAAGAGGTCGAGAGGTGAGTGGGCGCAACTGTCGATTTGGGATTGGCGTCCGATCGGGTCCGCAATACATCGATATACATATATGATCGCGGGCTCTCCCCTCCCCCCAGATGGGATGGGGAGGGGGGAGGAGGAGGAGGAGGAGGAGGAGGAGGAGGAGGAGGAGGAGGAGGAGGAGGAAGAGGAGGACGACGACGGCGATGACGACGACGACGACGACGACGACGACGACGACGACGACGACGACACCGACAACGAAGATGACGACACCGACGACGACGACGACGACGACGACGACGACAACGACGACGACGTCAACGGCACCACCAGCGGCGGCGGCGACGACGTCGAGCACCGGAGCTGTCAACATGACGCCAATCCCAGCCACACGCCGCACGCACCGCACCCACAGGGGGGGAGGGAGGGGAGGAGGAGGACCATGGCGTCACCCCGCGCACACCCACAGCAACACATCACACCCACACCGTATCCACAGGGGGGGGGGGAGCCACCACGCCACGCCCACGCCCACAGGGGGGGTGGGGGCCATCGCGCGGGGGGGGGGGCCGATGGCATTAGCATTGGGGGGGAGGGGGGGGCCCAAACCCTCGACCATATATACATCTATACAGGTATGTCTGCACATCTAGATCTCTCGGCCTCGCTTATCTCTCGATCCCACTACCTACTTGCCCGCCGATCTCACTAACTATCTCTCTATCGGTCTCCAGAATCCCACCAGCCCTCTGGGCGTGGGTGGTTTAGAGCCTTTCCTCTTCCAACCTCCTTTTCTTCTCCTTCGGGGAAGGGTTTATCACGGTTCCTATTAAAATGACCCCCCTATCACAGGAGACCGGCGGCCAACCAGGAACCATGAGGACACCATGCGGACCCCCTCACCATCCCTGTCAAAAAACAAAACACATTGCACTCTGCCTCCACATTTGGAGCATGCGCGGCCAATCCGATGCGCTCCCCCCCACCATCCCTGTCAAAAAACAGCACAAAGTACACTTTGTATTGTTCTGACATCATATTCTTGAGGCCTGCGAGCACAGTATTCAATCATATTCGTGAGGCCTGCGAGCACTTTGTATTGTTCTTGACAGGGGCGGCGGGGTGTCAGCACATTGCCTGCTGTGCGCAGGGATACCATCCCTGGCACAACACTATACAACATGCACCTCGCGGCTAATTCTGTATCGTGCGCGTCCACCCCGCGATCACTGTCAAGTGGTTTTGACAGTGACGACGGGGGAGGTGGCGTATGGCCTGCTGTGCACAGGCCCACCAGATACAGTGATGGGCACTGGTTTTCGACATGGATGGTGGGGGCCGACATGCTTCCCGATGTGTGCTGTTACATGCGCAAGCGCACCCGACACCATCCGCACGTGCCGCGAACGTGGCGCACCTGACGCGGCTGGAGTATGCGGCACACCTGGCGCACGCGGAGCACGTGGCGCACCTGGCGCCTGGTACGCGTGGCGCACCTCGCCCCAGCGTCGCGCACATGGGGTTGGTTTTGGTTCCCAGTAGCTGCCCATCCAAAGACGACCGCTGAACATGCTCAGGTTCGGGTGTTACCTGATGTGTTGGGCGGGTAGGTGGGAGTGCACTAGACGGCTTGCTATCTAGGCGGGTGTCTTGACCCCCGTCCCCCGTGGACCTGGACGGGGGGGCTCGCGACCCATTCGAGCGTCCAAGAAGGCCTTGGCGAGACGGCACACATCAGTGATTTTGCTCAAGCTTTGGGCACACTGTGGCCTCCTGGGGGGGTGGAATATGGTACCCCCCCCCTCTTCGATCAATCTCCTCCGAGATGGCCCCAAGCTGCCCCACACGGCTCCCAAGGTTGCCCCAAGGCGGCCCCAAGAGGGCCCACGACGAGGTCCACAAGAGGCTCCCAAGAGGCCCGCCCGACGCACCCAAGACGCTCTACGAGGCCTCTGCGACCGCCAAGAGGCCCCCAAGACGCCTCAACAAGACCCCAAGCAACTCTCAAAGACGTCCGAAACGACTCCGAGAGAGATCCAAGAAACCCCTGGCCGTTCTGCTCGCCCTCCTCGTCGTCCTCCTCCTCTTCCTCATCCGTCTGTTCCTCCTCCTCCCTCCTCCCTCCTCCCCCCCTCCCCCTGCCCCTCCCCCTCCTACTCCTCCTGCTCCTCCTCCGATTTGTCCTTCATCCGCACCCTCTTGGGGTTCGGCGGCGTCCCCAGCCCCTTTTTCCACTGCATGCTCCTCCACATCCCTGGTCAGGGCAGCTCGCTCGGGCATCGTTTCTGGATGGGCTGGTGGGCTTACCCGAAGCGTCTAGAATGACAGCCGATTGATCTGCTGACCTGTCTACCTGCCCACTACCCACCAACCGATCTCACGATCTGGGGGTCCCACCATCTGCCTATCGATTACAATGTCGATATACCTATCGGCAACTCTGTCACTAGTCTCCCAATATATCAGCATTACCCACGGCAGTCATGATATTGCCGTTTCGATTTTACTTTAGTTTTGGAACCAAACTTCAACTTGCAATCCAAATTCAACTTGCAAGTCGATTGCCGTTGGATCACACCTGGATTTGCATTTCGATGTACCTCTCGGTTTGCAGGTCGACTTGCATTGCGGTTTATTTGTTTATTTGTAGATTTGCATCCCGATGTGCGTATGAATTGGACTGTCGACTCGAACTTCGATGTGCAATTCGATGTGGTGTGTTTTCTGTTCCGATTACATGCCCGTGTGTATTTTTTATCCCACCGGCCCTCTGGTCGCGAGTGTTTTAGGAAACTCGTTGTGTTCCGTTTATTCCCTTTTGGGGAGGGGGCCCCCCTACGTTCCCCTAGGTCTTTGGGGGGGGTCGCGAGGCGTTAGAGCGCTCAAGACGGCACACGATGGATCCAAGAGGGCCCCAAGGAGCACAGGATGGCCTCTAGGATGGCTCACGATAGTGCACGAAGGTTCAAGATAGCTTCCAATACGCACCGAAGAAGCCCGAAGACCGCTCCAAGGCGGCTCCAAATGGCCACGGAGCCTCCCAAGGAGGCCCCCAGGTCAAACATGACATGCTGTGTTTTTCAATGTGTTTTTGCCTTCTCGCTTTTTCGCTTCCGATGTGCTTTTGAAGCCTCAAGACGGCCCTAACATGGGTCACAGGGGCTCCAAGAGGGGCCCGATACTACCCCAAAGGCGCCCCAAGCAAGACGGCCAAGAGGCTCATTTGAGGACTCCGGTGGGGGGCGGAATTGGCGCCTCTGTGTTTTTTGTTCGATGGCTTCCAGGACGGCCTCGAGAGGGCCTGCGCAGCCTCCTAGAGGCGCCCAGAGGGTCCCAAGAGTGCCCGAAGTTGATCCCCGAAGGAAGCCACAGGTGACCAAGAGGTCTCCAAAGTGGCCCCACATAACCTCCCAGACGCTCCCATGGCGAACGATCTGCCAAGGCCTTGAGGGTTAATCTTTTCGTCGCCGTCGTGGTCTTGGTCGTCGTCGTCGCCTTGTTCCTCCTCGTCCTTCCGAAAGCCCGCGCAAACGGATGCGATTCACTGCTGGGCCGCATGCTGCTCTACATCCCTGATAAGGGCAACTCGACTGGCATCTGTTGTTGGATGGGCTGGTGGGGATATTTTGTTGTTTGGTACGCGGGTTCGCGAAGCAGGTCGAAAGCTGGGTACAGCTAGGGCGGGCCGCGCCGAAGCTGGTGGGGATACTTTTTGTTCGCGAGCGATCGCGGGAGAGCCGCGCGCCGTCACAATGGCCAAGCAAGCCTAACTGCCGCGGCAGGAGACAGGCTGGTGGGGATACTTTTTTGATCGCGACCGCGAGCGGGCCCCTGCGCGGCGTCGAGAAGTCAAGCGAAGCGCGAAGCCGTGCAAGTGCAAGGCAGCGGGACATGTGCAGGGCCACTACGCAGAGACTGCGCAAGAGCGGCGAAAACTAGGCGAAGCAGGAGGGAGCGGCACGAGTGGAGAAGACAAACGAAAAGAAGAAAGCGAAGAAGGCGGAATAACGACGAAAGGAACGAGAAAAAGAAACACACGCGGCGCAGCTCAGAGGCGGAGGAGCGGGTAAGTGACCACCAGGGCCTCGTTGTACATCGAGTACTTGCCGCGAGTGGGCGATCGGGTACTCAAGAACCACGCCAGCCGTCAGACGTCGATGGCCTCGAGCTGTCAGAACCAAGTGCCGAGCCGCGATCGTGCGCCAGCCGGCGGGAGACGCAGATGCAGCCGCGTCTACGGAGACCGTATCCATGGAGGCGCGAGCCGCGTTCGCACCGATGTCCAGGTAGCTGACCAAACGGCCGTCCTCCAGGGCCGACGCGAGACCGCGGGCGTATAAGGAACCTGCCGGCCCGCGTGCCCTGGGGGGAACACGGAGGGCCGGAGGCGCCCGGCAGAGGGGGGCGGCTGACAGCCGCGGGAACTTCGGTTATCTTCGATGGGTGGCGGCTGACAGCCGCTGAAAGGTGGAGAAAGCACGTCCAGTATCGCCTGAGACCAACCAACGGCCCCGGGGGTGCGGCTAACAGCCGCGGGTGATAGGTAAAGGATCCGCCTGAGACCTGCCAAGGCCCAGTGGGGGTGCAGCTAACAGCCGCGGAAGGGTTTGGAGACGGTCCCGCCTGAAACAATCCGACGCACAGGTGGGGTGCAGCTAACAGCCGTGGAGGCAGGTGGGGGTACTTTTTGGTTCGCGGCTCCAAGGCGAGGGACAGGGAGCGGGCACAACGTCCGGGGCGCGATACGATGTAAATTGGCGCGAGATTGCCGCAGACTCCAGCGGACAACACACGCAGTGGCGCACAGGTGGGGATACTTTTTTGTTCGGCGGCTCAAAGGACAGATCCAGTGAGCGGGAATAACGTCTGGGCCACAGAGCGAGATAGTTGGCTGCAGAGGCGCATAGGCCGCTGTAGCGAGTGCACATGCCAGGGACAAAGTGAAACAGGTGGGGATACGCGAAGCGTCAAGAATTGGTAGTTCGATGTGCATGCCAACTTACATTTCGAATTGCATTCCGACTGCACTTGCACTCGGATTTCGATGTTTTTTTTCGATTAGCAGTTTGTTTGCAAGTTGCTGTGGATTTCGATGTGCATTCCGATTGCCATGCTATTCCACTTTAGATGTGAACTTAGCACTGGGCAACTGACGCGACCACCTGCGGGGCAACACGGAACAACCTGCGGGACAACCGACGGGACAACCATTGGACAAACCACGGGACATCAACAAAACAACCCATAAGGCAACCGCGGGAAAACCCACGCGACAACCACGGGACAACCGCGGGAAAATCGTGGCGAGGCACCGCACAAACGGCGGAGTTAATTGGTGCACGACCTAGCCCTAGCTGCGCAGGCACATCGTCACCCTCGCGCAGCTTCGCCTCGCTCGCACGCGCGGCACGGACCGAAATCGGAACCGACTTCCCGATTGGGGTCCCTTCCATTCAAATCCAGGCGACGCCAAACAAAATGGCGATAAACATTTGTTTGACGTTTTCGCCACTGGAGATCGCTTTCTGGCCCTGGAACCGTCAAACAGCGACTCAGGATGAGGAGCCAACCCTGGGGAAGAGGACGAAATCTCTGGGGGGCCCGTAACACAACCCATGCGCGTCGCCGGAAGAGAAGGCAGGGGAGCCCAAATTCGATCTGGTAAGTCGGATGGGCGATCAAAACGAGTCGGTTTGGCGGAGATCGACAGCCCAGTCGGGAGAAGTAGAATCGGCGGACATCGGTGGGCTAGTAAGGCCTTCAGAGAGACATCGGAGTCCAGATCGGAATCCGAGGTCGAATCGAATCGGAATCCTAAACCATCGAAGTACAATCGAATCGGAGGAGTGATGACGACGACGACGAGGACGACGACGACGTCGATCATGATGATGACGACGATGATGACGATGATGCTGATGATGCTGATGATGAAGAAGATGAATATGATGACGATAACGATGACGATGCTTGTTGAATGCTCAGCGCATCGTCATCGTCATCGTCATCGAACTCGTCATCGCAAGCATCGTCATCGCATCGTCATCGTCATCGACCTCGCACCGTCATCGACCTCGCATCGTCATCGTCGTCGTCATCGACCTCGCATCGTCATCGACCTCGCATCGTCATCGTCATCGCCATCGACCTCGCATCGTCATCGTCACCGACCTTGTCATCGACCTCGTCATCGACCTCGTCATCGAGCCCTGGAGAAGGTCGTCCTCGCCCCCCGAGCAGTCCAGCCGGGGGGGCGTGCCGCCAGGCCTGGCCTGCTCCCTGCGGCGCCCTCCGCGGAGGCGCCACCCTCCCCGGGCCCTGCAGCTCAGTCCTGTGCGAATGCCTCGGAGGGCTATGGAGGAGGAGGAGGAGGAGGACGCGGAAGAGGAGAAGGAGGTGGGCAACGACGAGGAGGATAATCGTCTTGGAGACAAGGGCTTCCGCTGCTTTATACCTATCTGGGGAACTCCCTGGGCCCCAGCGAACATCGCACGTTTAGTTTATGGCCACCGCTGGCCATAAATACATCACCATTTTTTTATAGCAACTGGTAGCCATCAAACACGTGCTCTTATGGACACCTGTAGGCATAACAAAACGTGTTGTCGTGTTCTTATGGCCACAGGAAGTCATACCAAAATGTGGGTGTCGTCATTTTATGGCCAAGCAAATCTTTTTATGGCCACCGGTAGCCATCAAACACGTGCGATATTCTGAGATGCGCTCGCTTCGTGAAGAAAACGGCGGACAATTTTAGCTGTTTTTGGACCCTGGGGGCCCTCGCTGGGCCCCAAGACCGTCAAAAACGGATCGGAATGAAAAACGGGCCTCGGGGAAGGGGTCGGGGCTTCCTGTGGCCCTGAACAAAAATCAGGGCACCGCGTGCCTGGGGACGGAGCTAACCGTGTCCAGAGTACCGTGCCCGTCGGGTACCTCAACGCATCCCGCGACCGCCGCAACCCCGCAAAAGCAGCATTCACTGGCCCGCGCCGCCCCAAGCGCCGGGTCTGCCACGACTTCTCATCCGCCACGCTCAGCGGCGCTGGCACCCCGAGCGTGGCGCCCACTGACGGCGGAGTTGCTGATGAACGGGGAACGTGTAGAAGAGGCAGCAGGACTCAGAGGAGGAAGAACATGTACTGTGTTGTTCGTCCCTGTGTATTCCAACATCTTGTTAACATCCCAGCCCGCCAGCTGTTTCCTCATACTACTGCCAACCATTTTACGCAACTTGAGATGTGTCCCACCGAACGTACTCTACATATCGACTCGACTCGATGCTTACTTTTTTCCTTCACACGACGGGGAGAGCGCCCAAGCACGCTGCCGCGATCCCGATCCCATTCCGTAAACTGATCTATGTATAAGTCGCTCAGCAGCCATACAACATAAACTGCCGATGGCCATCATAAGATTGGAAGGTGGGGGAGAGGAGAGGGAAGTCGATGAACAAGATACCCGCAGGGGAGAATGACCGTGAGGAGAAGTGTACCAGAGGGGGATGCCATCACTCGTCCTTCTTCTTCTTCTTGCTGGCGCGGTATACTGCGACCACCAGGGCGTGGTCGCGATGGTAGGGCTCGAGGGTGAGCTGCTCCTTTGGCTTGCAGCCGTCCTTGCGGAGCTTGTCCACCTCAGATGCGAAAACTGCCTCGGGCGCAGCCGTGGAGTCAACGCAGTTGGCCTTGATCGAAATCACGACCCACCCGTCGTTCTTCAAGAAGAAAGAGGCGTTGTGGGTCACGATCCGCGCCTGGTCTGGCTGCGCCACATCGGAGAAGATGACGTCCACCATGCCGACGAGCATCCGGTACCTCTGGGGCTGCCGGGCGTCCTCCACGATTGGCACCACATTTGGTCGACGCTTCGCCATGTTGGTCAGGTCGCGGCCGGAGCGATGCGAGAATTCAACTGCGTACACGACGCCCTCTGGGCCGATCATGTCGGAGACGTGGGAGACGGTGGTTCCAGAGGCGCCCCCGAGGTAGAGCACCTTGGCACCAGGTTTGACGGGCATCTGCTCGATGCCACCCACGATCCCAGCGCCCAGCTTGGAGCGGAAGGGGTTCCAGACGCGGTACTCCACTTTCTCCTCTCCCTCCTCCGCCTCGGCTGCCAGGCGCTTCTCGCCGTAAACGGACTCGCCAGGAACAAGATTCCTCGTCACCAGGGAGTCGTCCTTGCCCTTCGACACGAATACGCCAGCGAAGCGGTGGGGCTCGATCACCACCTTCGCCTTGGCCTTGCCCTTGCCACCTTTACCGCCCTTCCCTTTGCCGCCCTTACCTTTGCCACCTTTGCCCTTGTCCTTCCCTTTACCCTTGACCTTGCCCTTGCCCCCGCCCTTGTCCTTGCCGCCTTTGCCCTTGCCCATCGCTCCCAGCCGCGGACCGCGCGAGCCAGGGAACGACGGGGCCTCCACTCGAGTAACCACCTTGGCCTTGAGCCACGATCGAGATGGAAGAGGGACAGAGTGAGGGCCTCGCCTGCATCCGCCCTGTCCACAAGGATATCGTCCTCACCCCACTGCCCACCCGGAGCAGTGCAAACCAAATTTCTCGCACCCAGGTGTCGCGCATCAGCTTCTGCGCTCGCATGCATGTGCGGTCCAGCGCCAACATGGGAACACATTACATCCCCGACCACGCCCTCACCAATCGAGCTATCGTGGGGATGGCTGGTAGGCTCCGTCCTGTTAACCAGCGGCTTAAATCGAGGATTAATTCCGGTTCTAATCAACTCATCCATCGTGCACACCTACATGCCGCGACTTGTTAGGCATGCGATGCATGCGCATGCCACTAACGCCATGTTGCGCTTCTATCAGACCGTATGTCTGTGGCGCTTGTTTGTGTGTGCGTGTGCATTTGGGGCGCACAATTTTTCAATCAGAACAAGCTCACAAACGTGTGTGATTTGACCAATTGGTGTCTGTGTGTGTGTATGTGTTTCAGTGGGAGGGAAGCCGGCAACCGCCACGTATTGCTTGCAGCTCTGGCGCGCGACGACACACCACAGTGTAAACGATGCGTGCGAGCTGTCGCCGCAACGTTCCATGGTAGCACTGCTACAAAACTCCCCGCGGCGGTCTGGAGGACTGCCATCAACTCTTCTCGCCGCACTTCCCCACCATTGCAGAGGATCACAAAAAGAGACAACCAGAAATTTCCGCAGGACCGCGCTGACTTCTTGAATCGGCGCTGGATCTTCCTCCCTGGTGCGCGGAGCGCGCCAGGGGCGGCGCTGGAGGCGCCGCCAAGGGGGCCCAGCGCAGATCCAAGAAATCCGCGCGGAGCTCCGAAAGATTACGTTTACGCTTGTCTTCAGTTCCTCGGCTTTGGTGAGATGTGCCAAGTGTCCCCTCCAAGACACTCGGCGCGCACGGCCACCCTCCTTTGAGCAAGGACCGACAGTCTCGACATTCCTATAGACCTACCACGAGCTTGTTATAGAACCCCCAAATGTTCCAATAACAGAGACAATGTTCTTTGAAGATAAGCCTGGTATGTTAAATAAGATAGCTTCAGCCAGACATGTTCTTAACACAGTACGTGCAGACCACAAGAACGTTCTTAGAACATTCTGTAGTGGGCCTTTAGGCAAGCCGGGACGTTTCGCCACTGCTTGAGATGCCTGCGAGGAGCTCACATTAGGAGGCAACTACTGGGAGGTTTTCGTCGGAAAGATGAAAAAGGATTAAGCCCCATTTAGGAGCTATTACGCCGGAGTGGGCCTCGGATGAAGCGGCATTCAGCCGGATCAAGCGGGATTCAGCGGGATTGAGCCGGATTAAGCCGGACTTCGGACCAGTGCAGAATCAGAATTTGACCTCCCAGGAGTTGAACGAGCATAGACCTTCCAGGAGTTGGCCTCACAGGGGAAGAGAACGCTGCACGAGCATACACTTCTGGAGGCCCGCGAGGACAGCCTGGGTCGGCGCCGGCCCCCCGCGTCCGCGCGGGCCGCCTGGGTCGGCGCTCCGCCACCCTGGCGCGCGGAGCGCCTCGCCACGGGATGCTCGGCGCGGATCCAGAGAATCCGCGCGGAGCTCCGACAAGCGATCTCACCTCCTCCTCCTCCTCCTCCTCCTCCTCCTCCTCCTCCTCCCTTCCACCTCCTCCTCCCTCCTCCTCCTCCTCCTCCCTCCTCCTCCTCCTCCTCCTCCTCCTCCTCGGCTCAGGCCCAGCGCTGCTCTGCCGTGTTCGTGCCGTGTTCTCGCCTTCGATCTTAGCCCGGCGCGATCCCGAAGTCGGGCCCACAACTCGTGCGTGCGCCTCTCGTGCGGCTACTGCCCCTTGAACCTTAGGTGATTCTCGGGGGCGGCGGGGCATTTTTTTGGACTGTTTCTGGAAATCTGGATCTTGAGAACGGAAAGGGGGTAAACAAAAACACAGTTCGTCGAAACGGAGACAGAGCAGCTCCAGGATCGAAACCGGAGCTGGCACCGGAAACACAACGGCGATGGAACCGGAAAACAAACTGCGCCAGAACTGCGTGGGAAAAGCGGCAAAACGAAGCCAGAACAAAAAGCTGCCCTGTCGCTTCCAAGAATCACTCATGGGGAGCAGAAGAACCACCCTCGTAATAAGCACCCAGACGCGCAAAGCCGTTGATGAGCCGTACCCAAAGCAAGAATCGAACAGGGCAGGGCTGTTAACAAAAACGCCCAAGGCCGTTTAGTGGACGCCGATTATGTGAGGCGTGGGTGGTTTTTCCTCCCTGTTGAGCAGGGACCGACCGTCCCGGCATTCCTCTAGTCCTACCACGAAATGCTCCTAGAACCTAAAGATGTTCTAAGGACAAAAACAAGGTTCGTATAACAGAAACCCGATGTGATACAACAAGACAGTCCCAACCAGACATGTTCTAAGAACATGTCGTGGGAACCACAAAAGGTTCTTAGAACATTGTTTGGTAGGGCTATAGGCGAGCCAGGACGCTTCGCCACTGCTTGACCCTTGACACTCAGCCCTGAACTGGGTGTAGTCGGAGAGGCGCACAGCCGTGCGGGGGTCGAAGGCCTGCAGGGAGCCGTAGACGGCCAGCAGCCTCTGCCAATAGCAGGCCGCGGCGCCGGTCGAGAACAGCGTGCTCGCCACCCGCTGGCCCTCCGCCGCGATGGCTCGAAGAAGAAGAGAAGCAACACATACTGTCGGACTTCATTGGACAGGACACGCGAGAGGACAAAGACAAAAGACCCTTCCGAGGGCCACGTTGCCACAGGAATGCAGGAGGCATGGGTTGCAATACACAGGATACGAGGGTACCCTTGATCTGGCAGGGTCGACCTACTAGTCTGGGCCGCCTGTACATACGGTCGGCAATTCTTGCTCAGCGTGTCGCGGCGGCGGCCCCGGCGACACGCTGTGCCTTGCGAGTCGATCGTGTGTCGCTTCGCTCCGCGAGGCGGGAGCCTGGGAGACGCTCGGGACGTTGTGACGCTCGGGGGCTGGGAAGAGGATGGCGTGCCGCGCCGAGGCGTGGTGGGCCAGAGCCCGCGGAGCGACACGCTGACCAAAAGTTCCCGACCGTAAGCTTTCGGAGGTCTGCGCGGATTTCTTGGATTGGCGCTGGCTCCCCCACCTTCCTGGCGCGCGGAGGGCGCCAGGGGCGGCGTCGGAGGCGCCGCCAGGGGGGCCCAGCGCCGATCCAAGAAATCTGCGCGGACCTACGAAAAAAAAACAAAATGTTGATGCATTTGTTTCTCCTTTGAGCGATGGCGCGCGCTGCCGCGTCGTTCTGCCTGAGCCACGCCAGCGTGTCGGTGAGGTTCCTGGCGCTGCACCGGTTCCTCTCGAAGGCCACGAAATGGACGCCGGGCTGCAGGTGGCGGTAGAACCTGAGGGGGCAAAGGCTGCTCCCCAGCCCTCTCCTGGGGTGCATCCTGGCCAGAATTCTAAATTAGAACCCAGCCGTGGCGACGAGGGCTCTCTAGGACGAGCAGCGACATCGGTATATCGATCCTTCCCGTGAGAACCACTCCTGGTAGACCGAGTCCTGCTTCAGCACCACCGACCCCAGCATCAGCAGCTTCAGCAGGCGGTTGCTCGCCGTGGTGCCGTCCAGATGGAGGAGGTACTTGTGCCGGGCATGGTCCTTTGGAGTCCTTTCGGGGCCCCTTTGGGGTCCTTTGGGGGCCCAGTGGGGTCCCTTCGGAGCTTCTTTGGGACCCCTTTGGGGGTCCTCTCGGAGCCCCTTTGGGGTCCTTTCGGGGTCCGTTTGGGGTCCTTTCGGAGCTCCTTTGGGGTCCTTCTGGGGTCCCTTTGGGGTCCTTTCGGGGCCTCCTCTGAGGTCCTTTGGGGGCCCCTTTGGGGTCCTCCATCGGCACCGGCGCGGCGTACTTGCGGCCGGGGTGCTGGGCCTCCACGAAGGAGGGCGCGCCCGTGAGGCCCACGTCCAGCTCCCCAGCCAGGGGCTCCCCGGGCTCGCTCTGCGAGGCGAGCCAGCGGCGGTACCCGAAGGGCCGCGAGGTGGAGTCGCCCCACGGGCTCCTCTCCAGGCAGTCCTCCTCGGGGCGCGTCGGGAGGAGCTCGGTGAACGAGTTCGACGAGTCCCAGTCGTGCCCGCGGAAGAATGCCCGCCCGCCGCGGCCCTCCCACGGGTGCGCCGCCGCGGTGCGCCTCTGCCAGTCTGGGCTCTCCCAGACTGCGAAATCCTGCTTCACCTTGTTGGACGAGATGCCCCCCGAGGTCTCGAAGTAGGCGTGGCTGGGCACGGGGATGTCCCAGTGGCCTCGCGACGTCATAAAGGACAGTAGCGGAAGGGGCGGCTGGCGCTGCCGCTCCAGGTAGGGCTCGTCCAGCACGGACAGCACCAAGCGCACGTTCGGCAACCACTTCCTGTAGGTCTTGGCCGTGTGCGCGAGCAGCTTCATGGTGGCCTCCTGCCACGGGCCCAGCTTGGCGCCAGTCTTGCGGGTGTACACCCGGCCGCCGACCACGACGACGTCCAGGAAGTCCGCCACCGTGCCGCGCGGCACGAGTTGGAATGCCTTCAGGCCCTCTGTAGTCCTCAGCCCTCAACCCTCAGGATTGAATAATGAAGGGGCCTGGGCCCCCAAATCCCTGAATCTCCCGGGGCTCCTGGCGTGCCTCCCGGGCCCTGGCGCGTCTTCTCGCGTGACCCTCTCGGGCCACAGAGGGGGCCCCGACAACGGAGCAGGAGGGCCCCGAGACAGCCACGGTGGCGGGGTGGGCCGAAGGCCCGTCGATCCGCCGCCCCCCAGTGCTTGCCACATGGGGTGCACGGCGCGCTGGTCCTTCTCTGGACATTGCCAATGGGGCTCGGCAGATCGCGTCGGCGACCCGCAGGGTCCCGCCGGGCCTGCCCTGTGCAGTTTCGCACTCCATGCAGGGCACCAGTGCGCCCTGACTGAGGGCGGCAATAGCGTCCGCCCTGAGCAGTTTACCGAGTCCCCTAAGGGATTCAATGCGTCTCCTCGGGCCCAGCGGACAGGCAGCCCCCGTGTCTCTCCATGGAAAGGGCGCTTCCCGGGTCATCGGTCTTCCAGCTCCAGGCGGCCCCAAGATGGTCTCCAAGTCGGCCACGTGGCCGCTTCCGAAAGGCAAGGGGCGGCGGTGATTCGCCTTATGCGTCTTGGATAGTAGTGCCACCCGTTCCACTTCTGCGCCAGCGCCCACATGTCGCTCACGTTGGCCGCCGTGATGGGACCGTGCGCCGCCAGTGGCTCGAAGTCCTGGAAGAAGTCGAGCGACGTGCGGTCAGGAGCTATAGCTTACGGTGAGGGCACTGTGTCGGCCCCTCCCTTGGATAAGGAATCCAGGGTCTGAAAGCTGGTGGAACATCAATTGAGGCTTGGCCATGGATAGCACCGCGGCCCTCATTAGATAAAAAACCCTGCAGGGTCTGAAGCCTCCTGGGCGCATTCCTTAACGAACGCACCCACCGTACTGTCAGGAACGTTTGCTTGGTGTGTCGCGGCGGCGGCCCTGGCGACACGCTATCCCTTGCAAGCGGATTGTCGCTCCGATTCGCGAGGCGGGAGCCTGGGAAACGCTCGGGATGTGGACGCTGGGGGACTGGGAAGCGGATAGCGTGTCGCCGAGTCATGGTGGGCCAGAACCGGCGGAGCGACACGCTAACCAAAAGTTCCCGACCGCAGGCATGAGCTTTCGGAAGTCCGCGCGCATTTCTTGGATCGGCGCTGGAACCCTCTCGTTGGCAAACAGGGCGCGCCGTCGCTCGAAGAGGAAACACATATATTAATATATGGCCAATTCCGGAATCCCTGAACCCAAACATGCTGTCATCTCTTGGGATGTCGACTTTGCTTCCACCGCCTTTCCGCCGGCTTCCGCTGGCGGAGGCGGCCTCGTTTTACTTCCGCCGACCTTCCGCCGCCCTCCGCCGAGGAAGAGATGACAACTCCTTCGATCCTCAAAGGCAAGGCCTTTTTGGGAACGCCCTGTCTAGTTTTTCGGAGGTCCGCGCGCATTTCGTGGATCGGCGCTGGACCCCTCCCCCCGGCAAACGGAGCGCTCCGGCGGCGGCGGCGCCGCCAGGAGGCGTCCAGCGCCGATCCAAGGAAGCAGCGCGGAACTCCGAAATTTTGTGCTCATGCCATGTCTTCTTCCTCGGAGGTCCTCCCAGATCTTCGGCCAGAGCTCCGCGTACTGCGCGCACTCATCTGGCCCAGCCAGCGCCTCTCTGGTGCAGTCAGCTAGCCTCCTAGACCCTCAGAGGAGAGGATGAGGAGGAAGAGGCGGAGGATCGAAACGAGGAGGAGGAGGAGGAGGAGGAGGAGGAGGAGGAGGAGGAGGAGGAGGAGGAAGAGGGGGAGGAAGGGGAGGAGGACCAGTGGAAACCCAAGAGTTATCAACGATGTTGGGACTATCCAGTGAAGAAGCTGCTTCGTTGGTGGACGACAACCGTTGGACGACCCTGAAGCATGCCAAAACAATGTTCTCGGGATTCCAACGCCACGGATCAACCCGACTGCTGCGTCTTGACGATCTTGAATCGTGCCAGAACACCATTCCTGAGACTTCAACACAGCGAACCAACGTAACTGTTGAGGCCCTTCTAATCCGGAATCCTTCAAACAACCATTTTTGGGTCTGCTGATCATGGGAATCCCTGAAACTCTGCAAATGTTTAAAACGAATGTGCGCGGCGCTAAGGCGACAGCCACATTTTGAATAGGAACCTCCCTCAATCTGTGAAGCTCTTGAATTCAAAAACAATGCGCGGCGCTAAAGCGAGAACCATATTTTGAAAACCACCCGCCCTCAATCCGTGAAACTCTTGCAAACTTGTAAATCGAATTTGCGCGGCGCTAAGGCGAGAACCACATTTTGAAAACCACCCGCCCTCAATCCGTGAAGCTCTTGCATAATTTGGAAAAAATGCGCGGCGCTAAGGCGAGAGCCACTTTTTGAAAACCACCCGCCCTCAATGCGTGAAGCTTTTGCAAATTTGTAGAACGAGTGTGCGCGGCGCAAAGGCGATAACCACATTTTGAAAACGACCCGCCCTCAATCCGTGAAACTATTGCAAGTGTTTGAAAAGAGTGTGCGCTTCGCTGGGGCGAGAGCCACATTTTGAAAACCACCCACCCTCCATTTGTGAAACTGTTGTCACTTTTCAAGCTTCAGGGTAATGGTGAGGAAGTCTCGGGCGAAACGCCCGGCCCGCCCTAAAAACTGGCTTAGGGGTGCGACAGGGGAAAATTATTTATCAGGAAAAGGAATGGAGGACCATAATAAACCAAAGATGCTTAAACGATGCTGGAAGATACCCTCCTGCCCCAAGTCCCATCATCCTCAGACGCCCCTACACGTCCTCCGTTTCACTACAAGAGGTGCGTTGAAGACCAGCAAAATTGGGCCTGCCACTCTGGCGAGGGCCCCGCTTTGAAAATGACTTGCCTTGCGCCATGCTTCCGAGTGATGAAGAATGCGAGAGACTACGATCATACAATTCAACCAAATGTCCAACGATACCCCCTTTTCGAATTAGGACCACCCCCAAATCCGTGTACCTGTTGCACAAGTTTACACATGTGGTCATATCTTCGAGGAAATCTCAAGTGACAGCTCCATTTGGACAAATGGTGGTCCTCCATCTTGCTAAACGCTGCGTTGAAGAACGACTGCGCGCGGCGCTGAGGCGAGAACCACGTTTCACAAGCGACCAGTGCGCAATCCTTGAACTGTGTGCCAAATTTGGAGACGAACCTTCGCGGCGATAATGCCAGAACCCCACTTTGAAAAATGAGCCACCCTCCGTCCGTGAAGCTGGTGCGAACTTTGGAAACGAAAAAGCTCGGTACTAAGGCGATAATCTTATTTTGCAAACAGCCTCCCTCCAACCTTGACGTTGTTACAAACTGGTAAAGCGAATGTACGCGGCGTTCAAGCGCGAACTGCGTTTCGAAGACGCATCAATCCATCCGTGAAGCCGTTGCGCATGTTGCAAGCGAATGTGCTTGGCACTAAGGCGGCACCCGCATTTTGAAAAAGAACCGCCCTCTATACGTGAAGCCGTTATGAACTTTTCGAACACATGTGCGGAAGCGAAATCCAAACTTTGAACACGAACCCACATCGGTGAAACTGCTGCGAACTCTAAAGGCCAATGTGCGCGGCGTGAAAACGATAACCACACTTTGGAAAGAAACCGCCCGCC
>CAUYUJ010020949.1:332830-360330 GCA_963575745.1 Prorocentrum cordatum | reverse complement strand
GAGGACACTATGCCTTTGAACCTCATGGAGATCTTGGGGGTGGACCAGAACTTGCCCATCTTGTGCCATGCTGTTCGTATTGCCTGCATTCTGAACTTCTTCTCCGCCGAGAAACCGTTGTTGAAGTGTTGCCGACCTCCCAAGTATCTCGCTTCTGCTACCACCTGTCCTTCCATGTGTTGCTTTTGTTCATGATATGTTCTATTTACTGCACCTGCTGTTCGACCTGCCCCTTGAACAAGATTCATCTGTTTTTCAATGATCTGTGCTCCTCCAACTTCCTGCATGAGATGATCGACGACTCGATTTTCCCATTTTGCTACCTCGGTGAGATGTGATATATTCGAGCCCGCAACCTTGCGGGCAATATCGTCCACGAAAGCTGACGTGGCCAAGTCTGTTACTGTACGATCTTGTTCAGCACGAAGTGGGTTTGGCAGCTGCGTGTGTAACGCTCTCTGCCACGGATCTGTGTCCATTATGTCAATCATCATCTGTACGCCGCTGCCATAGGCCTTGACAAAAAGCTTGGTGGCCGCGTGGTCGCCAAGTAATACACCATTCTGATTCGTCATGTGGCGAGGAGGAGTAGGAGTAGGAGGAGGAGCAGGAGGCGGAGGAGGAGGAGGAGGAGCAGAAAGGGGGAGGGGGATGATGATGATGATGATGATGATGATGATGATGATGATGATGATGATGCTAATGATGCTATGATGATGATGATGATGATGATGATGATGATGATGATGATGATGATGATGATGATGATGATTATGATGATGATGATGATGCTGATGCTGATGCTGATGCTGATGCTGATGCTGCTGCTGCTGCTGCTGATAATTATGATGACAACGATGAGGAGTAGGAGGAGGAGGAGGAGGAGGAGGAGGAGGAGGAGGAGGAGGAGGAGGAGGGGAGAGGAGGGGGGGAGAGGAGGGGGAGAGGGGGGGGAGGGGAAGGGCTTTTTTGTGGTTGTTGTTCTTCTTGTTGGCGAGGAGGACGACGACGACGACGGCGGCGCCTTCTCCGCAGAGGCGCCCCGGCCCGCGGCGTGGGCCCGCGGCAGGCCGCAACCGAGGCCGCCCGCCAACAGCAGCCACCGCAACGCCGCCTGCGGGGCGCGGCCGGGCCGGCCGGCGCCCGCCGCCGCGCGGCGCGGGCCCGCCATGCTGAGCCGGCACGGCTGCTGGGGCCTGTTCTCGCCGCGGGCCGAGGAGCACCAGCGGTCCCAGACGCCCTCGAGTCATGAACAAAATCACGACCGGAGGCTTTTCCATGTTTTCGGACTCTGGGGGCCCCCACCGGGCCTCGGGACTGTCAACAAAAAGACTCAGGATGAAAAGCGGGTCTCGGGGAGTGGGTCCAGACCTCTGGGGGTCGACGTCACGAGAAAATCACGGCGTCGGGGGTCTGGGCTAGCAGATCTTTGGCGGGTGTCGGGACCGCGCTGGGTGCTGCCTTGCAACACGCGGGGCATGGGGGGGCAGGGGATCCGACGCTCCGAAGAAACTGGATCGGCCGGTTGTGGCCGTTTTCTGCCTCCAGGGGCCCTCGCTGGGCCTCGAGACCGTCAAAAAACGACTCCGGCGGAAAAACTGGCCCCAAGGAAGTGGTTCAGATTTCCGGAGCCCGCGCATCGAAAACATTGGAGCGGCCGGATGTCTGGGTTCGTCGCGTCGTACGGGCAACGTCAGGGGTGAATCTGGCGAGGGCATTGGGTTAGGAACCCTGAGATCAGGAAACCAGGGTCTGGAAGCCAGTGGAACACCAATTGATGCCTGGCCATGGATAGCACCGTGGCCCTCATCAGATAAGGGATCCTGCAGGGTCTGAAGCATCCTGAGGCCTCCCAGGAGGGGGCCGAGCAGATGGGGCTGGAGAATCGCGCCATGCTCGCCATGCTGAGCCGTGTCGTTGGAGCCGTCGTCGTGTCGTGCAGTCGACTTCGAGTAGAGAGGACACGCAGAAGGACACAAGACCCTTCCGAGGGCCACGCTGCCGTAATTATTCAGATCGCAACGGGCGATTCTGCCCTGCTTCGGGTCTTGGGACCCTCGCGGATCGACCCGGCTCGAGAGATGCCGTAGAAAGAGGGGGTCCAGGGCTCCGGCCGTTCTCCTACGAGATTGCAACTTTTTCGTGACAGCTGGCCCGATACGCAACACGCAACACGTAGCGCATTGATACGGAGCTGGCACCTGTGCCGCTGGATGCCCTCGTGGCGTCCCAGGAAAACAGGTGGGTTGGCAGCCCGATCGTCACCACAGCCCGACGGGGCTGTGGGAGAGACTCTTGCCCTGTGGTTGGCCAACCACACTAAGTGCGGGTCCGCCGTACCACCCCTGAGAGGCCCGATGGGGTTACTCGAAGAGGTCCCCCGACGGGGGGGGCGCGGGAATTAAAGTCCTCGGGCAAAGGGGTCTGTGCTGCTTGAGGCCAGCGGCCAAGTGGGCTTGGTGCCGGTGGCCGTGTCTCGGGGTGGCATCTCGAGGCGCCTCGCAACGGCGGCGCAGATGAGACGTCTGGGGCGTTTCTGCGCTGTCGTTCATGCTGCGAGGTCCGACTGCATGTGAATTCATGCAGGCACCGGGCACCTTCCTTCGGGTGGTGTCGTCTGGGTGTTCTGTCTGGGCATGAAAAAGCATTGATACGGAGCTCACCACGTAGACTGAAAACGTAGGTCTGACGCGATGCGTTTGCCAAACCGTGGTCCAATGCGTTGGGCCAACCCGCAACGTATTGACACCGACGCTTTGAGCACGGTACGTGTCGCGACCCTAAACGGACGTATCGAGGAAGCTGAGCTGCGCCGCCGCTCTCAAGATTTACAAAGGGGGTACTGGCTGCGCATCTCCAGCCATTGCCCCCTCCTCCTGCGGCAGGTTCGTGTCGTGACGACCCCGTCACAACGATTCCCGATACCGCGTGGCTTGCTTCGACCTTGAAAGACCGGTGGCTTCTCGGCCGCCAGCTCGTTCCGCATCGGCTGATCCTGTGCCGCTGGAGGCCTTCAACCTTGAGCGCGCGCCGCGGGGTCGCCGCGCGCCGACGCGACGCGAACCAGCCGTGGCCGCTGCGTCGCCCTGCTCGGCGCTCGGGCCGGGCCGGGCGCAGGGGGCGGGGCCGAGCGGGGCGGCAGGCAGGACAGCACGGCCGGGGCACATCTTCGCTGACGACGATGACGGTGGCGATGACGTCAGCATCGTCAGCATCGCTGGCAGCACTTGCGAGGACGAGGAGTGCGGCGCAACACCCCGACGGGTGCGAGGCGGAGCAGCACCCCGACGGCTGCGAGCGGGCCGAGGGGGAGGGGGTGGCAAGCCCGAGGAGGCGCGCAAGATGCACACCGCAAGAGACGCGTGTCTGGCTGGGCTGCGCTAGACTGGGCAGGGGTATCGATACGATCGGAGCGTGGCGTGAGGCCTCCTGAAGGGTCAAGAGCACCGCCCCCTTGAACAGGTGTACACGATTATTTGCCGGACAAGATGGCACACACCACCCTGCGCTCAAGCGTGTCCCATGGAACATGTTCAGGAATACGGCATCGTCAGAAGAGGTTTTCGCACGGGTGATGGGAGAGTCTGCGCCGCTTGGTCGCATCAGGCCCATCCTCGCAGGTTCTACGTGGATCATTAATACAGCATAGCAGCTAACACGCAGCATCACGACAGCACCGCAGCTTCGCTGGCCGCCTCAGTGAGCTGTTAGAAAAAACGAGGCCGCACGTGAAATGCAGACGGCTTGCGGCAAGTTCAACGACTCGTGCGCTGGTCTCTGACACCGTGAGAATCGTTCAACCCCTTGAGCGGTCACGTCCCATAGCTCAGATCGTCTGGTGTTCGCCGATTCCGGGCCGCTGTCGCGGTTTAACCTCGAACGCCCACGCTGTGGTCACCGCCGCGTCGACGCGACTAGAAAAAGGCACAACATACTTAAACATACGTACACTTTCGAACGTCCACGCGGATTCCTCGGTCGACATCGGGCCTTTCTTCCTGGCGCGCGGCACGCGCCAGCGCAGATCCCGGAAATCCGCGCGGGCCTTCGAAAATCGATGCTCGTGCAATTTCCTCTTCTTCGAACCCAGCCCCAGAGGTGGACCCCCAGAGATCTGGACCCCCGACTGGCGACCGCTTTTTCTTCCCGAGCCGTTTCTTGACGATCCCAGGGCTGGGCGAGGGCCCCCAGAAGCCGAAACCTGCCAAAGACCGCCCGTCGTGCTTTTTCTTGTTCACGACGCGATGGGGTTCTTGGAGCGACACCTGGCGGCGAGCCCAAGGGGAAGTGAGAGGCGGCATGCCTTCTCGGAAGGCGCGGCGGGGCTTCTCAGAAGCCCTCCGGCATCCCGAGGAGCCGGCTCTGTCCTCGGGGCAGGCCCAGAACACTGCTCGGAAGGCCGGAAGCGACCCTGCGAGCGTTCTGAGAGGAGGCTCGCCCCCCCCCCCCCCCTCTCCCTGCATCCCCCCCTCGGGCTCGCCGCCGAGTCCTGGCACGACGCCCGCCCGCCCGCGCGCGGGCGAAGCCCTCCGGGCGTCTGCGGCCCTCCGGCGGGCGGCGCGGGGGCCGCTCACAGCGCGATGATGCGGCGCCGCCGCAGGGCAGCGGAGGCCGCGCCGCGCTCCTCGCCCACGAGGGGGAGGTGTGGGGGGGGGGCTCCTCCTCCTCCTCCTCCTCCTCCTCCTCCTCCTCCTCCTCCTCCTCCTCCCACTCCTCCTCCTCCTCCTCCTCCTCCTCCTCCTCCTCCTCCTCCTCCTCCTCCTCCTCCTCCCCCGAGAGCTCGAGGCAGCGGGGCCCCAGATCGGTGCGGTGAGTCCGAGCGGCAGTCGAGGTGCAGCGGGTCGACGCGGAAGCCGGCAGCCGAGTCGGGAGAAGCCGGGTCGGCAGACAACGGCAGGCTGGGAGGCCTCCGTGGAGGAGTCGGAGCCCCAATCGGAATCCCAGGTCGAACCGAATCGAAACCGGGAGCCAGCGTAATCGGATCGAATCGAAGCGGAGGAGCCGAAAAACGAGCCATGTGGAGGCCTCCTGGATGAGGTCCTGCTGGAGAGGATCCAGAGCCTGGACAGCCGCCGAGAAACGACGAAAACGCCCGAACACCTCAACCTGCGAGCCTTGAAATTCGAGGCTTCCGACCCCCCTCCCAGAGCCTCGCCCCTCCTAACGTGCCCCTACGACACGACGAACCTGCCTCTAGGTCTCACAGATGGGGTCCGGGTAGATGGGGTCGGGGGATCGCGCCGCATCGTCGATGCATCGCCGATGCATCGGCGACGTCGGCAGTGCATCGGCGACGTCGGTGCGGAGAACATCGGGCTCCACATCGAGCCGCATCGCCGATGCATCGGCGACGGCGCGATCCTCCGACCCATCCACTCGGACCCCATCTGGGAGGTCTAGAAGAGTTCAGGAGCCATGGAGGAGAAACAGACCCAGACCCCCTCGTGTGGTAACAACAATCACGATGCAAAGGTTTTGCCAATCTTTCTGCCTCGTTTTTCGAGCCGTACCGATCTGTGAGAGGGCCCCTGGGCCCGAAGTCGCGCCGCAGTGAGCAAAAATGGCAGCGCCAGGATCTCGTCAGGGCCGTTGGGGCCTGCCACTCCAGACCCTCGACGTCATGATTTTTTCATGACGTCGACCCCCAGAGGTCTGGACCCACTCCCCGAGATCGGTTTTTCATCCTGAGTCTTTTTGTTGACAGTCCCGAGGCCCGGCGAGGGCCCCTAGGGTCCGAAAATTGCGAAAAAAACATGCGTCTTGATTTTTTCAATGCGTTGGATGTCTGGGAGGAGGAGGAGGAGGAGGAGGAGGAGGAGGAGAAGGAGGAGGAGGAGGAGGAGGAAAAGGATGATGATGCTGCTGCTGATGATGATGATGCGGAGGAGGAGGAGAAGGAGGAGGAGGGGGAGGAGGAGGGGAGGAGGAGGAGGAGGCGGAGGAGGAGGAGGCGGAGGAGGAGGAGGAGGAGGAGGAGGAGGAGGAGGAGGAGGAGGAGGAGGAGGAGGAGGAGGAGGAGGAGGAGGCGGAGGAGGAGGAGGAGGAGGAGGAGGAGGAGGAGGAGGAGGAGGAGGAGGAGGAGAGGAGGAGGAGGAGGAGGAGGAGGAGGAGGAGGAGGAGGAGGAGGAGGAGGAGGAGGAGGAGGAGGAGGAGGGAGGAGGAGGAGGAGGAGGAGAGGAGGAGGAGGAGGAGGAGGAGGAGGAGGAGGAGGAGGAGGAGGAGGAGGAGGAGGAGGAGGAGGAGGAGGAGGAGGAGGAGGAGGAGGAGGAGGGAGGAGGAGAGGAGGAGGAGGAGGAGGAGGAGGAGGAGGAGGAGGAGGAGGAGGAGGAGGAGGAGGAGGAGGAGGAGGAGGAGGAGGAGGAGGGAGGAGGAGGAGGAGGAGGAGGAGGAGGAGGAGGAGGAGGAGGAGGAGGAGGAGGAGAGGAGGAGGAGGGAGAGAGGAGGAGGGAGGAGGAGGAGGAGGAGGCGGAGGAGGAGGAGGAGGAGGAGGAGGAGAGAGGAGGGAGGGGGGGAGGGAGGAGGAGGAGGGAAGAAGACGAGGAGAGGAGGAGGAGGAGGAGGAGGAGGAGGAGGAGGAGGAGGAGGAGGAGGAGGAGGAGAGGAGGAGAGAGGAGGAGGAGGAGGAGGAGGGGGGAGGGAGGAGGAGGCCTCGCGGTGGGCCCCCGGTGCCCTCCGACGGCCCAGCGGGCCTGGCCCGCCGCGTGTGCAGCACGGCTGGCCAGGCCCGCTGCGCCCCCCCCCCGCAGGGGACGGGGCGGACGCGCCGCGGCACGCGGCCCCAGCCCGCCACGCCCGGCCCGCTCCCCGGAGGCCCAACCCGAGGCCTCCCATCGGCGGCGAGCGAGGGGGGGAAATGAGAAGGAGAAGGCCTATTCAGAAGGCGGCAGGACTTCTCGGAAGCCCCCGCGCCTTCCGAGAGGTTTTCTGGTGTCTTCGGGGAGGGCTTAGGAAAGTTCTCAGAAGGCCAGGGGACTTCTGAGCCTTCTGAGAAGGCCTTCTCCTTCTCGTTTCCCCCCCTCGCCCGCCGCCTGTCCTAGAGATGGGGTCCGAGTGGACGGGGTCGGAGGCTCGCGCCGCATCGCCGATGCATCGGGGATGCATCGCCGGTGCAGCTCGGCGATGCTTCGGGCGTGCACGGGCGACGTCGGCGATGCATCCGCGACGCCGGCGTGGAGAAAATTGGGCCCCACATCGAGCCGCATCGCCGATGCATCGCCGATGCGACGCGAGCCTCCGACCCTATCTACGCCGACCCCATCTAGGAGGCCTAGACGCGAACGCATTGAAAAAATCAAGACGGAGGGTTTTCGCAACTTACGGCCTCTAGAGGTCCTCGCTGGGCCCCATGCCCGTCCAAAAACGACTCAGGATGAAACACCGGTTTTCCCAATTTAAGGCCTCCAGAGGCCCTCGCCGTGCCCCAGGACCGTCAAAAGACGACTCAGGAGGAAAAACTGGTCCTGGGAAATGGGTCGAGACACGTCTTGAAAAACCGGGGGCCCCGTGTTGAACAAAATCACGACGTCGGATCTCTGGGTCTGTCTTCGGCGGCGGACAAACCTCCCTTTCGTAAACCACCCTTGAGTGAAAACGGCCTCGGACCGAAACCAACGGACCCGGACCCGCAAAAACAGCGTCCGTGACGCCCTCTCGCGAACCGACAACGGCCAATTCACTAATCCACGTGTCAGGGTAGGAGGTCTATCAAACTCCGATGTCTTGAGCAGGGACCGACCGTTCTGGCATTCCTATAGTCCTACCACGAAATGTTCTTAGAACCCTAAAATGTTCTAAGAGCAAAAACCCAGGTTCTTAGAACCTAAGCCGTATGAGTTCAAACAAGACAACCCCAGCCAGACATATTCTGAGAACATTTCGTGGAAACCACAAGAGGTTCTTAGGGCATTGTTTGGGTAGGGCTATAAGCGAGCCAAGACGCTTCGCCACTGCTTGAGTTATGTCGGGCGTGTCCCCCATACAGGGGGATTTTTGGCGAAAAATCCAAAATACCCCAGAAATACCCTGGCGACGTACACAACCCCTGCGCAATGCGGGGCATGAGTAGCTTGGGAGACGTTATACGGAGGTGATGACATGACATGGGCGCATATACTTCTGCGAGCGGCATTCGTGAGGCTCTCAGCCCCCCAAATATTGCGATGTCTCGCTCAGATCTGCCTGGTGCCTCGCTCCGCTGAACCCGCCACCAGCCTTCGAAAGTTGCGACGGTTTCGCAGATCGTATCCTCCAAAGGCACGGCGAGGCCCCGCTCAGATCCGCGCGTTGCCTCACTCCGCTGGACCCACCAGCAGCCCTCGAAAGTGGGGACAATTTCGCAGATCGCAGCCCCCCAGGCACGGCGAGGTCCCGCTCAGATCTGCGCGGTGCCTCACTCCGTAGGACCCACCAGCAGCCTTCGAAAGTGGCGACAGCTTCGCAGATCGCAGCCCCTCAGGGACGGCAAGGTCCGCTCAGATCTGCGCGGTGCCTCACTCCGCAGGACCCACCAGCAGCCCTCGAAAGTGGTGACAGTTTCGCAGATCGCAGCCCCCAAGGGACGGCGAGGACCCGCTCTGATCTGCCAAGTGCCTCACTCCGCTGGACCCGCCAGCAACCTTCGAAAGTGGCGACAGTTCTGCAGATCGCTATGCTGGCCCCCCAAGCAGCCCTCGAATGTGGCGACAGTTTCGCAGATCGAAGCCCCCCCAGGCACGGCGAGGTCTTGCTCAGATCCGCGCGGTGCCTCACTCCGCTGGACCCCCACCAGCAGCCCTCGAAAGTGGCGACAGTTTCGCAGATCGCAGCCCCCCAGGTACGGCGAGGTCTTGCTCAGATCCGCGCGGTGCCTCACTCCGCAAGGATCCGCGCGGTGCCTGACTCCGCAGGACCCACCAGCAGCCCTCGAAAGTGGCGACGGTTTCGCAGATCGCGGCCCCCCAGGCGCGGCGAGGTCATGCTCAGATCCGCGCGGTGCCTCACTCCGCAGGACCCACCAGCAGCCCTCGAAAGTGGCGACAATTTCGCAGATCGCAGCCCCCCCAGGCACGGCGAGGTCTTGCTCAGATCCGCGCGGTGCCTCACTCCGCAGGACCCACCAGCAGCCCTCGAAAGTGGCGACGGTTTCGCAGATCGCAGCCCCCCAAGCACGGCGAGGTCTTGCTCAGATCCGCGCGGTGCCTCACTCCGCAGGACCCACCAGCAGCCCTCGAAAGTGGCGACAGCTTCGCAGATCGCAGCCCCCCAGGCACGGCGAGGTCTTGCTCAGATCCGCGCGGTGCCTCACTCCGCAGGACCTTTCGACGAAAAATCAAAAAATACACCAGAAATGCCCTCAAAATAGTCTCCAAAAATACTCGCAAAAATAATCCCCAGACTATTTTTGGGAGCATTCTTGGATTCTTTTCGGGGGATCTTTTATTTTTCGTCGACAATCCCCCTGTAGGGGGACAGGCCCGACTTCATGCTTGAGATGTCTCTCCCTCCCTCGGGCCCTGCCCGGCCATCACCGGGCCCCTCAAATGGGCGCCAAGACGGTGAGGTCATCTACGCACGACATGTCGTTCTTAGCCCTGCCCCAATCGCTTGGAGTCGATGTGCAGGGATCGGGGGGGGGGCCGTCAGCACGTCGGTGATGGCGAAGCCTGGCGCCCTCCCTCGGGCCCTGCCCGGCCACGTCGACGAGAGGGGCGCCCGGAGGGGCCCAGAGGCCCAAGCCACAGACCCGCGCGAGCCGGGCATGCAAAATCACGACGGGAAGTCCTTCGCCGCGCGCGGCCTCCGGGGGGGCCCCTGTGGCGGCCCCGGGGGCCGTCAACAGAACGACTCGGGAGGAGCAGTGAGCTGGCTCCGGGGAGTGGGTCCACGCCATGAGATCGCTGGGGATCCACGCCATGAGAAATTCGTGACGTCGGGGGCCTGGGGATGCACGAGGGGGTGGACGAGAAGGGTTGGTGAGGACGAGGATGAGGATGAGGATGAGGATGAGGAGGAGGAGGAGGGAGGAGGAGGAGGAGGACGGCAAAGACAAGGGTCAGGGTGAGGGCGATGAAGGCGATGACGATGAGTGTGAGCTTTGTGATGAGGGCGATGATGATCCACTCGCCAATCGGTGTTCATGATCTGACTGCTCTCCTCTTCTTTGCAATAGCTCGAGCCTTCGCCGCAAGGAGGCCCATGAGCTGTTCCCCTCCCCATCTCTTGTGGGCTCTGAGATAATCGAACGTTGAGTTTACAAGGTCGTGCACAAGCAGAGCAGGCTAAAGCCAGGCAGCACCCACAGGATAACGAGTAATGACGATGACGACGATGATGATTTAATCTTTTTGAGCTGGAACAGCACGCAGCAGGCAATATCTGCAGTGCGAGCGGCAATGGCCCCCCTGCTATATGCGGGTGTACCACACTGTCACCTCACACTTTTAAAAAGCTACGCGCCTCGCAGCACGGAGAACACCACGTGCATGTGCGAGCAGGAATGATGCCCCCTGCTATTTGCGGTGCATGCCGCACTGCCCTCACAGCTCGTGTAGCAAAGCTACGCGCCAACTCACTACAGCAAATGGCAAGGATGAGAAGGCCGCGGAGACCAGTGCCGCGAGAAGCTTCCCTCTCACATCCGAATACTGATCGCCCTGGCTAGCCAGCCAGATGTTCTTGGAGACCGCCACTACGCTCTCGCAGCCCTCGCCCCACATGAAAGCTTGGGTATGAACCTCGAAAATTGCATGGGGCGAGGGCCGACGGTGTTCGGCCACCGCTCACCGCAACGTGCAGGCGAGCTGTCCCACTTCCCCGTTCGCCCAGCAGTCGCAAGCACCGTTTAGTACCGAGTTGGCCCCCATGGACACCAAGAACGGCGACGCCGTGAAGCAGCCGATGAAAGTAAACGCGCAGACTAAGAATCCGACGGCCGCGGCGGCTGCACCTCCTGCCATGGCACCAACCTGTCCGTCTGTGCACCCCGTCCTGCGCCGCCTGCGCCGCCTGCTTCCTTTCTGCGTGAGCGCGCCATCCATCCCCTTGGCCAAAGCAGACTTGCGTAACTGCCCCTCTAAGCGCCTCTCGAGGGAAGCCGGCATCTCCTGCGACTGGAGCACCTCGACCATCTCTTCACGGCTCACCCAGACGATCTCCGTCCCGACAGGGATCTCGAAGGCCAGGGTGTGACCCACAGGTGCCTCGCTGACGAAATCGAAGGCCATGCCCATGAACGTGTTTGGGCTTTGCGTTGAAAGTGTGAACGTGTTGTTCTCAACGCGGTACGACGCGCTGCTGTTCCCAACGTACTCCACGCGCTCACTGTCATGAGGGCACTGCTCAGTGACGTTATCAGTGTCCTCCACAAAAAACATCTTCAACATGACGGGGTTCGCTGTTCTGCGGTATTCCGCTGGCACATCCAGCAGCATCGCAGGAGCGTCGTTGGTACCAGCCCCCATGAAAGTCACGATGTCTGGCATGTCGACTCCTGCATCTGGGTCGGGGGATATGACTGTCTTGATGATGTTCCCGCGATATTCCACTGTGGCTGTCACGTTCAAGCCTCCCGATCCTGTGTAATAGCAGATGTTGCCATTGGGGCAGGGCAGCAATCCCCCTTTGTAGCTGCATCCGCTATTGGCAAGTTGGTTTGCGTACTTGCGCCACGCTTCGCTCGCACGGAGATGGAGCTCGGTCTCCGACGCGGCGTGATTGTCCACAAGGTACTGGAGAGTTACCATGCCACTGTGACTGCTGGCTTCACCCGCTGCACCGCCACGACCAGTACGCCTGAGCAGCGCCTCATCTGCTGCATTCTGCAGCGTTAGTGCCTGCAGTGGCAGGGCGAAGTTGGCGAATAGTACAAGGTGAACGATAGTGAGCACCATGGGCTCGCCTTATCACGTATGTGTGCAGTACTGAAAATCCGCCGACCCTGTCGGCGTGTGGAAGAGGCTTCTCCGTCTGTTCCCTCTTCGTCGTCGTCGTCGTCGTTCCTTCCCCTTTCCCCACAGCGTCGTTGCTTCTACCCCTCTCCCAGGGCCTCCTCCTGAAGCGTGTCAGTCCAAAGCGAAATTGAGCAACGTCGTAATTGAGTCGAAGGGAAGCCCCTTCCCTTTGATCCCTTCCCCGCCCAGGGGGGGGTGGGGTCCCGGGGCGGGTCCCGGGGGGCTCCTGGGTTTTTACGCCGCCCCCCCGGTGAACCGGGAGCCCCAAAAAGCCCCAAGACTGGCCAAGAGTGCCCCAAGAGGCCCCCAAGACGATCCAAGAGGGCCCCGAATCGCCGAATGATCTGTCCAAGACGCCTTGACGGCCTCCAGACGGCCCAAGAGGCCTGCGAGACGCCCCAAGAGGCCTCCAAGACCGTTCCCACGAGAGCCCCAAGAGGCAAAAAATCATGGATTTCCCATACGTTTTTCAAGAATTTTGGCATTCTCGCCTCTTCCGCTTCCCCGCGCGCCAAGACGGCCCAAGAGGCCCCAAGGTCGCCCCGAGACGGCCCAAGAGGCCTCCAAGAGAGTCCCCAAACGGCCCAAGTGTGCCCGAAGACGGCCCAAGACGCCTCCAAGACGGCACAAGAGGCCCCCAAGACGGTTCCAAGAGAGTGCCCAGATGGGGGACCCGAACGGACATTTCGAGCCCTCAGCCCCGAGAAGCCCCCAAGAGGCCCCCAGGAAGCCCAAAGAGGCCCCAAGAGGCTCCCAAGAGGCCCCCAAACATCCCCCCAGAGGCCCCTGAGAGCGCTCGGAAGAAACCCCAAGAAGCACGTTTGAGGACTCAACCCACGTCAGCATCGTCGTCGTCGCTACCGCCGCCGCCGCCGCCGTCGTCGTTCCCCTTCAGGGTCGGCGGCACCGGCCGTAAGGCCTTCGCAATAGTTTGCGCCGACTGGTTTGATCTGAATCAACTTGAGCCCAAATGGCTACGGACGATGACAACGATGATGATGTGGACGAGGACGATTCTGACGATGGTCGTGAGGAGGATCTATCGGGGAGACGTAAGACTCGGGTACGGGGGACTCGGGTTGGCCTGACGGGGCCACCATAAAAATGACGAGACCCAATCTGAAATTTGACGCGAGCTCCCGCTGCAGACATCCCACGAAAACTGGACCGTCAAAATCCAGGACGCGCTCGTCAAAAAATGTCAGCAAACCCGAGTTCCGGCTTACTCGAGTCTTACGCTTCCCCGAATCTAACGAGGCCTCACGCCACTCGCCAAGAACACCAGCCCAAGACCGGCCCGGCTCGCGATGGTCCCCCCACCCAGAGAGCTCTCGCGCGCGCGCGCCAGACATCGGGAGCCCCAGAGCCTTCTGTCTGGGCCTCCTCCTGCTGCTTCCCTTAGTTCGGACATGTCCTGCTGCAGGCGGATTTTGGACAGAAGATAAAACAAGTCAAATAGTTGAAACATCGTCCCCTTATTATTTGCGGACTATTTGTGAATATTCCTCCTGTAGAGGGACAGGCCCGACCTAATCCTTCCCCCCTCTTTCCTAAGAGCTCCTCCTCGTCGCACCACTGGACGTGCCGGTGGGGCGCGCTGGGCGTTTCGCCTGACCCCCTCCTCACAGCTGGGCATCCTGAACCTGGGACTCCCAGCAGCCGCACGCATGGGGGGCGGGTGGTTTACAAAATGTGGCTCTCGTCCCGGCACCGCGCAATGATGGAGGGCGGCCCGTTTTCAACATGTAGCTCTCGCTTCAGCGCCGCGCAAGTTGCTCTTGACAATCGGGTGTATGGCGGCTCCTTTTTGAAGCGGGGTTCTCGCTTCAAACTTTCGCACATTGTATGCCCCAGAGCTAATGCGTAACAGTCACACGCATGTCGGGCGGCTCCTTTTGAACATAGTGCTCTTGCTTGGTACTCTCTCTTCCACGGCATGGCCCGAAGTTTAAGGTGAACAACAGCTGCTCGCATGGAGGGCGGTCATGTTCACAACGTGTCTATCGCGTGGCACTAACTTGAATTAAACTTCTGCGACTAGACATGTCGGCTAGATGCAAAGACGGGGGGCGGTTCCTTTTCAAGACGGGGGGGAGGCTCGTGTGGCGATTGTCGTTCAATCAGGCGACCCCCTCCCGCCAGCGAAACTGACAACCGGTTGGGACCCATGAAGAGATATGAAGAGTGTGCTTGGGACGGGAGGGTGCGTTGCACCATCGCTGCCTTTGTTGGGTTGATTCTGGTCCCCCTCCCCCTTCTCCTCCTCCTTCTCCTCCTCTTTCCCTCTCTCCTCCTCCCTGGGCTCGCGAACACTGCTTGCAGGCTGTGCCCGGCCCCCCAGCAGGAGGAACGGGAGGAGACGGAGGAGGACCAGGAGGAGGAAGAGCCTGCGAGGAGAACAACGGCGCGGAGGACGAGGTGGGCGACGAGGACGGCGAGGAGGAGGACGAAGGGGGGGCGAGGAGGGCGACGTAAGGGAGAAGGACTAGGAAGAGGAGGATGAGGAGGAGGAGGAGGAGGAGGAAGCGGAGGAGGAGCCCACGTGCATCAGCGAATCCTGTAGTCACTACGCGACTACTCGCCGAGGCTGTCCCGCGCGCGCGCGACCAGCGGCGGCATTTCACGGTTTCTTCTTGATGCCCCACACAGGAGTCTCGATCCTCCCGAAATACTTGTCGATCTCCTCCTTCGTGGCTGCCTCCTCCTTAGTGAGGTACTTCCAGTTCGCCCCGGCGGACCGGATCTTCCTCTTCGGGTCGTTCGCGTCGTCGGCCATGCCCATGTAGTTGAAATAGCCGCCCTTCATCGCAATCTGGTCGGGCCTGCGGGACCAGAACCTGGTCTCCGGGCCGTCGGCGTCGCCGTTTTTATTCATGATCTTGTCACCCATCTGGAAGCCGCTGCTGAACTCGCTGTCAGGGCCGTACATGAAGGCGGGCCCAGAGTCCGCGGTCTCGCGCAGGAGGCGCCCTGGCGACGCGTCCTTGTAGTCAGACCAGGGCCTGACCGAGTCGGGCGCGACCCTCTTGTTCTTGCAGTCGTTCTGCTTGTAGATGTCGAAGGTCGGCGGCGAGCGAGGGGGACATTAGAAGGAGAAGGCCTTCTGAGCAGGCGGCCGGGCTTCTCATAAGCCCCTTGTTGTTTTTGTGAGTTGTTTGTGTGATTTAGAACATGTTTGAGACACGTTCTGTTTCTTCAGGGAAGGATTCGACAATTTCTCAGAAGGCCAAGGGGATTTCCGAGCCTTCTGAGGAGGCCCGCCCCTGCACCAGACGTCCGCCGATGCGTTTTTTTTGAATGCACGGCCCCAAAAAGGTCCCGACCCCTTCCTCGGGGGTGGGTTTTCGTCCAGGATCCATTCTGGAGGGCCCCCGGGCCCCACGACGGGCTCCGGAGGCCGAGATCGATGACACAACCGCTGGCCTGAAACAGAGCATATCCTCGGAGGCCTGGGCCTCACTTCCCCCCCGGGCTCGCCGCCGAGAAGAACGAGTCCCCGAAGGAGCAGTCCCGATCGGTTTGGAACGGCTGCTTGGCGGACGCCTTCCCGGACCACCGACGTCGTGCTTTCTTCACTGCGTCCGCCCCCGCATGTCTGGACCCCTTTGCCGGAACCGGCTCTTCATCCCGAGTCGCTTTTTGACGGCCCCGAGGCCCAGGACGGGCCCCCCGGCGGCCCGGAAGCCGAACATAGGGAAAAACCTCCCGTCGTATTTTTTCACAACGCGAGGGGGTCTGGGTTCTTTCTCCGTCAACATCTGCGGGCACCACTACCACCCCCGAGTCTCCCCCCTCTCACAATTAACCCCCCTTCATTCCCCCCCCATCCCCTGAACCTCTGCCTCCACCTCCTCCTCCCCATCATGCTCACCCTCCTCCTCCTCCTCCTCCTCCTCCTCCTCCTCATGCTTCTCCTCTCCCTGCTCGTGCTCCTTCTCCTCCTTCTACTCGTCGTGGCCAGCGTCCTCATCTTCAGGGTTGGCGGCACCGGCCAATAGGGACAAACCTCCCGTCGTGTTTTTGCACAACGCGAGGGGGTCTGGGCTCTCGGCGAAACCCGCGAGAGGGGCCCCTATTGGGCAAGAGCGGCCTCTGGCGTGCGGCGGTCGGGGGCTCGCGGGGAGGCCAAGGCCGAGCGCGCAGGCCGCTGCCGCCGCCTATCGCGCTCAGTCGTCACGGGGACCCCCGCGTGCCTCGGGCGGGTGATCACCCGGAGATCCGACGCTCCAAAACCTCAAACTTTTGGAGCGGGCGTTTTTTTGGGCTGCTTCCGGCCTCCGGGGGCCCTCGCCGCGCTCTGCAGGACCGTGAACAAAGCGACCCAGGACGAGAAACCGGTCCTGTCGGGAGGTGGTCAGGATCTCCGGGGACCACGCATCGGAAAAATCGGAGCAGCCAGATGTCTGGGAATGGGAGGAGGAGGAGGAGGTAGAGGAGGAGGCGGAGGAGGAGGAGGAGGAGGAGGTGGAGGAGGAGTGGGAATGGAGGGTTACCTCAATGTGCGGGGTGAAGTAAAGGGGCCCATAAAAAGGTGCCCTTCAGGGCCCCCTCTTGGAGCCAGCCGGGGCCCACATGGGGGCCCTCCAAGGGTCCCTCGCGGGCCCTTGCCTTGCCATCACCCCCCATTTTGCACTTGCCTTGCCCTTGCCTTGCCTTGCCCGCACCAGAGGTCACTCAGGCAAAGGGCCACTTTTTGCGCGTAGCCGAGCCTTCCCCGTCGCGGCGGCCAGGCCCAGGGCGAAGCCGAGCGCGCCGAGGACGAGGCGGGGCCGGGCGGAGGTGCCCTCCTCCGCCTCCGCGGCGGGGGGCGGGCCCGCGGCGGCGAGCGGCTGGCCGGCGGGCACGGCCCGCACGCCCTTGCCGGCGCCCTGGACGAAGGCGGCCGCCCCCTGGGCGGACAGCGCGAGCGCGAGGGCCGCTCGCATGGGTCTGTCGCTCCCTCGGGGCGGCAACGGGGGCTGCCCTTTTCGAAAAATTCCTGGCGGTCGCTCGGGCCAAAACGGCTGCGGACCCGGACATCTTCTCGGTCCGAGATGTCGCGGCAAAGGGGGCTCTGGTGTCCATTGTCGGCCTCCGGAGCCCTCAGCGGGCCTCGGGACCACCAGAAAGCCACTCAGAATGAGGAGCGGTCCTGGGGAGGGGATCCAGAGTCTCGGGAACCACATGTAAAGGAACGAAGAGCGGCATGAGCAAAACTTCTCGAAGGTCTGCTCATATTTCTGGGATCTGCGCCGGACCCCCCTTCCTGGTGCGCCTCTGGCGCCAGGGGCGGCGCCGGAGACGCCGCCCTGGGGCCCCAACGCCGATACAAGACATCCGCGCGGACCTCCGAGAAATCATGCTTCTGCCGTGTTCTGGTGTCCGAGCGTGGCGCAGAAACCGCGGGGACGGACGAGGACGGCGAGGAGGGCGAGGCGGAGGCGGGCTCCTGCTGCCCTGCCGTGGCGCCCGCCGCCTCGGGCGCGCCCATGAGCAGCGCTGGCGGCGTGGGGCGCGGCCTGGCCCCGAGGGGCACGTCGGCCTCGGCCGGGCGCGGCCCGCGCTCGAGCGCCGCGGCCGCGGCCGGGCCCTCGCACGGCGGGCGGCCCAGGCGCTCCGCGCTCGCGGCCGCGGCCTCGCCGGGCAGGCGAGCGAGGAGGTCCGGCGCCTTGGCCAGGGCGAATGGGTCCGGCAGGCGGGCGAAAGGGTCCGCCGCCGCCGCGGCAGGGGCCTCGCCCGGCAGGCGGGCGAGGTGGTCCGCCGCCACGGCAGGGGCCTCCCACGGCGGGCGTCCCAGGCGCTCCGCGGCCGCGGCCAGGGCGAATGGGTCTGGCAGGCGGGCGAAAGGGTCCGCCGCCGCGGCAGGGGCCTCGCCTGGCAGGCGGGCGAGGTGGTCCGCCGCCGCGGTGGGGGCCTCGCACGGCGGGCGGCCCAGGCGCTGCGCGCCCGCGGCCGCGGCCTCGCCCGGCAGGCGGGTGAGGAGGTCCGGCGTCGTGGCCGGGGCCTCCTCCGGCAGGCGGGCGAGAGGGTCCGCCGCCGCGGCAGGGGCCTCGCCCGGCAGGCGGGCGAGGTGAGCCGCCGCCGCGGTAGGGGCCTCCTCTGGCAGGCAACCGAGGTGGTCCGCCGCCACGGCAGGGGCCTCGCCTGGCAAGCGGGCGAGGAGGTCCGCCGCCGCGGTAGGGGCCTCGCCTGGCAGGCGGGCGAGGTGGTCCGCCGCCGCGGTAGGGGCCTCCTCTGGCAGGCAGCCGAGGAGGTCCGCCGTCGTGGCTGCCAGGGCCTCCGCTGGTAGGCAGCCGAGGAGGTCTGGCGTCGGGGCCGGGGCCTCCTCTGGCAGGCAGTCGGCGTCGAAGTCGGCCGTCCACGTTGGGGAGGCGGCGCAGCCTGCAGCCCCCGGCTCCCCGCAGATCATGCAGGCGCCCAGCAGCGCGGAGCACCCGGGGCACAGGGCGACGCTGCAGTAGGAGGTCCTGAGCTTCAACTGGCACTCCATGCAGCTCCTCCAGGCGGCTGCTTGCTTGGCCCGCTTGGCGGAGGCGTCGTGCCGGGAGCAGAAGAAGGCTGCGCTGGTCTCCACCGGCACCTTCGCTGCCGCGAAGCAATCTTGGACCATATCCGCCACCGTGCCCAAACATCCGACCGCTCAAAGTTTCGGATGCGTGGGCCCACGAGGTCTGGACCACTTCCCTGGGGCCGGCTTTCCGCCCTGAATCGTTTTTTGGCGGTCTCAGGGCCTGGCGAGAGCCCCCGGAGGCCGGAAACGGTCAAGAGCTCGCCGCTCCAAGTTCTTCGGAGCGTCGGATCACTGGGTGCCTTGTGCAGGCTGAGGCGTGGAAGAATGCTGAGGGCTGCCTGGCAGGGTTTCCGTCTTCCAAGAAGGGACTGCCCGCGTTCTCTGCATGCACCGCCCCACTCCCCGAGGCCAGGACCCCTCGTGAAAGCAAAAATGGGTCCGCGCTCCCGAGGCCACGATCCCCTCGTGAACAAAGGCCAGACTCCAGAAACCCTGAACCCCAAAAAAGTTGCCATCTCTTGGGGGCACATAATCTACTCCCGCCACCTTCCGCCACCCTTCTGCCAGCTACCGCTGGCGGAAGCGGCCTCGTTTTACTTTCGCCGCCTCCCGCCGAGGAAGCGATGGCAACTCCTTCGATTCTCCTAGGCAGGGCCCTTTGTGGAACGCCCCAAATGATGGATCCGCGTCCCATGCAAGCAACCAAGGACACCAAGATGACCCAAGCTGCCTCGAAGACGGCTCAGGACGGCCCCAAGGCGGCTCAATATTGCCTCCAGGCGGTCCAAACATGCCTCCAAGAGGGTCAGAAAATACCACCAGAGAACCTCCATAAACCCACCTCATTGGTTTCCCCGTGTGTTTTTGATTGTTTTTCACATTCTTGCCTTTTAGGGCTTCCGTCACCTCGAGACGGCCGAAGAAGCCTCCACGATGGTTCCAAGACGGCTGAAGTGGCCCCCAAGAGAGTCCCAAGATGGCCCAAGAAGTCCCACGATGGCCTAAGAAGCATCCGAGGCGACCCCAAGGCGGCCCAAGAGGACCTCCCGTGGGACCCAAGACGGCCTTAGAAGGCATTTCGACGGCCCAAGACGGCCCCCAAACACCCACCATACGATCAAGAGGGCCAAGAGGGCCCCAAGACGACCCAAGAGAGCTCCAAGGCGGCGTAAAAGGCCCTAGGTCGGCCCAAGAGGGCCCCAATGGAGTCCACAAAGTGCCTCACATGAGGCCAAGACAACCTCAAGACGGCCCAAACGAGTTCCGTGATAGCTCCTCAAACAGTGAAGACGACACGTATGAACTCTTCCTGCCTCTCCTCCTCCTGCTCCTCCCCCTCATCACCATGTCCTCATCCTCATCACCGCCATTACCACCACCACTACCATCATAATCGTCATCATCGCCACCACCTTCATCATCACCATGCCCATCACCAGCACCATCATTATCACCACCACCATCACCATCACCATCACCATCGCCATCACCAGAACCAGCACCACTACCACCAACACCACCACCGTCACCACCACCACCATCATCATCACCACCACCACCATCATCACCATCACCATCACCATCATCATCATCATCATCATCATCATCATCATCATCATCATCAGCATCAGCATCAGCACCAGCACCAGCACCAGCATCATCATCATCATCATCATCATCATCATCATCATCATCATCATCATCATCATCATCATAATCATCTTCTTCTTCTTCACCACCGTCCTTCTCGTCCTCATCATGGCTCCTCCACCCTGTAACCACCGCCACCCAGAATGCTGGGCTGGCACGGCGGCGGGCCCTGCCGCAGGCAGCCGGGCTAGAAGGTCCTGGGCGTCTGCGCGGGCAGCTCCCTCTCGGCCAGCTCGCCAGCCCTGTACTTCTGCGGGGGTGGCTGCCTCTGCTTATGCTGCTCCCATCGTACTCGAGGGCCACGTCCCAGAAATAACTTCGAGCGCCCAGAACAGTGTCGAAGCAATGTCGAACGAGTATCGCCCCCCAGGGCCCGACCCGTAGCAACCTGCAAGTGTCGGTACTGTCTTGGTGCTCGAAGTTCATTCTGGCGATCAAGGCTGAAGTGGGTTGGAACATCATAAGCCTCTGCCAGCACTTGACTACGTAGGCCTTCCTGATGAAATCGCGCACTGCTTCCACGTCCCCGCTGCCCGTGTCGGGCCTCGGGAATAGCTCCTCGTCCCAATTGGCCAGCAGCTCAGCAGCAGCCCGCGCGTTGCCCCCCCGGAGCAGGTCAGAGTACTCCTGCGCGGGATGGGCACAGAGGCGTTACACGTAAGTTGGGCACACCAGCCTCCTCGCCCTCCTCACTCCTCGTCGTCCTCGTCCTTCTCAGCTTCCTCCTCCTCCTCCTCCTCCTCACTCTCCTTCTTCTCTCTCCTCCAACTCGTCCTCCTCCTCCTCCCTCCCCTTTCCCCTCCCTCTTCCCTCCTCGGCCCTTTTCTCCTCTTCGACCTCCTCCTCCTTGACCTCCTCGACCTCATCCTCCCCTAGCCCTCTTCCCCATACGTACGTAACTTCTCCTCCTCCTCCTCCTCGCGCCACCAGACTTCACCACTTCCCGATCCTGCGTCGCAGACATCCCAACGGCAACACGGAAGTAGGGCGGGTCGTGTTCGAAATGTGGCCATCGCCTTAGCGCCGCGCGTCGCATTGAGCGCTTCCAGCAGTCACGCGGCTGGGGGGGAGGAGCGTCCTGTTTTCAAAACGTGGCTCTCCTCAGAACCGCGCACCAGTCGTCCAGAATGCATCCAGCAGTCAAATGAAAGCGGCGGGCCCGTTTCCCCCGCGCCGCGCACACTCGTCTTAAACTTTCCAGCCGTGTAGATGGAAGGCGGCTCGTCTTCAAAACGGGGCGCTCGCCTCAGCGCCGCGCACATTCGTCTTTCTCGTCTTCACCAGTCACATGGGTGGAGGGGGGTTGACTTTCAAGAACGGGTTTCCAACTTGATACTTCGTCACAACTTACTGCCCGACGTGTATAATTGTGCAGCAAGTGTACCGGTTGAGGGCGGATCATCCTTTAAACGGGGCTATCGATGAACATGTGGGCGACGACCAAAACGGGTCTTACGGTGGATGACACAGCGACCTTGCGCGGCGGCTTGCGCGGGCCGCCAGCGCTGCACGCTACTTTGGAGAAGAAGGCGCTCACGCGCGAGCTTGCGCGGGCAGCTGACGCGCCAATGTTGGCGCAGCCTGTTTTTTTTGGTGGTTTGTTTTTTTTGCGTCGTTTGTTCGACTCAAACTTTGTGACCCTGCCGATTCGCGTTCCTCAAAGAGGGCGCCGCCGGAACGGTTGGCCCGTGAGGAGCTCGTCTGTCACGAGGCCGTTTCCCGCTGCGGACAAGAATGGCCGCAGGGCCTTCCCCATATCCTGCTCCGCCCTCTTTCTCCTTCTCCTCCTAGAATAATAATAATGATAATCATAATAATAATACTAACCACATAAGCATACACTTTTGGCGCTCCGCGCGGATTTCTTGGATTCGCGCTGGACCCCCCTCCCTGGCGCGCGGAGCGCGCCAGGGGCGGCGCCGGAGGCGCCGCTGGGGGGCCCAGGCGCGGATCCAAGAAATCCGCGCGGAGCGCCAAAATTCTATGTTCATGTAGTTTTTCTTCTTCGACCTCCCTAGTCTTCCCCCCGCAATTCGCCATTTGGGCTCAGGGGTCTGCCCCTGTGCCGCCTTGGCCGTCGACACCTTTGCTCGGCCGCCCCCTCGCTTGCCAGCGAGGGCTTTCTCTCCGTGCGCTGGCCATGCAGCGTGAACGCGGCGGCAACGGTGGCATCCCAGTATACGCCAGGGCGCTGCGGTGGCCTGGACGAGGCACGTGAAGGAGCCTGAGCCCTGTCTGATGCAGGAGGCGCGCAAGACGCAGAGGGCAGATTACCCATCGGTCGGAAGAAGTAGGTAGACGCATTAAGCAGGAAGGCGTTGAAAACATATGGAGTTCTGTCCGCCCCCTAATGAGAACGGAAAAGGTGAAACCGCTCGATCATTGACGTAGGAGGGCGCTCAAAGTAGACTGGAATCTCGGAATCCAGACATACCTACTTTCAACGACCGATGGGTAATGCTGGCCTCGGCTGGGGTGGTGCGCGCCCAGCAAGTCCAGGGCGCCCGGACGACCTGGTGTCGCTGATGGGGGGCCGGGCCCTTGCCTAGAGCTGGGCGGCCCTCCGCGAGTGTGGGCGTCGGCCCCTGTCCCGTTTTTTTTTTTTTTTTTTTTTTTTTTTTTTTTTTTTTTTTTCTCTCTCTCTCTCTCTCTTTCTCTCTGTCTCTCTCCTCCAGGGAAGCGGGTCGACCGATGCAGCCTTTAAACCTGCAAGTGCGCGGGCGAAGTGTTCCGGGCCCGAACGAGGGGGAGGCCTGAACGGGACCGCCGCGCGCCCCTGGTCGAGCAGCCGGCCTCCCCACGACAACCAGGGTGCAGCGGAGGGTGCAGCTCGACGAGAGTGGCAGCAGTGGCACGAGGGCTCGCCCGGAGTCGGCATCAGCGGCTCGGGCGTGGACGGCAATGAGTTCGACGACACCGGTGAGGAGGCGCTCGCCACGGACAGCGCCCGTTGGCACCTCAAGCCTGGGGAACGGTCGCAGCAACGGTGCGGGGAGGACCAGCCCCACAAAGCGGACTCGGCCAGCAATGCCCATTGTGTCCCTTGTGTGTGAGCGAGGGGCTGTGTACCAATTTGGCCCCGACGTCCTCGAGCCAGACTCAGACTCCGCGGTCAGGCCCAGCCTTCACAAGGTCTGCGCTGGCTCCAGTGAGGCCCCAGAGTGCGCTGCCAACGTGTGGCCACTTCGCCCGACTCCCGAGGCCGTCGCACCACGCGTGAACGTGCTACGCGTTCTGAGCGCGGCGCCCTCTTCCCAGTCGGCGTTGAGGTCCCAGGAATTGTGTCGTGGCACGACTGAAGATTCTTAACTAGACGGTTGTCTTCCAATGGGGCAAGTCCCAGCAACGATGACACATTCTTGCAGGGGCCTGCGAAGAGGGAACTTGGAGGGAGGGTGTATTGTAACATCGTTGATACGTCTTGGGTTTACGGTTTACACTGGTCCTGGTGCTGGTGCTGCTGTCTGCTCTGCGGCCGCTCTAATCTTTTCCCATCAGACGACTCGGTTCGCAACCAGCTCTCGCCCTGGTTGTTGCTGCCCAGCGCGTCGCGTCCCAGGTCGCGACTGAAAGAAAAGACCGTATCCCCTCCGCTCTTTCCTTTTTCCCCTCCTTGCTGGCATCGCGCTTGTAGCCGCGCACGGCGGCCCAGTGAGTTGGAGGAGGTCTGGCAGGAGAAGAAGACGGAGAGGCGGGAACACGAAAGGAGTTGGATCGGAACTTGTGAGATCCGTTCCCCAGACAGCGCACGACGCGCCCGAGGGGGAAACTATTCTCCCATCACGCGCCTTGCCCGTGAGGGCCAGAGCTCCCGTCAGGGAGCCGAGAGATGGTGGAGGGCATCATCTCATCTTCATTGGGTGGGGGCGGGAATGTTTGTCCCTGCTTTTGCTCGCTTGCCGCAATCCGCAATAATGTAGGCTATTTCTGTTTCAAGTCGACTCGGTTTGCAACCTCTTGATGTCGTTCCTGGGGAAACCAAAAGGTATCGATACCGCTTCTCCCCGGACCACTCCCGGGGTGTGTTCTGACCAGGATTTCGACGCGAATCCTGCGGTGGCGACGAGGGCCTCCCAGGCGGCTGAAAAAGTGGAAAACTGGCGAAGGGTAGCGGTATCGGTATCGGTACCTTTTCCTCCTCCGAGTTTCTCGGCCCCAGGACCGTCAAAGGACGACCCATGATGAAAAAGCTGCCCTGGGGAAGGGGCCGAGATTCCACGGCGTTCGCGTCACGAACACACTGCGACGTCGGAGGAGAGGGGAGAGCCTGCGGGTCTGACGGTTGCATCGGGCGCCGCGGCCGATTCAGAGCGCTCCAGAAAGCTCCCTGAGAGAGTGCCAGACAGCTCTGGAGCGACTCCTCCGCAGCCGAGACCTGCCCGAGAGATCCCCACGCCCTCTGCCTTCGGCTCCGCGCAAGAGTGACTTGGGGGCCCCAAAACCGTGTGGTGACAGACCCGGCGATGACCTCGAACTCCCCAAAGACATCACCGCAGGGCCCCTCACCACACGGCTCTGGGACCCTGGAGGTCCCAGTCGCCCGAGACGTCCTCGGAGAACGGCCCCAGTCCCAAAACCGTGCGGAGACCCCGAATCACCACCGACTCACCACACGGTGTGGTCACCACCCCGTTAATGGGGCCCCGGAGTGACCCTAGGCAAGAGCGACCTGAAGCGTGCGGAATAAGGGGGGGGCGCAGGGTGGCCACACCCCAGCGCGCGAGCAGAGCCGCTGCCGCACCACGCCCGGCGATCGGTGGGCCCCCGAGGAGCCCGCACCGGAGGCCACTCCAGCGAAGGGCCACTCCCGGGTGTCGTCGATCCCTCCGCGCCGAGCCCCGACGTTAGAGGGGAGCAATTACTGAACACTCCCCCTCCCCCCCAAACTCAGTGTTGGCACGCGCGGGGGGGACCGCGGTCGAAGTGCCTCTCACCAGACCCCTCACCAACTCTGAACATTTGGGGGGAGGGGGAGGCGTTGACGGGTGAATGTGGCATGTGCTCGCTGATTTGTTCCGAGGCCCCGAACCTGCTCCGTGCACTTCCAGCGCCGCACGGGCGCCACCCGGTGGCCGAACTCCCGGTGCACGCCGGCGCACGCCGTGCAGACGAAGGTGCGGAAGTCGAAGCAGACGTGCGTTGGCACGGGCCTCGGGCCGTGCACCCTCCGGCCCGGCCAAGGTCCGGCGGGGCGCGGGAGGGACCCATGGGCAGAGGAGTGGCCTTTGGTGCGCGGCTCTGCAGGGCCGCGGGGGGATCAAACACACAAGCGCGCAAGACGCCACTGTCGCACCGCGCTCGGCGATCGGCGATCGGGGGGCCTCGGTGGGCGCGCAGCGAAAGGTCACTCCCCCGAAGGGTCACTCTCGCGTGTAGTCGAGCCACGTGACCAGGGGGCCCATGAGCAATCGTACAGACGCCAGCCGGTTCAGAGCGAGTGCCCCCGAAACGGAGGCTTTGGCAAGCCAGGACGTTGGCGCTCCGGAGATTCTGTTAGATGCGTCGAGAGCCCAATGACGCGATGCCAACGTTTGAGATACGATTATGGAGTCGGCATGCTGTCCTGCCGCGGGACCGTCATCGCCCCTTCCTCCCGGGACCGTCCGGGCGCACCGGAGAAAAATACAGCCGTGCATCGAAACAGTCTCCACTCTTCGCTCTCTTCCGCTGGATCTGGCAACCACGCCCTGGTCATGCAGAGTCCTGGTCTCAGGGATCCCCACGGATAAGAGTCATGGCACGGCCGGGTGAGCCAATCTCGACGTGTCTATTGGAACCAAACCCATGCATTTAGGTCGGGCATGTCGTCCTGCAGGCTGATTTTGGACGAACAAAAAACAGAAATACGCCCAAACAGGCAAACATAGTCAAACATTCGTCCCCTGACTTTTTTTTTACTAGTTTTGAATGTTCCTCCTGCAGAGGGACATGTCCGACTTAACCATACATTCGGCGAGGCGTTTTTTAGTTCTCCGATCTGCGGCCCAGGAAGTCCCGACCCCTTCCGCAGGGCCACTTTTTCGCCGAGACACGTGTGATGGTCTGATGCCCCTCAATCGGCTACGCGTAAGGGCGACCCTGGGCAAGAGTTAGGTCGGGCATGTCTTCCTACAGGCGGATTTCCGAAGAAGAAGAAGAATAATAATAAGAAGCATAGTCAAAACATGTTTAAGCATATTCAACAGAGCACGAAATATCGCCTCACACTATTCTAACTATTCTTGAAGATTCCTCCGGTAGAGGGACGTGCCCGGCTGAAGACAAGGGTGACCTTTGGTGCGCGGCTTTCGGGGGCCGTGAAGGGACCCAGATCCACGCGGGCGGGGCCGGTGCTGGGGGGGACCCCCGTGTAAGCCCACACCAGGAGGCCACTCCAGCGATGGGCCCCTCGGACGTGCAGTCGACGAGCCCAGACCCCCGACGCCAGGACCTTCTCGCGACGTCGACCCCCAAGAGGTTCGGACCCAGCCCCCAGGGCCGGTGCGTCGTCCCGAGTCGTCCTTTGGACGGTGCCGAGGCCCGGTGAGGGAGCCTCCAGAGGCCGAAAGCGTGGGGACAAGACCTCCCGCAACGAAGGGGGGGTTTGAACATCAGCTCACGCAGCGGATCTTCCCGGCGCCTCCGGGCACCGGAGGCGGCCATGCATCGAGGAAGGGGCCCCTCGGTGCGGGCGAAACCAGCTGCAAGCAGCAGATGTCGTACCCCCCCCTTCCCAATCCCCCCCTCTCGTCCGGCCCGACCGGAGGCCGAAGTGAACAGGCGGCGCGCGAGGGTGGGAGCAGCGAGGTCGTCGGGGGCCTGGGCCCGGCGGGCCGTGGCGCCCTGGGCCCCCGGTGGCCCCCCGAGGGAGGGCGGGAGGTGGGCGCGCCTCAGACAGTTGATGCACTCGTGGTTCTGCCACCTCCGGCGGCGCGTAGGGGGGGAGGGAGGGGGGAGGGGGGAGCGCTGCTGAGAGCCCAGCCCCCTCTCCCATGCAGAAATCACGACAAGAGGTTGTTGGCCATTTTCGGCCCCTGGGGGTCACTACCCGGGCCTCGGGGCCGTCAAAGAACGACTCATGATGAAACAACGGTCAGGGGGAATGGGTCCAGACCGCTGGGTGCCGACGCCATGACAAATTACGACGTCGGGGGGTCTGGGCAGGAGGCTGCTTCTCAGAGGGCGCCAGCCCTACATCTACCGAGAAGGCCCGCGCCTGCTGAGAACCAGGGGTGTTTCCAAGGGGCCTTCCCCCTCGCCCTACCCCCTTCTGCGCGTGGCCGACACCTCCACGAGCGCAGCACGACGACACTCCGGAGGCTGCGGTCAACGGGCAGGAGACACTCCTTCTCCCTGTGCGGCATCGAGGCCCGCCGGAGCAGCCCAGCTCATGAAAGGCGGAGACGGGGGATGAGTGGGGCCACGTGCAGCATCGCGGGAGGTCGCTTGAGCCG
>CAUYUJ010020949.1:270330-327830 GCA_963575745.1 Prorocentrum cordatum | reverse complement strand
TTCCCCCAACAATCCCTGTCAAAGAACAATCCAGAATACACTTGGCGGCGGCGGCGGCTGCGGCGGCTGCGGCGGGGGCAGCGGCTGCGGCGGCTGCGGCGGTGGCGGCGGCGGTGGCGGCGGCGGCGGCGGGGGCGGCGGCGGCGGCGGCGGTGGCGGCGGCGGCGGCGGCAGCAGTGGCGGCAGCGGCTGCGGCGGCGGGCGGCGCGGCGGCGGCGATTCGGCAGCGGGGGCGGCGGCGGCGCGGCGGCAGCGGCGGCGGCGGTGGCGGCGGCGGCGGCGGCGGCGGGGGGCGGCAGCGGCGGCGGCGGCGCGGCGGCGGCGCGGCGGCGGCGGCGGGCGGCGCGGCGGCGGCGGCGGCGCGGCGGCGGCGGCGGCGGGCGGCGGCGGCGGCGGCGGAGGCGGCGGCGGATTCACCCCCAGTAGCTGCCTATCCAAAGACGACTGCTGAATATGCTGCGGCTCGGGCCAGGCTCGGGTGCTACGTATGTGTTGGGAGGGCGGGTGGGAGTGAGCGAGACGGCTTGCGGGCGGGGAGGGAGTCTTGATCCATATCCCCACCCCTGCCCCTATCCCGTTCTCCGCCCACCGTGGCCCCCCATCGTGACCCCACATCGTGACCTCCCACCGCGGCCCCCATCGTAGCTGTGTCAAGATGTGCGGGATCTTCTGTCGCAAGGGTGTCATGTCCTGGACCTAAAAATGCTGTCGACTTGCCTTCTGCCGGAGGACCCGCCGCCGTTTCACTTCTGCCGTCTTCCATCGCAAGCGAAGTGCGACGAAGGCGAGGCCCTTCCCGGAACTCCCCGTGTGGCAGCTGAGACGGGGGAGGACGGAATCCAGCGCGTCCCTGTAGCCAGCCAGCCGACCCAAAGTTCCAGGCTTCCCATGTGTACCGACGGGTCTGCGAAAGCATCGACGGCTGCGTGGCGCCTGCACACAGCTGCCATGTCAGGCTGGGCCTGGCGCGGAGGCGCTGACCATCCCTGACAATGCCAGGCGTAACGCAGTGCGCATGTCTTCGAGCAGCTCTTGGAGGCTGGGGCTCGTCGTCGTGATGTTTTGCTTTCCTACGCTCACACCTGCTTCCTGGTCCCTCGCTTCCTACCTTCAGAATCTATTGACAGAGACCGTGCTATGCAGTGGCGTCAGGTTTCGGCAGAGCAGTGTGCAGATGTATGGTTCGTGAGGAAGTAGCTCAGCCAGTGCAGGGTACGAGATCGAACCACTGTGTCATGGCTTAATGGTGCCTGTCTGGTAATATACTTTTACGTTCAAATCCTACTCGGGCGACCTGAACAAACACCATAATACGCAATCGTCTGCCTTGGCGAAGCGTCCGTCTTGTCAGCTTTGAAGTTTCAGAAGTCATCGTCGGAATGATCATCATCGTCATCATCGTCGCCCTCCCATTGTGCCAGGACAGATTCTTTTAGCGTAGCCAGATCTTCACTCCGCGTCAAGATCAAAGGCTCCTTCGCCCAGCCTGCTGTGTGACAAAAGCGCAATTGCAATGGCGATGGTTGATGAACAGGCAGCACTATGCTGAACTCATCCGCATGCGCTCCAGCTGCTTCACCATGCTTCTCCACTGAAGATCTGATCACTTCCTCCACGCCAATCTCTTTACAACTCAGCTTCGAACGACCATGTAACCTTTCCTTGACGCCCTCTTCGCTCAAACTGAGTAGGCCATCGCCTCCTCGCTGTATGCGCTGTAAGATTACGTGCCGCGAGCCGTCGCGGATCAGTTGCGAACCAGGCGCCCAGGAGCCACTGAAAACACCTCTGCAGTGCCGATTGAACTCGTTTTCCCAATCATGAAATATTCCACTGAGGCACAACTCAAACGCCCCACTTGCTGACAATGTTAGTCTTACCTCGCAGAATTTTCCAACACAGCCCCACGTGCCTGGAAAGTTAGTGCCTACCCAAGTTCCAGGAAGGATGTCTTCGTTCACGACCTGGATCAGATCTCCGTCCGAGAGCCCCAGCTGGTGCACGGTCTGCTCAGCTTCCCATGTGCGACCGTCGGGGAGAACGAAGTGTTGAAGGCGGAACTCGTCTTCGATAAGCAATGCCTGCTTGCAGGCTGCCATGTACACATCTTGCTGGGTCCACGATAAGTCCGCCTGCACAACCCCAAGGTCTGCTCCCAAGGATGCCAAGTGAATATTCAGAGTCATTGCGTGCCGTTGCCAGCAAAGGCGCATCAACCATTCGAATATTGAGCTAACCTGATTTGATCCAAAACAGGCAGGAGCACAGCGTAAACATTGGCTGGAGCTGTGCGAGGACTGTGAAGAGGAATGTGCATCCAGGACGCCCAGTCGCGAGATGGATTTTGCAGTGACACTGTAATCAGAAGGTTGGTGCGCGGCGACTCTGGGAACCATGGCGAAACAGAGCCTCACACATCATAACAAGCATGACGCCCCACTCCTTCTCAGGTTTTCGAGCTGGCGTCCGACTACACGAGGTCGGCCGAATGCGCTACAAGCGAAAACCAAAACGCGCGCACCCCCCCCCTCCACTTATCCGTCGCCGGGATCCGAGCACCCCGCCCCCATCGATCAAGCCTTCGTCTCCACAAGGATCTGTGCGCCTTCCTCGCTTCACCCGTTCTGCCCCTCCTTATCCCTCCTCTGCTTTCGCCGCAGATAGCTGCGGTCGCGCCCCTCCATCAGCCCGACCGCTTGTTGGACCCCACTCGCCGCGGACCGAAAAGCATCTTCCTCGCGAGCCCGCAGGCGACTCGGCAGATGTTGCCGAGGCCTGCCGCTGCAGCGCGCTGGCGCCGCTGAGGGCTCCAGCTCCCTCCCCCCCCAAAACGGGCGGGCCACAGCCTGCGCCCGCCCAGAGGAGGAGGAGGAAGAGCAGTAGGAGGAGGAGGAGGAGGAGGAGGAGGAGGCGGAGGAGGAGGCGGAGGAGGAGGAGGAGGAGGAGGAGGAGGAGGAGGAGGAGGAGGAGTGTCTCCTTCAGCGCCACCCCGGTGCGGTCGGGACCTTGTGCTCCGCGTGCCGCGGCGGCGGCCCCGGCAGCACGCTGTCCGCTGCCAGCGGATGGCGCGTCGCTCCGAGCTGCAGGGCGAGCAGCTCGGGGAAAGCTCGGGAAACGGTGACGCGCGGGGACCGGGCCGTGGATGGCGGGCTGCGCCGAAGCGCGGTGGGCCAGAACCCGCGGAGCGACAAGCCAGGCCACAGTCCTGACAGGTGCTGACCGCGGGACGTGCCGGAGCGTGGCGCTGCGATGCCGCCTTCCGGGCGCCCTCCGGCGCGCTGCCAGGATCACCGCGTCGCGGGGTGCCCGTCTCGGTGGCGGCGCTGCCTCCCTTCGCGTGGCAGGCTGCCGATGCCCCTGGCCACGCCTTGCCTTGGACTGCTCTGCCGTGCACCGCCTTGCCGTGCTTGTCTGCCTCGTGCTTCTCCACGGCCCGATTTGTCTTGCCTTGCCTCGCCGCCCTGGCTCGATCTGAACCTGCCCGAGCATGCGTGCCTAGCATCTCTCGGCGGTGGACAAACCTCCTTTTAGTACACCTCCCCTTAGTGAAAACGGCCTGGGACCGAAACCGGCGGACCTGGACCCGCAAAAATGACGGCCGCGGCGCCCTCTCGCGAACCGAAAACGGCCAATCCCTTCATCGACGTGTCAGGGCAGGAGGCCTGTCCGCCCCCGAATCTCCCTGCCGTGCCCGGGCGCGCTGGCCGTTGCCTTGCCCTGCGCCGCCCGCCGCCTCTTGCCTGCCTCGTCGTGCGGTGTACACTCCCGTGGCTCGGCCTGCCCAGCCGTGCCTCCCGGCGGGGCAGTGGTCCGGCTGCCGTTGCCACGCTTTACGGCGATACGCGTTTCCGTCGCGCTGATCCCCGGGCTTCGCCCTCTCCTGGCCGCGTGAGGCCCCGCCTTCTTCCGCCCCCTCTCTGCTGATCAAGGCTGTGCGCGTCCCGCTTAGCTTTCAGCGGAAGAGGTTCGCTCTCGCCCTGCAAATCAAAAAGTTCCCGTCGCGTCCGCTGGCTCGCCTTCACTACCAGGTGCCGTGCCGTGCGCTGGCCGTCCTTGCCTTGCAGTGCTCTGCGTCGCCTGGGCATTGCCTGACCCAATCTGCTTGATCGTACACGGCCGGACCTAGGACAGAAGACCATCCTCCACGAACATGCGGCACTCCGCCGACCAAACTGAAGAACATCCAAGGGTATCCTCCACAGGATGCACAATAACATCCAACAGACACGACGAACATCAAGGTACCCTCCCTAGACCGACCTCGATCTTATACCTCGGTCCGACCGCACTGCTGTGTAAAGCCCTGCCACCCTCCCTGCCTCCCTCCCATCCGCCCGTTCAATTCCCCATGTCCCCATCCTTCCTCCTCCCGTCCATTCCTTCCGTCCCCCTGCTCACATTTTCAAGCATGGATAACATCAACGACATATCGATTATTGAATACCTCTCTCTCTCTCTGAAGCTGCCGCTTGAACAACTTGGATGTGCCTGGAGAGTGCCCTTTGGCAGGTGTCCAGAGCGCAAGGAGAATGAAGGGCAAGAGTATAACCGATTACTTTTATTCCCTATCACCTCCTCCCAATCTCCTATTCTCTTGATTCCCCATTACTCCGACCTTTCCCTCATCAACTTCTGAGGACCGCAATGCAAGCCAGAGCGCAAGCTTAAACAGCCAACAAGCAACCTAACTCAACAAAATGAAACGTTGGGAGGCAAATGATGAATGCTCTCTTTGTTTTGGATCGACATCCTTGCAATCGAGCCGGGCATCGCCCGCAGTTTTGGATTGTTATGGCTCTTCTGGGCAGCAGCCGGAGACAGCGTCGTGGCGGCAGATGGCCACGGTGCCCTCCCTTCTCCACGGGCCGCGCCGATCTTCTGGGACACGTGCAGTGGTTCGTGGGACGTCGAAACGGACACGTCGACCGATACCAGCTGCAAGGAGCGCAGCTGCAGATAAGCCTGTGACGAGGGAGCGTGCGTGCAGCCTGCGCTGCTGGAACCTCACCAGCTGGACCAGTAAGTTATCCCAGCCTCCTCCCTGCACTCTCTGTCGTCCGCCTCCTCTGCCATCACCGCCGCCGCCGCGAGCGCGGGAAGGCTGGAGATGCACCCCCATCCCGTTGTTTGCGTGCTCAAGTAACGCGCGCATCGGCACGTGTTTGGCGAACCGCACGTGCTGGCCTGACCGCGAAGAACGAACGAATCCCGCAGGCTCGAGGCGTGCACGGGTGCAGATCCGTGGAGGCAGTGGATGGACGTCGCGCGAGAGGCGGGAGGCAAGGCGTGCGCGTGACGGTCGCCCGTGGGTGGTGGGGGGGTTATTGTTCTTGCTGCTCGATGCGGATCTCCTATGACCAGCGTCGTCGCCAGGATCGCCGTCACCACCATTGTCGTTCACTGTGCTGGCGCCGACGCTGTGGCGGTGTATGTGTGTGGTGGGTTGCTGTTCTTGCCGCTTCAAGCGGATCTCGTATGACCAACGTCATCAACATGATCGTCATCACCACCGTTATCGTTCATCGTGCCAACGCCGACGTTACCCTCGTAGTTAACTGCGGCGACCCATCACCATGGGTACTTTGCTCCAATCCGCCACCCGTCCGCTCGTCTGTTGTCGCCCTCCACCTTGCGCCTTGCTCCTGCGTGTTTCTTCTGTCGCGCCCCCCTTGGCCCCTCGCTCCTGGCGACAACATGGTATTGAGACCGTGAGATGGGATTTTGGGCACCGACTGGTTGATTATTCTCAAAAGCCACACATGGTGAAAACTCAACAGAACGCACTTCTAGAAAATCAGATGGGACTAATTCCAGCCCCCTGCTGAGACCTGTCATAGATGGCTCAAGCCAACTCGCGTTTTACAACATAACATTATTTGAGCTAATCTACGTGCCCTCAACCACTACTGCTAGCGCTAACTCTGCCTCTACAACAATCCTTACCACTACCACTGCAACTACCGCTACCACTCGAACTACCACTGCCACTTCCACTAGCTTTACCACTGCCACTGCCATCGCTACTACTAACACTGCCATTACCACTGCCACCCTCACTTCCACCAGTGCGGGCTCTTTCACTACCCCCACGAATTAAATTACTGCATCTGCAGCTCAAACTGGCACATGCAAATGCTAGTAGCGCCAGTCATAGTGCCTGGACCTTGACCTTGAACGTCGTTCGAGTGCCAGAATCCATATGTAATGGCACGTTGCAGGAGACCCTGGATGATCGATAGACCGGCAATCGAACATGACTTGCGGGGGCACCACACGTGAGGCACACCACGACTCTGGGCATGGAGGGCCCCGCAAGGGGAGGGCAGCACAGAGCGCCTTCAAGGGATCCGAAAGAATGCCCCGCTGGGCACCTTCGTGCGGTACCCGTACACGCCCTCGCGAAGTACCCGGTACTGCGAAAGGCGCCACCAAAGCACTGACTGGGTCAGCGACTTCTTCACGGCGATGGCACTACTGGGGTCAGCGACTTCTTCACGGCGATGGCACTACTGATGACGATGATGGTGGAGACGGTGCTGAATTAGAGGCCTCCTAGATGGGGTCGGAGTAGATAGAGTCGGAGGATCGCGCCGCATCGCCGATGCATAGGCGATGCATCGCCGATGCATTGGCGACGCACAGGCGACGTCGGCGATGCATCGGCGACGTCGGCGTGTAGGAAATCGAACTCCTCGGCGGGATCCTCCAAACCCATCAACTCGGACCCCATCTGGGACGCCTACGCGAATGATGCCGATATTTCCCATGCTGGGATGTCATATGGTGCAGCCCCCTGTCCGTGGCACGCAACTGCTGGGCGCATCGTCTTCAGACGACGTGCTGTCAGACGTGGCCTGGGCGGCCCCGCCGCCGCCCAGCAACAGCCGCCGCCGCTTCGGTGCCGCCGCGGCAGCGCCGCGCCAGCCGCAGGCCGCCGCCGCGTGCAGGACACGCTGCGGCAGGTTCTGCCGGAAGTACGCGTCGGCCGCGCATAGCGCCACGCAGCTCGCGTAGTGATCCCGCAGGGTGCGCTGCAGTCCGTCGTCAGAGTGCAGCGCAGCGAGCAGCCCGCGCCACAGCGCCGGGGCGGCCGACGCACACGGGCCCGCCAGCGGCACCGGCGCCGACGCGGGCCCGCCCTGTGCCAGCTGCGCCGCCGCGTCCTCCAGCTGGTCTATGCAATCATCCTTGGTGTCCCTAAACTCCTTTTCGTCCATGGAGTACTTGTCGAGGCAGAAGGGGCCCTCGCTGTCGCTCGTCCGCAGAAAGTGGGCCACATGCTTCGGGTGCAGCGTCACCAAGGACTCGTACGCACCGAGGCATATCTCATCGGATACGCAGAGAACGGCATGAGCTACGCCACCACTGAAGAGGTAGACGTCGCCTGGCCGAATCAGGACGACCTTGGCGGCCATCCCCAGAACCTGCAGCTCACGCTCGGAGAGCGGCGGAGACAGCAGCACGTCGTAGAGCTCGAGAGCCACCTGTTTGCTGACCTCCCCTGGGGGCCAGGCAGCGATCAGCTTGTGGCCGCTCCAGTTCTTGCCCACGTTGCTCCACAACACCTGGTCCACATGCAGACCCTTGCCGCTCCTAGCGCCGCCGGCAAAAAAACCTTCGTCGTAGCGATCCCAATACAGGGTCCAGCTCGCATAAGGTCCCAGGACGTCCTTCACATCCCGCCGGCACACCGTCTTCACGCCCTCCCCGCCGAGGGGGTGCGGGGCCTCAACCCTCAGTCTCATCTCGGCAATGTACAACAGATCCGCGTCCGCCTCGCCTGCCGCGGCCATCCGGATGGCCTCGTCGATGCGCTTGCCCAGCTCGAGCTTGTCCTTGCGGAGGATGTCGCGCTGCTGGCGCTTCCTGTCGACGTACTCGATGTCCGCGCGGTACCGCTCCACCACCTCGGGCCTCGCCCGCAGCTGCCTCGCAAAGTCGGTGGCGCTGTTGCAGTCCCGGAGGGCCGCGCGGATGTCGTCGGGCAGGCAGTCCTCCCAGGAGAGGGCGAGCAGCTCGGTGCCTTTTGGCAGCACTACGAAGTCCTCCATTTTCTTTCTTTATGAGAGGAGGAGGAGGAGGAGGAGGAGGAGGAGGAGGAGGAGGAGGAGGAGGAGGAGGAGGAGGAGGAGGAGGAGGGAGCGCGATTACACAACTTCACACTGCTCGGCCTCAATCGCTGTGCGAATCAACATGTCGCCAGGTCAACCGGTATCCCAACGCGAGCCGACCTGCGATATGTAAGCCAATGCAGTGATCCGTGGCCTGACCGAGGGAAACGAGCGCGCCGCAGCCGAATATCCCACGAAACCCAAACGGTCAACGATATCACCCACGCCGAACAGAATGCGAGGAGGCGAGAGGGAGGAGGACGGCACCACGAAGTCCTCCAAGTGCTCCCCCACCAACACCTCGCGGAGGAACTCCTCCGCGCTCTCCACGATGCGCGGCTCCCGCGCCCTGTCATCCAGCAGGCCAAGCGGCCAGGTGCCCTGCAGCATGGCCCGCTCGGCGCCGCTCAGCCTGTAGCGGCTCTGGGCCTGCGCCATGCCGCCTCGCTGGCGGGGCGACGACGGGGACGCGCGCAGCGGCGGGGGGGCTCGAGGACGAGGAGGAGGAGGAGGAGGAGGAGGAGGAGGAGGAGGAGGAGGAGGAGGAGGAGGAGGACGATCTCGAGAAGGACGAGGACGAGGAGGAAGAGGCGCCGACGGGAGACGAAGCTCACGCCCGCGTCACCATTGCACCCGCCGCCCACGCTGGCCACCACCACTCCTCCCCTCTGCTGTCTGCAGCCTCCCTCGTCGCCGCGTCGTCGTGCCCCTCCGGTGAAGACCATCATAGGCCTCACAACCTTCACGGCTGCCATCATAGGGGCTGCTTGGGCCGCCCTCTCCCCCACTGCACCAGCACACCTTGCCGTCAGTAGGCACGGGAGGGGGCCGAGGCCCTCCCTACGGCCTCTCGGCCAACGCAGACGGCCGTAGGGAGGGGTGCCAACCTACCTCCACAACTCGGACCTCAATATCTCAAGGCCCCAATTGCCACCATCCGGTGCTCTCCCCCTCGGTGCTTCTGCGGCCACGACGCCGCCCCGCGCTCGCTGCAACACCGGCTGGCCACCCTGGCCGCTCCGCAGCGGGCCCCGCCACGTGAGCGCTCTCCCTCCTCCACCCCTGCCCGTAGGTTTGGCTCGAGCGGTTAGCAAACCGGTTCCTCGCCGATCCCCGCCGCGACGCCCGAAAGGGCCGCCACCCGCCAGGCGCGACGCCTGCTTACTCGCCTCCCTCCTACCCCCAGCGGCCTCGCGACGAGCCCGCTCATCATCGCAGAGCGCGCAAACAGCGCGCAAACGCCCGCACACTTTTAAGAGTGCATAAAGCCGCAATGATGCTCTCTCACCACCACTCTTTCCAGGGCCTCCCGCAGCAAGGCGCTGTCCCCACGACCTTGCCCCCGCCTCGCGCGTCGCCTCTCTCGCCAACGTTAGGGCTGCAGCAGCACGGTATGGCTACCTCCCCCACGCAGCGTATGGCTGCTCCTCCCTCCCCGTCCCTATATGCCACGCGCCTGCCTGCTGACTTTTTTCCTCCCCCCCAGCAGCCAGTGCACCAGAAAGGCAGCGCCCCTCCCGAGCTTTGGTATTGCCTGCAGTGCGGCCGGGCCAATACCACTTTTGACGTTTCATGTCCCACCTGTTTTCCGACTCGGGCGGCAGGACCCCAGCAGGCGACACCCGGCCCCGCCAAAGGTCAGGAGCAGCACAAGCCCCTGCAAGGTGCGGGCCCATGGCCGGGCCACAAGGGCCCACGCTCCTTTTCTGGAAGCACGGGTGGGGCACACATGGGCAAAGGCCATGCTCCGTCAAATCCGCCATCTTTCGACCAGGTGGCTGCATGGGCAGCGGAGTACGGCTTACTCCCCGCACCCCCAGGAGACCACACGGTCCAGCCAGAAGTGTTCTCCAGCAAGGAGCGCAAGAAGCGGGAGAAGGACGAGGCTCGCAGGGCCCGTGAGGCCCAGCGCAGCGAAGGGGGGCAGCCCGCCTCAAAGGCCCCTGGCACCCCGCACGGCGCCAAGGACACGGGAATCATCGGGCAGTCTCCCCGGTCGCAGCCTTCGCCTTTTGCGCCTCCTCCCGAAGGTGAGGCCACCTCCCCCACACTCTTCGGCCCTGCCTCTGTGCAGCAGTCTCCGTTCCTCATGGCCGACCAAGCCTTCTCCTCTCTCGGCGCGTTGGATCCAGCCACTGAGCTCTCAGTAGCAGAGCTCACAGCGCAATGCCCTATCCTCACCCCAGACGAGGCGCACTCTCATTCAGCCTGGATTTATCCCCCGCTAGAGCCCGACCGCCTGCTGGAGCACCGCAAGGCCCTTGCCATGAGCAAGGATGCGCTGATCCTGCAGCTCAGGGCCTCAACCCTCCTAGGACACTCCGATATGCGTATCACCGAGATCCGTGAGGAGATTTCATTAGTTAATTTTCAATTGGCAAATGCGAGGGATCCGCTAGCCAAGATTAGCGAGCAAGAGCACGTGGTCGCCTCTCTGCATGCCGATTGTGAGCAATTGGCTGCTAAGCAAGCTCAGGCAGAGGAGCACGTGCGCAACCTCGCCCTGGCCCTTCAAACCGCGCAAGCGGACCTCAGCCAGGCATCTACATTACTAGCTTATTTCAAATCGCAGGCGCCGCCAGTCGCTGCCATCACTGATTCGCCCATGATGGGGGAGGCGGCGGTCGAGCCTGGAGCAGTACAGCGCTCTGCGGCACTCTCTGCATCGCACGCCGGCGAAGATCGAGACGGCACGCCCGACCTAGGAACGGCCACGCCCCTCACTGCCGCGCCGCCCCCCCCTCCGCTCCTCCAATGCCCCGCGCCCCTCCCAGGCTTCCAAGGGTTGGAACAGCCTTACATCACTTCACTCGTCGCGGCCATGCAGAGCAACGCCGAGGCCATGGCCAGGGAGGTAGCCACCATCAAGGCAAGTTTTGACTCCCAGGCCCAGGCCATGCGCAATGCAGTAGACACCCTAGCCTCACAGATCAAGGCCGGGCAACTAGTGCCAGCCGCCGTCTCTAGCCACGGTGCCACGCCCCGGGGGGGGGCCACCGCACCGTCAGGTTCTGGACATGCCCGCGCTCCCGTCAAAGCGGGCCCGCTTTTCCGTCTAGGTTTTGTGCCTAAACCTGGGCCAGCGCCAGTGCCCGAGACGCCGACAGGGGAGGCGTCCACCACTGCGCCACCAGGAGAGGCCACTACCAACCAGTCGAGCCCAGCAGCAGCTTCCGTAGGGGAGCCTAACGTACTGCCCCCGCCGACCCGTTCTGCCAGCCAGCTCGGATGGGACCTCTCTGATGATAAAGGGGAGCCAGTCACCATGGCATCCTCACGCCGCAGCGCAAGCGCCCAAGCCAGGGGCAGATCCGCACGCGCGGGTCAGGCCGACGAGCGCGCGCTTTCAGGCATCAGCGAGGAAGATTTTGAAGGCAAGCAGGCGGCGCGCAGCAAGAGCCCTCGCGGCTCCCGCCGCCCCAGGCGAGCGCCAGCCGAGGCCGAGCTGACGTCCCGTGTAGGGGCCCCCGCCACAGCTGCCTCCCGCTGTCTTGCCGATGCAATGGCAGACGCAGAGGCAGCGGACCTTCGAGCCGAAGCCGAGGCCCACGCAGCACAGGCTGCTCAGGACGACCTGGCCCAGGCAGCGCGCGACGGCACGGTTTTTCAGGTCGCCCCCCTGGACACTGCCCACGGGTGAACCTGGGCAGACGACAAGGCATACGTCGCAGCCCGCCCCCGCCCATGGGATGGATGCTACCGGTTCTCACGGCTACCTCCATCCAGCTGGTCAGGGATTTTGATGCCATTTTTCCCGCCCTCCACTCCTCCTCACTCCCTACATGGCACAGCCTCGCCTTTGACACACCCTACGCGGCTTTCGACTCCGCGGATATATACACCGACGCCAGTGGAGGGGCCTCCAAAGGAGATCTCGCTGGCCCGCCAGCATGGGCTTTTTTGGTCTTTGCAAGGCTCAACGGCACTCGTCACTTCCTCGGCTTCCTCGGGTGTCCCACACCGGAGATGACAGGAGCAACGAGAGTCTCTGCCAAGGCAGAATTCGATGCCGCCACCTGGGCGGCGCTATGGGCCCTTCAGTCCCCGCTTCCTCCCACCGTTCCTCTCACCTTTCACTCAGACAACATGGGCGTGGTCTCTACCGCCCAAGGCGGTACTGTGGCCGAGCCACTCATAGAGCACAGAAGTCGCCTTGACAGTCTGTGCAAGGTCCTGGGTCTGAAACGTCGCTTTACATGGCAGCACGTGCACGGTCACCAGGCAGACCCACTCAACGAAATGGTTGACACGGTAGCCAGACTTTATTCCCTCGCAGTGCTCCCTCCTCCCACGCTCCCACCCCTCATGAGTTTTCTCCAGGACAATGCGCACATCCTGGAATGGCTCTGGCTGGAATGCCTCCCCCAGCAACAGCGCGCCCTATACCCGCCTAACCATCAGGTTAGCCTTAATCCTCCTCTCCCCCCCCGCACCTCGCTCGCTGATGTTTTTCCAGGTCTCTCCGAGGAGGCAACCCCTATCGCAGACGCCACCGCATCCTGCTGCCTCAGGCTAGCCTCAGCCAACATTCTTTCTCTCACGCCTGCATCGCGCATCTCCCAAAGAGCCAGACTTACGGGTGTGGCCGTCAAAGGACGCCTACATCAGTTGGCCGCCGCCTTTCAACGCAATGGGCTCGATGTTATAGGTATGCAAGAAACGCGAGTCAACGCCAAGGGCTCTGGCAAACGCCAAGTCCCCCCGTACATAGTTTTTCTGTCCGAGTCGCAAGCGGGTACTCATGCTTGCGGCTGCGCGCTCTGGGTCAACCTTAGCACGCCCGTATTTCCTAATGCCAAAGGCATCCCCACTTTTCCTATAAAGTCGCATAATGTGCGCATTGTACACCAAGACCCGCGAATCATCGCGGCCGTCTTAAGTCAGAACGGCCTACGCTTCAGCATCCTAGTGGCGCATGCTCACCATTCCGGTCGGTCGTCCTCTCCATGAGCAGGCCGCATGGTGGCAGCACCTTCGACATGTGCATGACCATATTTTGCCGCAGCCCACTCCCACTCTGGTCCTCATGGACTCCAATGCTGCAGTAGGCACACAAACATCAGCGGCCATAGGCCCACATCATGCGGAGCAGGTCAACACTGCTGGCTCCTTTTTCCATCGCTTCCTACTCGCCTCAAATCTCTGGCTTCCAGCCACCTTTGTGCCCCACCCGATGGGATCGGGCACATGGGTTGCGCCAGCTCGCGACCCCGCCTTCAAACAACATTGGAAGCGCAGGGATTACATAGCTATCCCAATAGGCGCCTCAGCCACTGAGTGCGAGGTCAAGTACTCCCTTACCTTGGCACTCGCTGTACTAGACCACGCTGCTCCGTGCCTATCTTGCCGCTTCAAGCTTCAGCTGCGCCCAACCGAGGATCAGGGATGCCAGGTCATGCGTATCCCGCACGACCCTACAGCGTACCTCGACCCGACGGCCAGGCAGCTTTTTGAAGACACATTTACGCCCCCTCCCGAACTTTTAACCTTCGACTTACATGCCTCTGACCACGCGCTCATCCTTGACCGGGAGGCGCGTAACGCCATGCTACAGGCATTCCCCCAACCCCGCACGGCAACAGGCCGCGCACCTACCAACTCCCGCATTTCCATGGCCACCCTCGTGCTTATGGATGCCAGAGCCTTGACCATAAGTAAGGCCAACACCCTGCAACGAGAGGCGTGCAACCTTTTACTGCGGGTAGCTATCGCGGCTTGGAAGCGATATTTGCGTTCCAGGCAAGCCTTTACCCGTCCCCAAGCCGCCTTGCTCCCCCACGACGAGCGCTCGCTGATGCCCGCAGTCAATAACGCATTCGCCACGCTTGCGGAGCTCGGTGCTGCCCTGCGCAGCATGCGAGCCAGCATGGCGGGCCCTAACGCCTCCATTAAATGGAAGCCCCGGATGCGCATGGCCTGCTTGCACCAGTTTTTGGCGGTCTCTCCCATACGCGTTGCTCAAACCCGCTTTCCTCACGGCTGCTCCGCCCCTACCATAGGTACCGCATATGCAGCCGCCCTTCACCTACGAGCGCGCGCAAGCGCCCTAAGGGCTATCATCCTAGCTCAATTCACGCAGGCAGTCCGATGCTCCGTCGACTTGGACGCCTCTTTTCACCTGCAAGGTATTGCCGCCGAAGTGCACGAAGCATGGCAGACCTCACAACAGCGCACTGCCTTTGCGCGCCTCCGCACGCTCGGCGTTGGCTCTAAAAAGAAGCTACGCACCTCACCCCTACCTATACTCTCCACAGCAGCGGGCACCTTCGTCGTCGACGCCACTCAGGCCGCCGACACATGGCTCTCCCACTTTGCCCGACAAGAGCACGGTGCAGTCATCCCGCTCAAACAAGCCAAGGCCTACGATGCTAGTGCATCGTATCTGCCCGCCGATCTCACTGTGAATGTTCCCCCCCCCCCCCTACTCACTCTTTACCCTAGCGCAAATTGAGCGCGCCTATGCCAGGACCCCTGACTCTGCAGCCAGCGTAGACGGCTTCAAAGGAGCCTTTGTCAAGTCGTTTCACCGCCTACTAGCAAAGCAGTATTACCCGGTCCACCTTAAGGCGCAGCTGCGCCTTGAGGAACCGCTGGCCTGGCGGGGAGGGTATAATTTCGACATTTTTAAAGGAAAAGGCAACCCAGCCATCATGGCCAACTCCCGCTCAGTAATGGCGTCCCCTCACTTTTCCAAGCGGCATCGAGCCCTCTTGCGAAAAGAACTGGTAGAATATCTCCCTCCCGTGGCAGGCGCCGCCCAGTCTGGCGGCATTGCTGGGCGAGGCACCGACTTTGCCACGCTCACGGTCCTAGCGCACCAGGCCTATGCGACCAGCCAGCGTACTTCCTCCGCGTACATATTTATAGATGCAGTTTCAGCCTTTTACAGGGCCCTCCGACAGCTCATATTTTATTGCGACTCGCAACAAGCTGACTTATATTACCTTGTTTCTTCCCTTGACCTTCCCCAAGAGACAGGCGAGGAGCTAATGCGACATTTGCTCTCTGCCCCTCCCATACTGCAGGAGGCTGGCCTCCCCTCGCACCTCCATGCCCAAATCTCGGTTGCATACGAGCACACCTGGGCCTTTTACCCTGGCGCCTCGGGGGTAGCTCTCACGCTCCGAGGTACCATTCCAGGGCAGCAGCTCGGGGACGTTCTTTTCAACTTCCTCATGGCCCGAGCTAATAACGAAGCTGTTAAACAGCTCACAGACTCGCCGCTTGCCCATCTTATCCTCAAGGTCCAGGTGGACAAAGCTGCTCCACGATCTTTTTACGCTCACCACAAGGACAGCTTGGACTCCTCCGATACGGATGTGCACCACTACCTGGACTCGTGCTTTTTCGACGATGGTGCCTATGCGTTCCTCGGGCCCACTAAAGAGCTTTTCGACGCCATGCCCGTGCTAATGGCCATCATAGTCGAGGCCTACGCACTCTCCGGTATCAAGCTCAACTTTCAAGTTAACAAAACTATGTGCCTTTTTCAGTTTAGAGGGGAAGCTTCCATGTCCCTTCGCCGCAAGCTCTGGGACCCCCAAGGGCTCAATGGGCAAATGTTAGTTTCACCCGCCCTCGGGCATAAGCCATTCTCCCTTCACTTCGCCAGGATCTACACATACCTAGGCACGCATTTGGACGAAAAGGGCAGTATAGGCCCCGAGCTCGCCCACCGGCGATCGGAGGCGGCCCCCAGCTGGCGCAATCTTGCTCGTCAATTTTTGCGCCACTCCTCCAGTACGTGGCTGCACGAGCACCTGCACTTACTGGACTCCCTTATCCTCTCCTCCCGTCTTTTCAATGCCGCAGTCTGGCCGTTGCTCACTGGACCGCAAATCGTCACCCTCCAGGGAGAGTTCATGCGCATGTACAGGCGCTTGCTCCACCTCCCAAGGTGCGACAGCACAGCAGAGCGCGGCTCCTTTGTTTTGGCCAAAGTCTGCAGACCCCCCCTACCGCAGGTATTTAGTGCAATGCGGCTGCGCCTCTTTGGCCGCCTCCTCCGCGCGGGACCTCCCCACCTCATCTCCCTCCTTGCCACGCTAGCCGCGGACGTCCCAGACTCATGGCTCGCTTTGGTACAGAAGGACTTACAATGGCTGGGCGATTTTTCCGCCAATCTCGCGCAAATGCCCTCACCAGTTTCTCACCTAGACCAATGGGAGGCCCTTGCCCTCCAATCCCACACCGGATGGAAGCGTCGAGTTCGCAATGCCCTTACAGCGGGGGCCCAGCATTTCGCACGCGCAGCACTCGCCGAGGCCGCCGCTAAGCACTTCTTTGCCATCTCCGTGCCCTGCGGGATCCCCCTGCCGACGGACCATGTACAGCATCCGATCGAGCAGCAACGCCTGGCAGCGCACTACCCATCTGTGCTCACCTGCCCATGGTGCCCACGCACATTTCGAAAATTTCGGGGGCTAAAGCAGCATGTGGCCCAGATGCACTGGACCTTGTCCCATCGGGTCAAGGGCCTGGTACCCGACACCGCGGTTTGCCCTGCCTGCAGCCTCCCTTTTGGCTCCCGTGCCAGTCTCATGCAACATCTCTGTTTTGACTCCTTCATCTGTGCTCTCTACCTTCTTTGTCACTCTCAACGCCTGCCTCAGGAGCAAATCGCCTCGCTGGCCATGCAGCGTTGCGAAAATGCCAAGCTCCAAGTGAAATCAGGAGTAGGGCGTTGGCGGGTGGCATTACCGGCACATCGTGCCAAGCGCGCTACCACCCAGCACTTTCGAGACTTTGCCAAGCACCTATCGCAAGCGGACGCCCGCGCCATAATGGCAGTCACCGACTACGCCCTAGACCCAGCAGCCGTTACACTGCTTTTTCCTGTCGACGTGCCTCCGCCGCAGCCTCCTCCTCTCCCTGCGCTGCCCGAATGGCCATTTCAACCGCAAGACTACACCGGTCTAGCGACTAATGACATTCCAGCGCGCATCAGGCGCAAGGAGATCTTTATTCTCAACCTTTTTTCTGGCCGCAGGCGCGAAGGTGATATCCAGCACCACCTGGAATCATTCGCGCCCACTCCCTCGCTTGAGGTTTACATACTGTCGGTCGACATTGCCATCGACCCTGACACAGGCGATCTCACCAAGTCGGAGACCATCAAGCTATGGCAGCATCATATTTATGCTGGCAGAGTGGTTGTTTCAGGCGGAGGACCGCCTTGCGAAACTTTTTGCGCGGCCCGTTGGAAGCCCAACGGGCCCCCGCCGTTACGCACTATCGAACATTACTGGGGCATCCCCAATGCTACGCCCAAGCAATCTCGCCAATTGCAGATAGCCAACCTGCTTCTCGCCTCGTTGGTCCTATTATTTGCCGCGCACCTAGACATGGGTACCTCGGCCTGGATGGAACATCCATGCCCCGCGCACTGGGAGCCCAGAGCACAGCCTAGCTGGATGTGGAGGCCCCTAATGGCCTTGGCTGCTGCCCCGGCGGTCCGCACCACTGACTTTGACCACTGCATGTTTCAACCGCCTTGCCGTCCTCCTAGCGAATTTGGCAAGGCCCCCACGCGCTTGCTATCGCTCCGCCTCCCTTCTCTCCCCTTGCTCCTACTCAACCGCCCCCAAGGGGCCAAGTGCACGCACCCACGGGGGGCGCATCGCACATTATTAGGCAAGGACGAGAATGGCCGCTTTTTCACGGCAGACAAAAAGACCTATCCCTCTGCCCTTTGCGAATGCCTCGCCCAGGCCATATACCAAGACGTCATTTTGCCATTTGCCGAAGACCCACAGGACCTTCCCCCCCAGGCGGACCCTGCCATTCTGGCCCCACTCCTCCGTTTCTCTGCATCTATGACTAGCGATTTTTGGCTAGGTCCTGACTTCGCTGACCCCTCTGCCCCTCGCACCCGAGCTAAAGTGGATGGGGAGCTGGATCGCTTCCGCAGGCTTTTGGCTCCGACCAGGCCCTCCGAGCCGTGGCGCCGCCATAGCGACCTCCCATCGGAGGCTTCCGAGACGCCTGGCCCTGCCGATCAGGACTCGGAGGCGGAACAAGAGGCCACGCATTTTTTGGGCACAGCCCCCATTTTTCCCTCCACTCTCCCTCCGCCGCCGCCCCCTCCTTCCCTAACTCTGGATCTGAAAAGGCGCATCCAGTGCAATCGGGACCGGGCCAGACAAATCAGGGCCGAGCGTGCCCGCCAAGCGGCGCGCCCCGTCCCGCTCACTGGCCTTACCTTCGCTCACATGTGGCATCCTGCTTCCCCCGCCCCGCAGGACTTCAACGCCGACATCTTCGACGTATAGGCAGGCGGCGCATGTCCAGAAGGCCGTGGGTGCTGGTGCCTCGTGAGGCCAGACCCAGGCATCCGCCACCGGGCCAATTTCGCTCAGCCTCAGCTCCTCCCCCCCTGCTCTCACCTGCCCAGTTCGCCCAGGTAGCCAAGGCAGTGCAGCTCTCCTTGTCTAGCACTCCCTCAGCCTCAGGTCCCCCACGCCCACCTGGCGATTTCAACGGCCCCCCCGTGGGACGCGGCAGGCACATCTATGGAGCCACTTTTCATTCTCCGCCACCTCCGCGCGCCATGCCCCCTCTGCCTCCCCCTGATCATCCCACAGTGAAGGCCAAAGCCGCCATCCCGGAAGGCTGGATCGGCCAGGCCGCCTCTCCTTTTTCTCTACCCCATGCTGCGCGTCCCTCACCTCCACATCCGCGCGAACCCTGCAAAGTTGCAGCCCCCCACAGGCGTCAGCCGCGCAGGGCCTCCAGTTCGCCTGCGTTTCCTAGGAGGCTTGCGCAGGTAGACGATGCCTCATATTCCTCTGTCTCTTCCCCTCTTCCCCCGCAGGATTCTCCGGAGCCAGCTGAACAGCCAGCAGTGCCCCGCGCCTCTGCCACCCGCAAGCGCAAGCAGGTCTCATTTACAGACGAATTCACGGCCAAAGCCCCTAGGGTGCCATACAATTCGCGCCGAAGCACGGAGCCGCGCAAGAGTGCGCTCAAGCAGCCGGCGCCACTGCGCCGCGGACCAGCCGAGGCTCAAAGCAGCTCGCAGGCATTCCGCGGCGCGGCCTCGCCTCCAGCCTCTCCTCCTCCAAGGCGCCATAAGGCTCGCAAGTCTCACCGCGCTGCCCATGCTGCTCCGCGCCCGCACTCGCCTGCCGAAGCGCCAGACGCAGCATCGGACGAGCAGCGCAGTACAGTCCTCAAGGCGCACGAGAATAGGATTGCCCAGCTCAAAGAGGAGCATAGGCAGGACCAGCTCCGTATCGACAGGATACACAGGGAGCGCCTCAAACTTCAGTTAAGAGAAGGCGAAAGCCTCTCGCACTGCGGTCAGCGCCTCTCTCCCAGGCGGCCGCGCAAGCCTCATGAAGGAGGCGATGCCGCCAGGCGTTAAGCCTACGCCATGTAGCTGTAATTCAGCCCAGGCCTACCCCTTCCCTCCTTACCTCTCTCAGCTTCCTTTCCCTCGTTTCTCCCCCCGCAGGCCATGATGCGCGAGCTCAGCACCTTGGGCAACGCCGACGCAGACGAGGACATGCCCGCTGCTGAAGCGGCCCCGGGGGGGCACCTAGATTTGCTCCGCATTATGGAGCGGCTGCCCCCAGACTTTCGCAGCGCATGGCCCTTTTGGGAGTACCTGGCGGAGCGGCTTCTCCTGGCCCACCAGCAGGTCTTCCGCTTTCTCAGCGGCGGCTCGAGGCGCCACGCTCTTTTACTATCTCCTACCGCTGTGTACCAGCCTGCCTCGGTACCCCAATGGCAAGCTACATGGCAGCTCGAGAGCGGGCCGCCTGCTCTGCCGCGCGCCCGTGCTACCGTAGGCCCCGAGCTCTATATGGACTTGCCCGATATCGCCAATCACACAGTCGAGCGGTGGTATGGGCGTTGGTGCGAGGCCAACTCTCCCAACTTACTCCACATCTATCGTCAGCGCGCAGCGGGCGAAGGCCCCTACGCTGCCCGTTTCTCACCCGCTATAAGTTTGGTCACTGTCTACATGCCCGACCAGATTTTTCTGGACCTCCTCCACACGGGGGCCTGGGAACAGCCTGCTCTCATCCCTCAGCGTCTTGTGGAGGAGGCAGCTGCTGGCAGCCCCATCCTAATTGACTTCCAGGCCATGATCCTGGTGCGGCCATTTTGCCTTCCGTTGTCCTACCTCTCTCGAATCCTCCGCCTCCCTGAACCTTAGCCCCTCAGGCCATGCCGACCCCAGATGCGCAGCACCTGCCGCAGTTCGAGCACGGCGACGTCCGCTGCGCACCCGCTGAGGCCGTGCCACCGCAGCCTACAGTCGTACAGTGGCTGGTAGTGATCACGGCAGGTCACATTCCGCTCTGGTCTCCGCTGCCCATCAATGTAGGACTCCTAATGGAGCAATTCCACGGGCAGGAAACCCGGCTGCCATCTTCAGTGGAGAGACCACGCTTTTTTTCACCTCCCCATTCTTCAGGAGACCGATGCGCGGTCCATTTTATTCGGCACGGGCATACCTTTTCGCACCGGCCTTTCGCTGCGGGTCAACATGCGCAGCGGAACCATCCTCATCCCTATCGACTCAGCACCGGGCCAAGCATGCATCAGTCGGCCCATCAGGAGGGTCCTCCTCACTCAGGCGCACGCATAGGCCAGCTAGGTTTCACTCATATATGGCCGTTGGCTTATGGGCTACTTCTTTTCGCTCCTTCCGCACTCCCCCTCCTCTCAGAGCGCGCAGCGCAGCCATGGTTCCTGCGGTCGGGCGCGCTTCGGCGGCGGCTGAGGGGACCACGCCCCCGCAGGAGGCCGCGGCCGAGTTCGTCGGCCTATCAGGCGACACGTACTCGGGCTCGGCATGGCAGGGCCCCAGTACATTGCCGCCAACAGGGAGTTCAAGAAATGGTGGCCAGCTACGTACCCTGGCGAATGGAAGATGCCAAACGGCATGCTCTACCCGTTCGTGTGGAAGCTCAAGTCCCTCGACGTCATCAACGGCCAGGTCGTCGAAACTTGGGACTGGGAATGGATAGAGGCTCCAGGCCTGGCGACCATCTCAGAGGTCGAGTCCATGCTGCTGGAGGCCCGGGCGCGAGCGGCGGCGGCGGCGGCCGCGCGGCAGCCGCGCGGTGCATGAGCGGGCCCTAGTGTGCCACCTCCCAGCCGGCGCCATCCAAGGTCGACAAGGGCGACCTTGGCGCAAATAATAGGTGGTGGGCTAGCCTAATACTTTAGTCTCGGTTCACCACGGCAGCCCACCACCTAGACAGCCCCAGCCAGCCACACGAGCCAAATGTTTACAGCTGGAGAGCCGTGTTGCTCCAATTTAAGATCGGCTGAGCCGACCTGCAATCCCGTCGCAGTGGGCCCAGCTATTCTTTCATTTAGCCCCATGCCAAAGGCCCGCTGCAAAGTCGTAGTCAGCACCAGTCTCCAGCTGCACACCTTTCTGCCGCACTAGTTCAGCCAACGCGACACTTTTAGTTGGCCCCGCTACCAGAAGAGCGGACAGCTAATGCTCACAGCTCAATTCGCAGACTCGCCACGGCTGAGTCTTCATAGGTGGTGGGCTAGCCTAACACCCCTGTCTCTGCTTATATCGGCAGCCCACCACCTAGATAGTCCTAGCCAGCCACACGTTCCGTAATTCACCAGCGAGGAGCTATGCTGCTCCAATCTAAGGTCGGCCGAGCTGTCCTATAGTCTCGTCGCAGCGGGCCCTTCAGATCTTTTCTTCAGCCCCATCCAGAGGCGGGCCAGCTGCAAGAGCTGTAGCCAGCACCGGTCTCTAGTTTCACACATTCTTGCCGCAGCAGTGCGGCCAGGCCAAAGCGACACTTTTGAACAGCCTCGCTACCAGCAGAGCGGCCAGAGCAATGCTCACAGCGCAATTCGCAGACTCGCCACGGCTGAGTCGATACTGCGGCAAACAAAATTGCCGCCGCAGCACATCCCACCCGCCGAGTAACTTTCGGCTAAGGCTGCCCATCAGAGGTGCGTACCTCTACGGACAGCTATCGCGCCCTAGTGTTGCTTGGCTTGGCAAGATAATCCCTCTCCCTCCATATGTTCTTCTCTCCCCTCTTACCACGTTTACACCAAGACGCCAAGCACAGCACAGGCGCTCTCTCACCTGCCCCCTTTCCGGTCACATTCGTAACCGATGGGGCTTGATAGTCTCCTGGCTTGCGGCAAGCAAAGATGCCGCCTCAGTACATCCCACCTGCCGAGCAACTATCGGCTCACCTCTTTGCCGCACTAGTGCAGCTAACGCGACACTTTTAAATAGCCACGCTGACAGAAAGGCGGACGGCTAATGCTCACAGCTCAATTCGCAAACTCGCCACGGCTGAGTCTTCATAGGTGGTGGGCTAGCATAATACCCCAGTCTCTGCTTACATCGGCAGCCCACCACCTAGATAGCCCTAGCCAGCCACACGAGCCGTATCTCACCAGCTCAGGAGCTATGCAGCTCCAATTTAAGGTCGGCCGAGCCGTCCTGCAGTCTCGTCGCAGCGGGCCCTTCAGTTCATTTCTTTAGCCCCATCCCGAGGGCCAGCTTCAAGTGCTGTAGCCAGCACCAGTTTCTAGCTTCACACATTCTTGCCGCTACATTGCGGCCAGGCCATAGCAACACTTTTAGGCAGCCACGCTACCAGAAGAGCGGTCGGCTCAATGCTCACAGCGCAATTCGCAGACTCGCCACGGCTGAGTCGATATTGCGGCAAGCAAAAATGCCGCCCTAGTACATCCCACCTGCCGAGCAATTCTCGGCTAATGCTGGCTGTCAGAGGTGCGTACCTCTACTGACAGCTACCGCGCCCTAGCGTTGCTTGGCTGGACAAGATAGTCCCTCTCCCTCCCATATGTTTATCCCTCCCCTCTTACCCCGTTTACTCCATGACGCCCAGCACAGCACAGGCGCTCTCTCACCTGCCCCCTTTTCCGGTCACGTGCGTTACCGATGGGGCTTCCTAGACTCTTGGCGGCAACGCCGGCCTCTCCCTCCTAGTCCGCTCCGCCACGGCCGCCATACAGCGCGGCAAGGCCATTTTGGCCCTCCTCCTACTCATCCCGCTCATTTTCATGGCTAAGCCATGCTCCCAGATGGCCGTCCCTGAGGCCAGCTCTGCTGCTCCCGGTCTTTCAGAGCTGCCCGCATAGGGCAACGCCTAGATGGCGCGCTCAGTGTATCTCGCACGGCACCGATCCCCTCTCTTCTTATCATTCCTTCTCCCTCCCCCTCGGTGCCAATACCTCCCCCGCCCATCATGCAGGTCCAATGGCGAAGAATCGCTTTTGCCTGCGGACGGACCAGGAGCGGAGAACCTGTGCTGTGCCCGCTAGGCGGGCTCTGTCTGCCGCCTGGCCGACCTCGGCCACCCAGCTCAAGCTACTTGCAACGAGCCAAGTGCAGTCAAAAAGCCCTGCCCGTGGCCGCTCCCCCCCCCTTTCCCTGCAGATTGCTGCTGGACAATTCGCGATGCCGTCACCCAGCTTGCCCGAGCGCGCGTGCGGACTGCCTCTGCCGCGCTGCCACGTAACTAAAACATGCTTACACAGGGGCCCAGGGACAAACAACTAATACATAGACCCACGCCCCAGGATTCCCAACCTCTTCTAACCTTTTCTGGGCGCCCGTCTTCCCCCCCCACGCCACCCAGTTCCCCATCTCTTCCTGGGAGCCGGCGACTCCTTGGGCCTCTGTGTTCCTCCCCTCCTGACCGAGCTTCCTCCTCGCGCCGCTGCCCCGCTTCCCCCCGCTCTCCCGTGCCCGGCACTTCCGCCCCATCCCCGGGCGGCGGAGGCCCCCGCTTCGCGGAGGGGGCAGGGGGGCTGCTGCGCCTCCGGGAGGAGACTCTCGGGCCGGGCGAAAGGGGAGGTTTGAGAATCCCGAGCTCCAAGATCGGTGCCAACCCTGAGATCCTGGCGTCGCACTTCGGGCCCCGGGACCCGACCTGATCGAACCGGCTCGGAAAATGCTGCAGAAAGATGGGGTCCAGGGCTCCGGTCGAGTTTCGGGCTGGGCGAAAGGGGGGGATAGCAAAGGGGGGGTTTGAGAAGCACCTTGCGCAGCTGATTTTCCCGGCGCCTCCCGGTGCCGGAGGCGGCCATGCATCGAGGAATGGGCCCCTCAGTGGGGCCGAAACCAGCTGCATGCAGCAGATTTCGCAACCCCCCCTTTCCCAATCCCCCCCTTTCGTCCGGCCCGAGACTCCCGGGAAGGCGGCGGACCCATACCCTCAAGTCGGGCACGTCCCTCTACAGGAGGAGTATTCAAAAATAGTTTTAAAGCCTAACATGGCGACGATCTCTCGATTCTGTTTCAACATCTTTTCAAATCTGTTTGTTTCTGTTTTATATGTCGTCCAAACTCTGCCTGTATAGGAGGACATACCCGACCTAACCCTACCCCCTGGGCCCCCGGCGTCGTGCTTCTGTTTCCGCAGCGTGGACTCCCGGAGGTCTCTGCAGCCGGACCCACAGTCAAACCGAACAGTCAGGATGCGCGGTAAGGACCTCAAGGCCCGTGGACGCCCGTGCCGAAGCTGTTCGAGTGGGGCGCGGCCAACGAAGGTGGCGAAGGATGGACCGAGGAGGCAAGAATGCAAGGGCATTCCAAATCCTTTATTCATCGTCCCCCGGGTCTGGTTTTTTAACGCGCCTTTTTGCAACCGTGGGGGTCCGGTTTATTAGGGCGCTTTCCTTGGATTGGAGCTTAGGGGGTCCCGTTTGTGAAGGCCCCCCGTCGAAGAAGGGGGTCCAGAATATTAGGTCGCATTTGGAGGGGGTCCGGTTTATTAGGGGGGGGTCGATTAGTAAAGGATTTGGAGTACCCTTGGGAAGGTTACCCATCCTTGTACTATGCGGTTTGACTGTAGGACAGAAGAACTGCCCTCAAGAACATGCGACCCTCCGCCGGCCAGACTGAAGAACATGTGAAGGCATCCTCCTCCCAGGATGCACGAGAGCATCCGGCAACCACGAAGAACACTCATGAGGCTCCCCTTCCCGGACCGACCTCGATCTTACAACCTGGTCCGACCGTAACCCCCTCCCGTGGACCAGTGTTTCACCCTGGGCACTTTTCTGACGGCCTGGGGCCTGGTTGGGCCCGAACATATTGACGAAAACCTCCGGTGCCGTGATTTTCTCACGGCGTGATTGGGGGTGGGGGGGAGAGGGCTCGGAGCCGGGGTCGAGAGTGGACCCGCGGACCGATCCCGGAGCGCGTTCTGGCCGGAGTCTCGAGGCGGATCCAGCCGTGGCGACGAGAAGTCTCCCCGAGGCCCAGGGAGGCGGAAGCACAGACTAGAATCTCGATCCTCGAAGTTCTACCCAGCCGTGGCGAGGAGAAGCCTCCCCGAGGCCCCCCCAAAGGGTCGAACAAAACGCTCTCCAACGATGGGTCCTGGAAGTTCGACCCAGCCGTGGCGACGAGAAGCCTCCCTGAGACCCCACACAAAGAGTGGACAACAAAAACACTTCTCAACAGTGGATTCTGGAAGTTCGACCCAGTGGTGGCGACGAGACGCCTCCAGGAGGTCCCACAAAGGATTGTAACAAGAACGCTCCCCTAAGCATGGATCCTCGAAGTTCGACTCAGCCGTGGCGACGAGAAGCCTCCCTGAAGCCCGAAAAATGGTGGGAAACAAAAGCGCTCCCCCAACATGGGTCCTCGAAGTTCCACCCAGCCGTGGCGACAAAAAGCATCCCTGAGGTCCAGAAAGCGTGAACAACAAAACGCTCCCGAAACATGAGATCCCCTCTGGCGACTCTCGTGTCTAGGATGGACCTCAATAGGCCCGCAAGGCGGGCCCCACAATAAGAGGCCCAGGGAACGAGAGGCCAGCTCCAGGCAACGTGGTGGCATACCTTCCGGGAGAAGCAGAAGGCGCCCAGAAGTGGCCCATAGAACTTCGGACCTCGATCCTCGATCCTCGAACATAACCTCGATCCTCGAAACTTCGATCCTCGATACCCGATCCTTCAAGCCTCTCGATCCTCAACACCTCGAAACCTCGAGGAGGCCGCCGCGCGAGGCTCCGATGGGAGAGTGCGCCAGGCCGCCGGGTGCCCGCCGTAGGGCGCCCCCTCCCTCCCGAGCGATGAGCGATCCTGGCGACGTCGACGAGAACGACGACGACGAGAACGACAATGACGACGACGACGAGGACGAGGACGACGACGACGACGAGGACAACGACGACGACGACGACAACCAAAACGAGAACGAGAACGAGAACGAGGAGGAGGAGGAGGAGGAGGAGGAGGAGGAGGAGGAGGAGGAGGAGGAGGGAGGAGGAGGGAGGAGGAGGAGGGAGGAGAGGAGGAGAGGAGGAGGAGGAGGAGGAGGAGGAGGAGGAGGAGGAGGAGGAGGGTGGAGGAGGAGGAGGAGCAGGAGGAGGAGCAGGAGAGGTGGAGGGTGGAGGACGAGCGACGAGAGCCAGAACGACGAGGGCGCGCCCGCGGACGAGCGACGAGGGCGCGCCCTCGGCCGCCGCAAGGGCGCTCCGCGGGGGGCGCCTCGGACAGCGCAGAGCGCTGGCCGCCCCGGCGGAGCGAGCGCGCGCCGCTCGCGAGAGCCCCCGCGGCGGCGCGGCGGCGCGGGCGAATGCGCGAGGCTCCGCCGCTGGAGAGGCCCTCCTGCGCGGGGGGCTCCGGCTCGGCTGCGCGCCAGAGGGGCCCTGGTGCCTGCAGAGCGCCCCAAGAGGCCTCCAGGAGCCTTCCCACGAGAGCCCCACGAGGCAAAATGCATGGATTTGCCACACGTTTTTTGGAAGATTTTGGCGTTCTTGTCTCTTCCGCGTCCCGACGCGCCAAGACGGCCCAAGAGGCCCCCAAGATCGCCCCGAGACGGCCCAAGAGGCCCACAAGAGGGTCCCCTGACGGCCGAAGAGGGCCCTAAGACGGCCCAAGACACCTCCAAGACGGCCCAAGAGGCCAGCGCGGCCTGTGGGGCGCAGCTGTGGGGGGCCGCGGGGGAGCCAGGATGAGGCCAGGGCGAGGACAGCACCGGGCGAGGGCAAACCGAGACTCTCTGAGATCCCGCGGCTCTGGAGGATGCCTCCGGCGCCGCGGCCTGCTCTCAGAGCGTCGTTTTGTGGAACGCTCCGGGAGCGCTCCTGTAACGCTCTGGAACGGCTTTAGCCTCGTCCTAGCTCCGTCCAAGGAGGCCAAATGGAAGTCGTCCAAGCGCGCCAGCCAGTGCTGGTGGGACTGGGAGCCTCCTAGATGGGGCCCCGTCGGACGGGGTCGGAGGATCGCGCCGCATCGCTGCTGCATCGGCGCCGCCGGCGTGGCGAACGTCGGGCTCCCCATTGAGCCGCACCGGCGATGCGGCGCGATCCTCCGACCCCACCTGCTCCGAACCCCGCCTGGGCGGCCCAGGCGGTCCCCATCGTGCGCCCGCGCGCGCGCCAGAGGGTCCCTCCAGCGGAAGGCCGCTCTTGCGGGCAGCCGACTCGGAGAGCGCGGAGGGGCGCCGCCCCGGCGGAGGGCGGCGGGGCTCGCGCGCGCGCGGGGGCCGCGCGGCTGCGGCGGCGCGGGCGGCCGGCGCTCCTCGCCGCTGCCCGGTGGGCTGCACGCAATGAGCGGCCCTGGGCGAGAGCGGCCCTCGGTGCGTTCGGGGGGCGCGGGAGGGCCAACTCCGAGCGCGCAAGCCGCTGCCATCGCATCGCGTGCAGCCATCTGGGGACCCGGTAGAGCGTGCCCGCGCCGATGGCCACTCCGGCGAAGGGTCACTCTTACGCGTAGCCCGCTCTGCGGCCAGAGAGGCTCTTTCCTGGCACTGGGGCCGTCAACGGGCAAATGAGCTCTTCCTCCTCCTCCTCCTCCTGCTCCCCCCCACCCCTCCGCGCCTCCTTCTTCGTGCTGCTGTTCCTCCTCCCAGGTGGGCGTCCAGGTTGGAACGGGAGGGACATAGAGCGAGGCATGGCGATCATATTACAATGCCGCACATGTCCGTTCCGCGTTTGTGATCCCTGTTTTAGCTTATGCTTTATACATCTGCCTTTCTGCTCATCTCAGACAAGAGATCCGACGGTGCGTGTTGTGCGCACCGGCGCGCGCCGCGAGGGGAAGAAGGCGGCGAGGGGAGGGGCTGTGGGCGTCCTGCCGACAAGGATGGGTAAGGGGAATATGTTTTTTACTTTATAAATTGAGGATTCTTACTTCTGTTCTAAGGAACTGGGCCTGAGTGCTGGTCTGACGGTTATGTTGTCGCCGTTGCCGCCTCGTTCGTCGCCGCCCGTCGTCTGGGCCTGATTGCCGGTCTGGCGGCTATGTTGTCGCCGTCGCCGTCCTGTTTCCGCCTCGTCGCCGCCAGTCGTCTAGGCCTTGGTGGCGGTCTAGCGGTTATGCTGCCGCCGTCGCCGCCCCCTCGCTTTGCTCCACGTGGATCGCCCCCACATAAACAGCACAACATACATTCTCCTTTCTAAAAAAGAGAGAATCGACTCGACCCCCCCCGACTTAACGCTTCCCCTGGGATAATATAATTTCATATATATATATATATATATTCTGCACACTCGTCCATCCTAAATATGAAATCATACCATCCCAGGCAGGCCGATTTCCCCCCCCTGAGGTTCCCCTGTAAAAAACACAATGCGGTGACATTTTTTGTTCTAAAATAGCACTTTTTTCGCGAATCCCTTGCGAAAAAAAAACTACGAAGTGCACACGCGCGCGTCGTCGCGCGCGATTGCCGAAATCCTTCAAAAACCTTCGGTGCCGGAAGGATTTCGCAATCGAGTTTCCAAACACCATACAAAAGCACATGGTTTCGCAACACTGATTTGCTAAAAAACTTCCGCGCGAGCTCTTGCGAAATCTGAAGAAAACAATGGGTTTTTCAAGATTTTCACAACATGCTACCAAACGGGCGTCGCGCGCGCATGTCGAAGTCTGTCTAACGCCCTTGCGCGTGTGCCGTCGCGAGAATCCTCTGCAAAAAAATGGGACGAACTGCAGACGCGCGCGTCGTCGCGCGCGTTCGCCGAAATCCTTCAAAACCCATCGGTTTCGGAAGGATTTCGAAATCGCGCGTCCAAAGAACTTACAAAAACCCAAGGTTTCGCAACACGGATTTTCAACAAAAGCGTGCGCGCGCGCTCTTGCGTCGTCGTCGTCGTCGTCGTCGCCGTCCTCCCTCCTCCCTCGTCGTTGTCGTCGTCGTCGTCGCCTACGTCGTCCTCTGTCTTTCCTCGTGTTCGTCGTCGTCGTCCTCTTTGGCGTCGTGGTCGTTTCCGTCGTCGTTGTCGCCGTGGTCGTCCTTCCTCCTCCTCCCTCGTCGTTGTCGTCGTCCGTCGTCGGCGTCTCGTCGTCGTCCCTCCTATTTCGTCGCCGTCGTCGTCGTCGTCGTCGTCGTCGTTGTCGTCGTCGTCGTCGTCTTCCCTCCTCCCTCGTCGTTGCCGTCGTCGGCGTCGCCGTCCTTCCTCCTTCTTCGTCATTCGCGTCGTCGCCGTCCTCCCTCCTCCCTCGTCGTTGTCGTCGTTGTCGCCGTTGTCGCCGTCGTCATCCTCCCTCCTCCCTCGTCGTCGTCTTCGTTGGCGACGTCGTCGTCGTCCTCGTCCTCGTCGTCGTCGTCGGCGCCGTCGTCGTCTTCGTCGTTGTCGGCGTCATCGTCGTCGCCGCCGTCGTCGTCGTCGTCGTCGTCGTCGTCGTCGTCGTCGGCGTCGTTGACGTCGTCGTCGTCGTCGTCGGCGTCGTCGTTGTCGTCGTCGTCGTCGGCGTCGTCGTCGTCGTCGTCGTCGTCGTTGTCATCGTCGTCGTCGTCGGCGTCGGCGTCGTCGTCGTCGGTGTCGTCGTCGTCGTCGTCGTCGTCGTCGTCGTCGTTGTCGGCGTCTTCGAAGTCGTTGGAGACGTCGTCGGTGTCGTCGTAGTCGTTGTCGGCGGCGTCGTCGTCGTCGTTGTCGCTGTCGTCGTCGGCGCCGCTGTCGTTGGCAAGTGCCATGTGGTACCCACCGTCACGGTCTTAAGAGATTTTGCGAACCAAGTTGCGAGTGGGTGGGTGGGATGTTTGCGCGAGCAATGGAGTGGTCAAGCGCGGTGCAGCGTAGTCAATTGCACCACATAGATTGCACCGCATAGGTGGCAAACAAACAGAGTGCACCACATAGGTTGCTCCACATACATTCTCCTTTTTAAGAAAAATAGACTCTACCCCCCCCTCGGACTTATCGGTCCCCCCTGGGATAGTATGATTTCATATATATATATGCTGCACACCCGTCCATCCTAAATATGAAATCGTACCATCCCAGCCAGGCTGGGTTCCCCCCCCTGAGGTTCCTTGGTGAAAAACACTATGCGGTGACATTTTTTGTTCTAGCATAAAACTTTTTCATGACTCCCTTGCAAAAAATATGACGAAGTGCGCACGCGCGCGTCGTCGCGCGCGCATGCCGAAATCTTTCAAAAACCTTCGGTGCCGGAAGGATTTCGCAATCGAGTTTCCAAAAACACACACAACAACACATGGTTTCGAAACACTGCTTTGCTAAAAAAGCTTCCGCGCGAGCTCTTGCGAAATCTGAAAAAAAAACCATGGGTTTTCAAGATTTTCACAAAATGCTACCAAACGGGCTTCGCGCGCGCATGTCGAAGTCTGTCAAACGCCCTTCCGCGTGTGCCGTCGCGAGAATCCTCTGCAAAAAAATGAGACGAACTGCAGACGCGCGCGTCGTCGCGGGCGTATGCCGAAAACCTTCATAACCCATCGGTTTCGGAAGGATTTCAAAATCGTGCGTCCAAAAAACCTACAAAAACCCAAGGTTTCGCAACACGGATTTTCAACAAAAGCGTGCGCGCGCGCGCCCTTGCGTCGTCGTCGTCGTCGTCGTCGTCGTCGCCGTCCTCCCTCCTCCCGCGTCGTCGTCGTCGTCGTCGTCGTCGCCTACGTCGTCCTCTGTCTTTTCTCGTGTTCGTCGTCGTCGTCGTCTTTGGCGTCGTGGTCGTTGCCGTCGTCGTTGTCGCCGTGGTCGTCCCTCCATCTCCTCCCACGTCGTCGTCGTCGTCCGTCGTCGGCGTCTCGTCGTCGTCCCTCCTATTTCGTCGCCGTCGTCGTCGTCGTTTTGTTTTTTTTTGTTTTTGTTTTGTTTGCCGCCGCCCGATACGAGCGACGGCGTGCACAAGCGTGCTACTAAGTACCCTGCAAACGCAGAGCACTAGCATTGCCCGCCGACAAGTCGGCGAACGCGTGCAGTGCGACTGCGAGCAACCAGACGAGCTGGTCGCGAGCTACCAAGGTCGGCGGCGGGCGCTCCAGTAGAGCCCGCTCCACCGCAAAATATGCCACGCCATGCGCCAGAGCCTCGAACTGCGTAGACCAGTTGGGTTCCATGCGTGGCAAGACGCAATCACCAAAGAACCACGCGCGGGCGGCTTGATCTGTAAGTAAGCCGCACAACGCGTTGAAACTGTCAAGTGCACCGGTTGACCAAAGTGACCCCTCGTAGCGACGGACGCGACGAGCGAATTCCTTGCCGCTTGCGTCCCGGCCAGCCACATCAGCGCCGAGCTCGACAAGCGCGCGCCACGTCGGTGCGCCCCGCCACCGATGCGCCTGCGATGCCGTGCGACTGCTGCAATGCGGGCTGGTCGTTGTCGAGGAACGCCGCGGCGCCGTATGCCAGGGGCCCCTCAACCAACTCCACGAACGCATGCCGCGCCCGGCGACGCACGTCGTCGCGCAGGCGGCCGAAGCCAGCAGAATGCTTCACCGCGCCACCGACGCGCCGGCACAGCATGCACTCACCGCACTCAGCGATGCGCACCACGTCGCCGAGCAGCTGGTTGGCTAGCGCGGTTGGCACGTCCCCACGCAGCTAGAACGCCTGGCGCAGCTTGCCGTACTCCGAGCCGAGACGGTCGGCGATGCGCGCCTTGAAGTGCGCCACATCAGCCGCCACCGCCTCGCGTACGCCTGCGGTCCAGCGACGCTCGCCATCGCAATGGCATGCCGCTATCCGCGTGCACGCCGACGCCCAGTGCCGCGTCGACAGCGCCCATGCGTAGTCGGCAAGACGGTTCAACCCTGCCATCCACCGGCGCTCGCCCTCCGGCAAGCCGAAGCCGCGCGAATCAGCAAGCGCCGCGTTGCGTATCTCGCCCAGGCGGCTGCTGCTCAAGCTGCTCGCCTCGCGCACATGCGTGCATAGCCACGTCACATAGTCGTCCGCCATCCCGTGACCCATCGAGCGCAGCACCGCCGGATCTGGTTTCGCACGCACCGGGCGCGCGGCCACTCTCGGCATCTGCCCGGCAAACCAGCAGTGCCGGCCGCCGCAGGGGCAGCCCCCGATCGGCGCGCCGCACCCAGAGCGACACGTCCACCAGCCGCCGCCGGGCAGCCATGACGGCGCGCCCAGCGCGCCGAGCGCGGTCGGGCCGCACGCCAGCTCACGGGGCAAGCTAACCCACGAATCGATGAGCTCGCGCCCGTCGCCAGTGTCAGGAGCACTGCGCATCGCTTGGTCGGCCGTGCCGGGCACGCGGTGGCCCGCGCGCCCCCGCCGGAAAAGCCAAGCCTCGCGCATCACTGCGTAGAACTCCGCCGACGCCCCGCGCCGCCGCGTTAATACGTCCAGTAGCAGGCTCCCTGCGAGCGTCGCGTCCACCGGGTCGCGCATGGGTGCGGCCTGCCACGACGACACGGTCAGCGTGCTGACAGTGCGAAACACCGAGCCACTGATGCTGCCGAGCTCGTCGTACATTGCCTTCGTCCACTCCGTCCAGCCCTCGCCGACCAGGCGCTTGATCGTGGCCCCGTCGAACCCCGAAAAGCGCATCAACCGGTCGAAGATGACCGCCGCTAGCCACGGCGAGCCCCACTTCTGTGAGTGCCGGAACACAGCCTCCTAATCATCGCCCTTGCACAGCTCGTCAACAAACGGCTGCTCGCCATAGATGGCCAGGTACGATGCGAGCACGCAGGCAGAGCACGCAGCCCCGAACAACACATTCGTGTCGCTCGTGCCGCGGCTGCCGCTCATCAAGGAGCACAGCGCCCAAGTGGCCGGCGCCGACGTGTTGTCGTTCGCTGCCCACCGGATCGTAGTGCGCGTCGCTGCCTGCGCCAACCACCAGCTAGCGCCGCACGCCCGCGCCTGGTATCGCGCTTCCGCGGTGCAGCCGCGCCGCAGCCGATCCGACATTGCCAGCAACAACGACGACATGAACAAGCCAGTATGCTGCGAGTTCATGTCCCTGAGGTCCCAGCACCGCATGGTGGTGAGGCCGGGCCGCGCCGCGCTCTCGCGCGTGTTGCGCACGCGCCAGCACATCCGCAGCCACTCAGTCGTCGCTGGCATGCCGCGGTCTAGACGCCCGTCACTCCGCATCGCCGGCTCGACCACCTCCATGACCAGCGCGTACACAATGTAGTGCATCACGTCACTAGTCAGCAGAAGGCGCGACAAACCAGCCTCGCCCTTGATGGCCGACACCGCCGTCATTGCGCCGCGCACCTCAGCCAGCACATGCTGGATTTGATCCCACAGCATACGCTCGAGCGCGCCACGCTTGTTAAGCGACGCCACTTCCGCCTCCAGCCATGCATTCGCGTGGCTGCCGTCCTTGACGAAGTCGGCAAGGCGAGGCTGCGGTGCGTGGGCAGGCCGTAAGCCGGCAGCCTCCTCCGTACCGGGCGTCGCCTCGTACCGCGCCACCACGTTGGCGACCCAGCGCCTGGCGGCCTCCGCAGCCGCGGCGTCTGTGTCCAGCTCGTTCTCCTCACCGTGACGCAAGCGCTGCAACTTCGCATTCCATCCGCCCGCAGCACCAGCCGCCGACCACACCTCGCGCTGCAACCACACGCGGAAGGGGTCGCGGCAGTGCAGCCGCGTGTTAGTGTCCACATCCGGCCCATACGACCGATCCACCGACTTGTGGATTGCGTCGGTAGCAGCTTCCGTCGTGAAACGCCGCACCTCCGGGTCGAAAGCCACGGGCTGCTCCAGCACGCGAGCACGCTTTGCCTCCTCCTCGGCGGCCTCTATATCCCAGCCGCCGCGGCTCGCAAGCATGTGCGGGCACGAGATGCGCCCGTAGCCCGCCGCGTCGCGCAAGCTGCCCATGTCGTGCGGCACCTGGCGCAGCTTCTTGCAGTGTCCGGAGAGCGGCTTGAACACTGTGCGCCAACAATCGTCAGTCAGGCCGAGGCAGTCGTTGACGTCCAGCCAAGCAAAGAAAGCGAACGCATCGCTGCTGCTCAATGCGCCCGACAGCAGGGTGGCCACGTAATTATTCGAACCACCAACATGCATGCCGAGAAACCGCACCATGAACGACACGGCGTCCGCGCAGCCGCTCGCTGCCTTACTGCCCCTCAGTGGCTCGTGCTCACGTATGAACAGCGACCCGTCCGCTACGATGCGCGCGGCCTCGACCGGGCAATAGCACATGGCCCACGCAGCATCGCCCACCTGGATGCCTTTGTGCTCCCTATTCTCAGCTCGAGTGTAAGGGTACACGTTGTCCAGCTCAGACGCCAGCGTGCGTGCCTCTGCATATCGCTCAGCAGCGACAGCGGCCGCCATGCCACGCACCAACACTTCAACAAGAGTATCGGTCCGCAAGGCAGCTTTGCCGTACGCCATCTTCTTTGGGGCACCGTCCAAGTAAGCGCGGACGGCATGGCTTTTGGGCGCCGCGCGGATGTCAGGATTTGCCAAAATGGCGCTGTCCACCGCCCGGTCCCATGTAGCCGGCCCAACCCTGGTGAACAAGTTCACCAGGTTGCCATACGGCATCGCCTTCTTGCCGTTGGGCCGCAGCAGGTTTACCTTCTTGAACGCTTCACGCCGGATGTCCTTAAACCAGCCGTCCAGCACCCGTTCGGTGTGGCCGGTAGTCTTGGCATCGACGGCGGGCAACGCGTCGGGCTCGAAGGCCACACGAGCGCAGGCGAGCTCCTCGCGCGATATGGCACTAGCCAAGTGCGCGCGCTCCAGCGCTGCCAACTCGTTGGCGGTCACCCCGCCGAACATCGCGTTCGGCGCGGGGGCCTGCTCGACCGCCGTCCAATCCTCCAGAGTAGCGCCGTCATGGGCCCTCCCGTCGGAGTGCCCACCGCGCGGGTCTATTGCAACCGGCGCATCTATGCGACGTTCCCTAGCGAATCGCGTTATCGGCTCTGCATGTATGAAGCCCAACGCGCCCCTCGGCACGGCGGGATATTCAAAGCCCGGCAGTTTGCTGTACACATTCTCCGAAAAGGAGAACCTCATGGAGGCGAACGCCCTGGACAGTGATGCGATCACGGCACGCAAGGCGCTCGTCGCCGTCGTCGTCGTCGTTGTCGTCGTCGTCTTCCCTCCTCCCTCGTCGTTGTTGTCGTCGGCGTCGCCGTCCTTCCTCCTTCGTCGTCGTTCGCGTCGCCGCCGTCCTCCCTCCCCCCTCGTCGTTGTCGTCGTCGTCGTTTTCGCCGTCGTCGTCCTTCCTCCTCCCTCGTGGTCGCCTTCGTTGGCGTCGTCGTCGTCGTCTTCGTCGTCGTCGGCGTCGGCGTCGTTGTCGTCGTCGAAGTCGTCGGAGACGTCGTCGGTGTCGTCCTAGTCGTCGTCGTCGGTGTCGTCGTAGTCGGTCTTGACACTTTTTGCAAACCAAGTTGCGGGTGGGTGGGTGGGATGTTTGCGCGACCAGTGGGGATGACGACTTCAAGTTCAGCAGAGTGGATTGCACCCCATACATTGTACCACATATCATGTAATACATTCAAGCACACATATATACATGTCTATACATATTGCATCGCATGTATTGCAAATGCGCCGGGTGCAAACATAGATGACACACATATTGCACCATATATGTTGCACCTCGCTAAGTATATATACATCCATATACATATATTGATTGCACCAAGTGAGTTGCACATCATAAATGTATACATATACACAGCTATATGTATATATACACATATATATGGCACCACGCAGGCTGGACAACATACGTTGCAACATAAAAAATATAAAAGAAACGTGCAATCTCGAGTACGCAACACATGTTGCACCACACGAATTGCACAGCATATGTCGCACAGCACATATTGCACCATATACATTTTCCTCACTGAAGAATAGGTTCTGCCACACTGAAGAATAGGTTCTGCCACCCTCCCCTCGGACAGAAAGACCCCCTTGGGAACCGATGCGAAACACATAGGATTCAGACTCAATGTCCATCCTGCTTGTGAACTCATATTATCCCAGCCAGGCCGGTATCGTCCCCCCCCCGCCATCCTCTGCAAAACATACTATGCGCGCGCACTCGTTCATCACAAATCATAAGTTTTCAAGAATCCCTTGCGCAAAATATGACGACGCGCGCACGCGCGCATCGTCGCGCGCGCATGCCGAAATCTTTCAAACACTTCCGGTTTCAGAAAGATTTCGAAGTCGAGTGCCCAAAAAACATGTAAACACACAAGGCAACACGGATCTTCAAAACAAACATGAGCGCGCTCTTGCAAATTCTGACGGAAAGCCAGCTGTTTTTGAATATTTCAAAACATAATATCAAACGGGCTTCGCGCGCGCGGACATCTTTCGAACGCCCGTGCGCGCGTGCCGTCGCGAGAATCCTCTGCAAACAAAGGGACGACTGGCACGCGCGCGCGCGCCGTCGCGCGCACGTGCCGGAATCCTTGAAAACATTTGGTTCGGGAGGATTTCAAAACCGAGAAATCATCAACACATGCCCAATACAAAATACAAGGTTTCGCAACGCAGATTTTCAACAAAAGCGCGCGAGCGCGCTCTTGCGAATTCTTGCGACGTCTTTTCAATATGTTTATGAAATGCTACCAAACGGGCTTCGAGCGCGCATGTCGAACTCGTTCTGGCGCCTTTGCGCGCGTGCAAGGGTGGCACGGTCCGTGCCAAGAAAAACCATGCGAGCCACTCTCGCGCGCATGCCGCGCGCGCATTTCGAATTCCTTTAAAAACCTTCATCACCGACGCGAAGGCGCCGGCATCTGTGTCGGCGTGATCGGTATCAGCGCCTTCACTGGCCGTGCCGTCGTCGCTGTCAGCATCGTCGCCAACATCGCTCCTATCATCATCACCATCGCCATCACCATCATCATCATCATCATCATATCCATACTTATCGATGTTGCCATGGTACCGCACATGCCCAAGTCGCCGACTTGCATTCAAGAGCCCGCCTGGATGCGCCGAGCGGTCAGCACCACCGCGGCCGCGTCGGTCGCGCCAAACTACCTGGCTGCTGCGCGCGTGCGCGCATGCGCAGCCGCAGAGATGCACCAGCCAACACCCAGCACTCATCGCAATCGTTTCCGCATGGGGTTTGCAAACCCAGTTGCGGGTGGGTGGGTGGGATGCTTGCACGAGCAGTGGAGGTGGACAACTTCAAGCTGAGGATTGGTAGCACCACGTAGATTGCACAACGTGTATTGCACCGCGTAGATTGCACTACATGGCTTGCCCTGCGCGTGTTGCTAGAAATGCGCTGTTTGGGGCCCACGCTGGCTAACATGTTGCTGCTTGTTGGCCGAGGGTGGGCACGACAGCCATTGTGCTGCAACGTGGTGCGCCAGACTGGGAGCGAAGGGGCTTGCCTGGCCACGGCGAGCCTCGGCCGCGAGCATCTCCCACGACCTGCAACTGAGGATCGGCCCAGAAGCCCGAGCCCCTCTCCCTGAGTCGAATGGTCGTCCTCATTTCAGCGCCTTGACGGTTATAGTGGGGAGTCTGGGGGGAGGGCGAGGGGAACGCGTCAGTCCTTCCCCATACCTTACCCTCCTCTCCTTTCGGCGCTTCACTCTCTTCTTTCCTGGAGGCGTGAAGCGCGATGGCACTGACCCTTCCCCTTCCACACCCTGTCCCCCCCTGCTCGATCATGGCCCTTCTCCCTGGTACTCTGTCTGTGCTTCCCAGGCTCTACCCATGGTCTGCCGCTGACTCGGGAATCTTACTAAATCGTATGCTCATAGTGCTGGTTCGATTACTTTTCGTATTGTGTTGCAATGAATTGCGTTCGCACTGCGCCAGCCCACTACGCAATGCAATTCCACACCGCTCGCTGCCGCCCAATCTGTTTTTTTCATCATAGTCAAAAACAAGTTGCTGTTGGTCAAGTGGTCCAAGCTAGCCCTACCCGCTCCTGGTCACACTCCTCGCGCATCGCCATCGTCGCAAAGCGAGGCGTTCCTCAGACCGCCAGGCCACGCCACGGACGTCTCCGGTGACCGTCACAAGGGCCGGCAGCGGAATCAGCTAAATGGGATGCCCTGCTGGCGCTTGGGATCTACGGGGCGGCAGCCTGATCATTTCAAGGAGGCTTTCCTGCAGCGTCTCGGAGTATGGAGCACTAGTTCACTTTGCGCGGTGCCAGCCGCCTTGCCTGCGCCCGATGGAGGTGGCCTTGGGGCCTTCCGAGGCCCCTGAACTTTTTGTTTTCATGTGCATAGTGCTACAACACAAATGCCGCGTATGTGCCACAACTGCAACGTTAACGAACTCATGTGTCGTGCCTGTCCCAGGTATCCGGCGCAGCCTGCATGCTCATCTAAAGGCACTGTTATGCACCTAGCATCTCGCATCGTACAGCTCCGAGGCCAAACTTGCAAAGTCCGCGCTCCGAAACTGTGCCAACTAGACCTCTTGGTAACAAGATGCGCAATTCGTCTGGGGGAGGACGAATGTAAGGAGGGATTGGCTTGTGTCACGAACGTCGCATGCGCATATGAAATTCGGCATAGCCCTGCACCCTGCGTGAGCAGCGGGACTTCACCTACGACGTGCACTGTGCGACATCGTGCGCCGCCGAATTTCCGTTCAACAGTCAACTGGGAGCAAAGCGCCACCAGCCAAAAGGCTGTCCTCAATGCGCATCGGGGCCCATCACAGGCCAAGGGAATAGCTACATCTCTGCACATCGTGGGAGGATGCGTATAGAACTTAGCGAGCGCTGGACCTGGCCCAAAACCCACGTCTTCGCACAGATGATGCAACATCCAGACTTCGAACAACAAGGAAGCACCGGGTGGCGTGAGCAGCGGGAGTTCGACTACGCCCTGCACTATGAAAGATCGTGCAACGCACACTTCCCGTTCGACTGCGAGGAGGGAGAGAACACATGCAAAGTGCATTGACGCTGCGCCTGGCCAGCCTCGCCACCCTCAGGGGAGGTGCGTCCAGTCGGGGGTGTGCTCAGCAGCCTGCACGCAGCTGCGCCCGTCGCTGTCGACGCCGCTGTCGCACTTCCCCAACAGGAAATCGTTCACTTCGCCGTCAAACGGGTCTGGGAGGTCTGCGTTGATGGGAAGATGCGGAACACCTTCGCCGTGACCATTGGCCACTCGGAAGGGTTCACTCGGAGAGGTTCACTTGGACATGGGATCGGAATCGCCATCTGTGCTCAGATGAGCGCGGCGCCGCTGCGCCCAATTGCCACCTTCCCCAGATTGAAATGTATCATAATTTCGTTCTTGATGTCGTCTTCGCGGTACATGTTCATCACGATGCGTGTCACCCAAGTCCGAATGCTCTCGGCGAGATTATGTTTGTACTCTGTTAGCTTCCGAACTTCCTCCTCGGTTAACGCATTCAGATCGGCAAGCAAGTGGAAGTATTCGGCGAGCTTGCATGGGTAGCGATCCTACAGGACACGTGTGATGAGCGACGCCCGTGCGTAACGTCGAATTGAACTCAACATTCGCTCGTCGCGCGTTCAGAGAGGTACATGCGGATTTGCGAGCATGAGCTCCAGATATTGCCGATGCCGCTGGTGCGGAGACGTCACCACCTGGCAACGGCCAGGGAAGTTTGTGATGAGAAGGAGGGACACGACCACAAAACTTCACCCGACTCGGCCTCGACGGCTGTGCGAATCGAAAGGTCGCCAGGCAAACCGGGAACACCGCGCGAGCCGACCTGCGATAGGCAAGCACGTGCGCTGAACAATGGCCTGAAGGATGAGCGAGAGTGCCGCGTGCGGAACGAGAGGAAACTGTGAGAAGGAGGGAGCCAAAGGGAAGGAAAAGGGGATACATAAGCGAGATGCCGAATGCGGCCGAACACCGGCACACGAGCTGTACAACCACAGGCGTGCACGCACGAAGAGGGGACCAACGCAAAATCCACAAGCCGCTCCGGCAGGGCGGGCAGGGCGGGCGGAAATCGAGGCTCGCTTGCCTCAGCCACGCGGTGGGGCGCAGCGCAGTGCTTTGCAAATGGGAAAGAAGAAAGGCGGAAGGAGAGGAGAGGGAGGAGGAAGGCAGGGCACCAGGACACATTCTGGTGTTCCAGGCGGTGGTGTGCAGTTGAAGCCTAATTCTCCTGAGTGACGGGGTGAGGCTGCGAACGGGAATGCAGTCGAACGGACCCAGTGAACAGCAGAGGGTCGGAGGGCGTGTCCGGCCGCCCCGAAGCTGGCGCGACCCGCGGGCCTCGACGCACGACCTGCGCAGACGGGGCGGCGCCCGGGCTCTGGCGCGGCGGCCGCCCCCGGAGGCCGCGCGCCTCGCCCCGCCACCCGGCGGAGGAGAGGGGAGGAGGCGAGCGAGGGGGGGGGGGGCGGGGGAGGGAGGGGGGGGGGGAGGGAGGCGAGGAGGCGAGTGAGGGCAGGGAAGGGGGGGGGGGGCAGGGCGGGGAGGCGGGGGCGAAGTCCCCCATGGCGATGCCGCAAGCGCACCGCGGCCGGGGCAGGCAGGCCGGCGCAGGGCCCTCTGCTTGGGCAAGCACGGCGGCAGCCCATCGGGCAGGTCAGCAGACCGCGCAGACAGGGAGGCAAGAGAGGGGAGGAGGAGAGGGGAGAAAGAAATCCCAAAGTGTCGGATTGCTCACCCGCCAATAGGGAACGTGAGCTGGGTTTGGACCGTCGTGAGACAGGTTAGTTTTACCCTACTGATGAACTTGATACTGCGACAGTAATCGAAGTCAGTACGAGAGGAACACTTCGTTCCGATACTTGGTACATGCGGCTAGCTGAAAAGCTAATGCCAGGAAGCAAGGGAAGCGCGGCAGGGGCGAACCAGGTGGAATAGAAGCAAGCATCTGAAAACTGTACCGCAGAAGCCGCTAGCGGCATGCCGTTCAGGAGCCGTCCAGGTGGTGGCCTCCCCTGGTAGAGTGTAACTGAGAGGGTTTGCGAGCCAGGCTTGTGCCTGCGCATCTAGTAGAATAGCTAAGTATGCCAGGGACGTGGACAACAGCCTTGACGCGCTCCAGAACGCCAGCGCGGCCACCGCGAGTTGTCGCTGCCAGTGCCAGCTGTGAACGTTGGGGCGTGAAGCAAGCTCGCAACCTCCATCCAACACGTCACGTCGGACGATTGTAGCTTGCCTGGCTTCCTAACTCTGCCGAAGTCAAACCCTCAGAAACACTTCCTGTGCACGATGGTGGGGTCCGACTCGTCGTAAACCCCCCTTGGAGATCCACATCTGCTGGAATGTGTTCTTCAATGGAAGTATCGATCCACCGGTCCACACTGAGTACTTGCTCTCGGGCGGAGCCACGACTTTGATGTTCATTCTGGAAGGAGCCAGTGCCGTCAGCTCCTTGGTCAAGCGCTCGCCGATGCCTGGGAACATTGTGGTGCCACCAGGGAGCGCCGCGTTAGCGTACAGGTCCTTGCGGTTATCTAAATCGCACTACGTGATCGACTGGGGCGTGGTGTCGTGGATGCCGCTGGCTTCCTTGCCCACGAAACTAAGATGGAAGCGCACTTCTGGGCAGCGGAAGCGCTTGCTGCCCACGGTTATGATGTTCCCGTCGGGCCCGTCGGGGAGCTCGTGCGACTTCTCCTTGTCGGAGCTCTCCGTGGCGGCCTTCTTTTCGGTGCCGAGTCGAGCGGGATGTAGCAGAGCTTTTCCTTGACGTCGCGCGCGATCTTTCGCGCAGCCGTGGTGGTAAAGGAGTGGCCACGCTCGGTGAGGATATTCATCAAATGCTCCGTGGGGTCCCGCCCAAACGCACGATCGCATGCGGCAGCGCGTAACCCACATAGGTGGGTACTACGTGCGACACGCCATTGCCGGATTCCATGACCAACCCAGTGGTGTGGCCAGAAGCGCACAGCGAGAGCACTGCGTGGATCGCGACGCACATCGCTGGCACGTTAAGCGTCTCAAACATGATCTGCGTCATGTGCTCGCGGTTCGCCTGCAGGTCCAAGGGCACCTCCGTGAGGAGCAGAGGGTGCTCCCCCGGAGCCACCCGGAGCTTGTTGTAGAAGATATGGTGCCATATCTTGTCCATGTCGTCCCAGTTTGTCGCGATACCATGCTTGATGGGGTACTTCAGGGTCAGGACACCGCGCTTGCTCTGGACCTCGTCGCACTCGTAGCTGTCCTTCTGGTCCATGCCGACCATGACTCCTGGGATCGGAAGAAGCTGCACCCCTGGGGCGGACCATGAGGCAGAGTGCATCTTGGGGCGGACCAAGTGAACTGAGAAAATAAAACTCTGCTCACCTGGGGCGAACCAGGAGGCAGGCTGACGCCTGGGGCAGACCAGGCGCAGTGAACGGTGAACCCCAGGGAATGTGGTCTGTGGTCTTGAGCCACTTGAACCAACGGTCAGCAAAGTGTAGAAGCAACGAGGAAACTGTCAGTATCAGCTCGCGTGTCGAAAAATAGCTTGTGGATGCCGGAGTAGATGACGTAAACGAACATACACAGCGCCTGCTCGGTCCACAACACCCAGTTCGCCAATACTGTTCCCCTCCACAATGAACACCAGCATGGACGAGGATAACTTGTCAACGCCGTATCCTGTGACATCGCTATTATCCGCCCACCCCTTTTCAGTGGCCCACTGCACCATGCTCCTTGCACCCGTGAAGGAACTCGTCATCTGACCTTGCATCTGTTTCGACACTGCGCTGGTTTGTTGGGCTGTGCCGCGCAAAAGATTTGAACTGCCATCAAACATGGACTCCGTCCTTGTCAGTGCCATTGATAGCGCGCTGACGGGCAATTGCTTGTTGCAGGCAGCGCTGCTACCACGCCGAGGTCCTGCTGGCTCGGTCTGCAACGGGCCTCGGGCCCAAGCGCCTTAAGCCAAAACGGCTGCAGAGAGCCCCGTGGAATCCACTCGAGGCCATCTTCAGGGCCAGGCGTTCCAGGTGTGCGCGCACTGGCTGGAGCCGTCGAGCATCACTGAGGAGCCGTACTCGGGGGAGCTTGCCGTTGCCATCGTGGGCCGACTTCGATCACGCTGCGGTTGGGATGTTCCTCACGATCAGCCGACTCGCGGGGGCCCGCCGCCGCCCCAGGACGAAACCGCGGGGGGCAACCGAGGCTCGCAGGCGCGAGGGGTTCGAGGAGGTGTGGGTCGGGGGAGCCGCCCGTGGAGCCGGGCGGAGCGTCGTGAGAGAAGTTGCGCTGGGGAGGGCAGGAAGAACGTGAGAGACCGACGAGAACACATGAACACGACTGTTCCGATAGAATTTGGACGCCCGAAATGGGTACGGAAAAAAATGGGTACAATGCCCAACAACAAATGTTGTCCCAAACCAAGATCGGCCGCTTTTTGGCAGGCGGCCTTCTGTCTCGAATGGACACAGGCCGCGGCGGCGTGGACAACGAATCCTGTTCAAAATGAGCAGGAACCGCTGTTGGGCATTGTACCCATTCTTTCCGTACCCATTTCGGGCGTCCAAGTAGAAAACCTCACCTCCCTACGACCCCACTCCGGCGAACTCAAACATCCGCGTAGTTCGCAAGTCTCCTGGCGCGTCGCAAACCCACCCCCGCTCCACCGCAAGGAACAATACACCCACGAACTGCGCACTGCTCTGTGGCGTTCTTTTTGGACCAGAAAACAACACAGCACCACCCCACCTACGGCCCCACGGGCCGTAGAGTATACCAAGACGTCTGGCGTGGGTTTTTGCATGGTATACGCTATGGCCCCCGATGGGCCGTAGCGCAACATGGAAGGCCGTAGGTGGGGTGGTGTCGTTTGTTCTTTGGCCGACTTTTAATACTGCTTTTGGGATGCGAGGTCAGCATGCTGGCAGACTGTACCATACCCAAGTGATCATGTGTGCAGCAGGTGATCCGATGATACATGCTTCTAGGCAGGCGTATTTTGCTGGAGTCGTGCAAGGGACCATCGACGACGACAACATATTTTGAAACTGCGCAAATGCGACGCGCTCTGCCAGAGCTCTGCCACAGCCAGGGGCTCCACCCTAAGAAACTCTACACCAAAACCATGCTGCAAGTACTCAAGCTGCCTGGACTGGTTCTCGATCCGTGAGGCAGCCATAGCTGGCAGAAGATACTGTCTTGGAATACTTATACAACCAACCCGACTTGAATGGCGGTGGCGGCTGCTTCCATGCAGCTTTCCGCGCAGCCAACTCCTCATCCGGAATCTCAAGGTTCAGTTCGAGCTTCTCGGCATCGACGGAGATCGTATCCCCATTCTTGATGAGGCCGATGGGGCCTCCGACGTGGGCCTCGGGAGACACGTGACCGATGATGAAGCCATGCGAGCCGCCCGAGAAGCGGCCGTCGGTCATGAGAGCCACATGTTTGCCTAGTCCGGCGCCTGTTTCACGACCGGGACTTACGTACAACCCGTGCGTCAGCTCCGATCCTCTGGGAAAACTGCCAGGAAACTGGAAACACAGACGGCCGGATTCACATGTGGAGCATCCGGAAGGCACGCGCTGGACACATGCTGAAGCCTGGCGTGCCCGGCCATAGAAGAGCCGAGCGCTGGAACGACATCAGACCACACGTGTATCCAACTCTCGCCCAGGCTGGTGATGTCACGTGTATGCAGCTCCTTGGCAGGTATGGGGCAGGTAACCGACTCCACTCTGCAAGGACGCAGAACACTATTCGCTGCCAAGCTGCTCCAGCCCCCTTCCCGAGGCCAGGTGTCTGAGCAGGGTGGGGGGTAAGTCCCAGCCAGAGAGGGCCTACGATCGCGCCCGTCGGCTGCAGCATCTCGCGCATGCCAGGGCCGCCTTGCGGCCCCTCGTTGCGAATGACGATGAAGTCGCCCTTCCCGATCTTACCCTCCCTGAAGCCCTTCATCATTGCATCTTCGCCGTCGAAGACATTCGCACGTCCTCGGAAGAAGGTGCCTTCCTTGCCAGTGATCTTCCCCACAGCGCCTTCTGGGGCGAGATTCCCTTTGATGACCTTTATGTTTCCCGTCGCCTGAATGGGCCTCTCGATTGGCAAGATGACACTCTGGCTCTCGAAATCCAAGTCCGGCACGTCTGCCAAATTCTCCGCCAAAGTCCTGCCAGTGCATGTCATGCAATCGCCATGAAGCCGTCCAAGCTTCAGCAGGTACTTCAGTATGATAGGGGTGCCACCAATGCGGAAGACAGCTTCCATCAGGTACTTGCCACTAGGCTTCAAATCGCCTAGGATGGGCGTCTTCTCGCCGATGCGCTGGAAGTCGTCGATGGTGAGGTTCACGCCAGCGTGGGCAGCCATGGCGAGCAGGTGCAACACCGCATTGGTGGAGCCACCCGTGGCATTGACCATGACGATGGAGTTCTCGAAAGCCTTCTTCGTGAGAATGTCGCTTGGTCTGATGTTCTTCTCCAGCATGTTCTTGATGGCGGAGGCAACCTGGCGACACTCCGCACGCTTCTCCTGCGCCAGCGCTGGAGTGCTGCTCGAACCAGGCAGCGACAAGCCCAGCGTCTCTACAGCGGTGGCCATGGTGTTGGCCGTGTACATGCCGCCGCAGGCTCCGGCCCCTGGGCAAGCGTTCCGAACCACGTCCAGCCGGTCCTCGTCCGAGATGTTGCCCGCAACGTACTTGCCGTAGGCCTCGAAGGTGGAGACGATGTCCAACTGGTCACCCTTGCATGATTTCCCAGACGCGATAGTGCCCCCGTACAGCATAAGGCACGGTTTGTTGACCCTGCACATTCCCATCACGCAGCCAGGCATGTTTTTGTCGCAGCCAGGGATTGTGACAAGAGCGTCGTAGTAGTTGGACTCCATCATCAGCTGAACGCTGTCGGCGATGATTTCCCGCGAGGGCAAGGAATACGTCATACCCTTCGTACCCATAGACATACCGTCGGAGACGCCCACGACGTTGAACTGCATTCCGAACATGCTAGGGTCCTTGTCGACCGACTCCTTCACGTCTGAACCCAAAGACAGGAGGTGCATGTTGCACGGGTTGCCCTGGTACCACACTGAGCCGATGCCCACCTGTGCCTTACCCAAGTCGTCCTTGGTCATGCCGCACCCATGGAGGCTTGCCTGGATGCTGCCCAATGCCTTGTTCTGTGTGATGGCACTCGACACGCGATTGATGGAGCTGTCCTCGACCAGCCTCGGCTGCTTCTCCGCCGGGCCGCCAGCCATCCTCGCGGCACCGCGCGGGCCAGCGCTGCCACCTGCAACGACCAGCCTGCAGCCGCCGAGACTGGACCCCCCTTGAGCTAAACAACGTTGGCGCGCGCGGCGCCAGCGGCGGCAGGTGCGGTAAGGGCAGTGGCCAGATCGGCCACTTCGGCGCGAAAGACAGTTGTCGGGATGGCGCTGAAGTGGCGACAAGGAGGGGGGGCCAGCGATGGCAGCTCCGCCTTCGCCTCCAACGAGCTATCGCTGGCAAGCCCGATGCCCCACGCGCCCACGTCGACCCGCGTGGGCGCCACGCGCCCTGGGACTCCGTCTCGCCACCCGAACTCTGCGAAATGCCTGCCGCGAACACACCGCGCGCGACCGGAGCTGATTGCCTCCTGCTGCTCCTTCCTCTGGTCGTACTCACCCGCTCGGCCGCCGCCGCGCCCCAGGGGGGTCGGGTGGGGATGGGGGGTTCTGGTGGTGGTGGGGGATTCCTGTGGGCAACTTCAACTCGAGAGCGAGAGAGAGAGAGAGAGACAAAGAGGAGCAACCCCAGATCATCAGCGTTTGGGGAGGAGCGAGCAGCGGCAGGTCGAGGAGCACAACTGTGCGCGACGGAGCCGCTCCAGCGCGACACGACGCCTGCGCCAGGGCACGGCCCATCGCACCTCCAACCTGGAAACTCGCTGTCGCCGGAGGGTGCGGCGAGGAACCCGGGGAGGGTCAGACAAGCGACCAGCGGGGTGCAAGGTGCCGCCAAGGGAGGAGCATGAGGACGAGAAGGGGGGGGGGTCCTCCTCCTCCTCCTCCTCCTCCTCCTCCTTATTCTCCTCCTCTTCCTCCTCCTCCTCCTCCTCCTCCTCCTCCTCCTCCTCCTCCTCCTCCTCCTCCTCCTCCCCCCCCTCGATGCATCAGCGATGCCGCAGCACGCCCTCCCGTCGCACCCCCCGTCCTCCGAGCTCCGCACGCGCAGCCACCCGACGCGCGGGGTGACGTCGGCAGGGCCCGCGGGCCTGCCGCTCTCTTCAGGCGGCAGCCCCCGCCCGGGCGCGGCAAAGCGATCGGCCCGACGTCCGTCCGGCCATCCTGTGCGAGGCGTGGAGGGCTGTGGTCTACTCTGTAAGAACTGTTTTTTGAAGGCAGATCTGCCTTCAATAAGAACGGTTTTTTGAAGGCAGATCTGCCTTCAAAAAACCGTTCTCACTTTTGAAGGCAGATCTGCCTTCAAAAAACCGTTCTCACTTTTGAAGGCAGATCTGCCTTCAAAAAACCGTTCTTGAAGGCAGATCTGCCTTCAAAAACCGTTCTTACAGAGGTGAGGCTCGAGATCGTGTAGATCGGGCCGGGCGAAAGGGGGGGGATAGCAGAGGGGGGGTTTGAGAGTCAGCTCACGTAGCCGATTTCCCCGGCGCCGGGAGGCGCCCCATGTATCGAGGAGTGGGTCCGGCGGCGGGGCCGAAACCAGCTGCATGCAGCAGATTTCGTACCCCCCCTTTCCCAATCCCCCCCTTCCGTCCGGCCCGAGTATAGCGGTACGCGTCGTTCATTTCTGCTCGTGCTCGTTTCGAAGGGTTCCTGGCGCCCCAGTGGCCAGGAAGTGGCCCTGGACAGAACAGTTAGACGTGAAAGGCGCGTCGCCCCCAAACAATAAAACATAATCGAATACTTAGAAATGAACAACGTGTGCGAGGTGTGGATTGTCGTGGTAAGTAAGGGACCGTGGAGCTGGTGCACGATGTTAATCTTTCGGTCTTAGCGCCTCTGAGCAGATCAGTCGGGAAAATTATCCCAGTGCGACCCTACCTAGGAGTTGGAACCCCTAGGAAAGCAGCATTAGTAGTAACAGTAACGCTAAGCTAAAGCTAAGCTAAAGCTAAGCTAAAGCTAAGCTAAAGCTAAGCCACAGCTAAGCTAAAGCTAAGCTAAAACTAAGCTAAAGCTAAGCTAAACCTAAGCTAAATCTAAGCTAAAACTGAGCAACAGCTAGGCTAAAGCTAAGCTACAGCTAAACTAAATCTAAGCTAAAGCTAAGCTAAAGCTAAGCTAAAGCTAAGCTAACGCTAAGCTACAGCTAAGCTCAAGCTAAGCTAAAGCTAAGCTAAAGCTAAGCTAAACGCTAAGCGAAAAGCTAAGCGAAACGCTAAGCGAAACGCTAAGCTAAAGCTAAGCTACAGCTAAGCTAAAGCTAAGCTAAAGCTAAAGCTAAAGGTAAAGCTAACGCTCCCAAGGGACTGGGGGGAACCGCGGGGCGGGGACTGGGGGAACCGCCCGGGGCGCTTTACACTGCCCGGCCCCTTGAAGCTAAGAGAGTAAGAACCCTTCTAGGCAGAGCCTAGGTAGGGAAAAAAACATATTTGTTCCCCAGCCCTCCTCTGCGTGGGTACTCGTTTCGAATAGAGCACTGTGGTCGCGTCTCCTCCCTTCCTTCCCGCTTTCCTGTGTTTCTCCCCCTGTCTCCTCCTTGTTTCCCTGCCAGCCTCTCCTACCTCGCCGCGAAATGTAATGCGGCTGCCACTTTCGAAGGCTGCTGGAAGGGCCAACGTAGCGGGTGCCGAGCGTAGGCTCATGTTACACTTCGCCATCCCTGGGGGCCTGCGATCTGTAAAGCTGTCAGCACTTTCGAGGGCTGCTGGTAGGGCCACCATAGTGAATACCGGCCGCAGGTTCACATCTGACCTCGTCATCCCTAGGGGTGCATGCGATCTCTAAAACTGTAGCCCCTTTTCGCAGGCGGCTGGGAAAGGCCAGCGTAGTCGGTACCGAACGAAACATCAGAGTATACCTCGCCATCCCTGGGAGGGGCTGCAATCTGCGAAACTGTCGCCGCTTTCGAGGGCTGCTGCGAGGGCCAGCGTAGTGGTTACCGAATGCAGATTCAAAATAGACCTCGTCATCCCTGGGGAGCTGCACTTTGCGAAGCTGTCGCCGATGTCGACTGCTGCTGGGGAGGCCATCGTAGTGGGTGCCGAGCGCAATCTCGGATTAGACCTCGCCATCCCTGGGGGGCTGAAATTTGCGAAACCATCGCCACCTTTGAGGGCTGCTGGGAGGGCCAGTGTAGCCGGTACCGAATGCAGACTCAGATTAGACCTCGCCGCCCCTGGGTGGCTGCGGTCTGCGAAAATACCGCCAGTTTCGACGGCTGCTGGAATGGCCAGCGGAGTGGGTGCCGAGCGCAGACTCAGAATGAATCTCGCCGCCCCTGGGTGGCTGCGATCTGCAAAACTGTGGCCATTTCCCGACTGCAGCTGGGAGGGCTAGCGTAGCTGGTGCCGAGCGCAGACACAGAGTAGACCTCGCCATCCCTGGGGCGCCGCGATCTGCGAATCGTTGCCGCTTTCGAAGGCTGTTTGGGGGGGGGCAGCATGGGAGGTGCCGAGCGCAAACCCAGATTCGACCGCGCCGTCCCTGGGGGCTGCGGTCTGCGACAGTGCCGCCTCTTTTAAGGGCTGCTGAGAAGGCCAGGGCTGTTGGTTCCGAGCGCGAGGTCAGATGAGACATCGCCATCCCAGGGGGAGGGGGGCGGCTGCGGATTGCGAAACTGTCGTCACTTTCGAGGGTTGCTGGAAGGGCCAGCGGAGTGACGCCTTGCCGCAAATTCAGACTAGACCTCGCCATCCCTGGGGGGGCTGCGATCTGCGAAACCGTCGCCACTGTCGAGGGCTGCTGGGGGGCCCAGCGCAATGACACCATGCCCCTGCGTGACGGAACCATCATCTAGGCGGGGTGCAACGACGACGACGACGGCGACCTGGACAGCATGTGGTTGCATCTCTGCGTGGGGCTTTGCATGGGAAAGATCTGATCTCGGACACGGCTGAACTCGGACCCGGCTGAACTCGGACCGGGCTGAACTCGCACCCCGCTGAACTCGGAGCCGCTCAACTCGGACCCAGCTGAACTCGGACCCAGCTGATTTCGGACCCAACTGAAGTCGGACCCGCTGAACTCGGACCTGGCTGAACTCGGACGCGGCTGATCTCGGACCCGGCTGAGCTCGGACCCAGCCGACGTGAGGCTTCCGCCGAGTGCAGCGCAAAAGGATGGGGCTGATCTCGGATCCGGCTGACCTCGGACCTGGCTGAACTCGTACCCGGCTGCTTTCGGATCCGGCTGATTTCGGACCCGGGTGAACTCGGACCCAGGTCCGCGGCTGTTCTCGGACGCGCCGATTCGGACCCAACTGAAGTCGGACCCCGCTGAACTCGTACCCAGCTGAACTCGGACCAGGCTGAATTCGGGCCGGGCTGATCTCGGGCCCGGCCGAATTTTGACCCAGATGAATTCGGGCCCGCTGATCTCGGACTGGGCTGATCTCAGACTTGGCTGATTTCGTACTCGGCCGTTCCGGCTGCGGCGCGAGCCTCCTGTCGTGTGCGCCGCAAGGGAAGGGGCTGATCTCGGACGCGACTGAACTTGGACCGGGCTGACCTCGGACGCGCTTTACTCGGACCAGCTGAGTTCGGATCTCTTTAATTTGGAGCCCGCTGAACTCTGATCCTCGTGCCGCGCACAACCTTGTTGAGGTGGCCTTTGCGGAGCAGCAACTCTCTGACACTGTATCCTGCCAGGTGCTCGTTCTGGGCGGCGCGATGACCCCTGCCATTGACGAGCCGTTGGAAGCGGTGGCGCAGGCGCATGATGAAGTGGCGGTCCCAGCTGGGGAGACGGCGACGCTGCAGGGCATGCTGCCGAATCCGCCCCGAGCCGCAGCCGGCGGAGAATGAGCGGCGCCAGGCAGTGCTGCGTGCCATGTAAGCCGCAGCGGCGAGCTCGCCCGCGCAGCTGGAGAGCACCCCGACGCAGCCACTCGCTGCCGACCAGCGCGCCGCCAACGCTACGCTCGCCGAGACCGTGGGCGGTTCGCGGGATCGACAAGGCTTTAGTCGCTGGGTTCCGCCATGGAGCTGCGTGGACAGCAGTGCCGCACGACAGGAAAACGGGGGGATACATCCAGCTGCCTGCGACAGATCCCGCCATCGCGCCTGTGCAAGAGCGCAGAAAGAGGGAGGCTGAGTGAAGGAACGGCGCCCTCCCGATGAGTGCCTTGATAAGGACGGCTGGGAGGAGGCGGAGTCCACACACTGCTGCAGTACAGCGAGTGGTCTGCACTGTGAAGATCGTGATCCTGGCGTCGTCTGCGTCCGCGTGGTAATCGCCGCGCAGAACGTGCCCAAATGGAATGGGGCGCGCGCCGTTTCCACTTCGGGCGCGGGCGTGGCTGATGGGGCTCATCTTCGCCTTGCCTGTGAGATCCAACTGCTCCAATTGGAGTAACTCCAGTGCAACCCACGCCTCGTTGCATTATAGGGCGTTGGGGTCTTGGAGGCGTCGGGCCGTAAGGGTTCGAATGTCTGGGCCTTCAGGGCCCTAGGGTTCGAATGTCTGGGCCTTCAGGGCCCTAGGGTCTGAGGGTCTTGGAATATAGCCCTCAGGGCGTGGGTGGTCTAGAGAGGCTCCTCTGCCAACCCCCTTCTTCCCCTTCGGGGAGGGGTGTATCACTGTTCCCTAGTAACATACACCCCCTCCCCCAGGCGACCGGCAGCCAACCAGGAACAGTGAGGACACCATGAGGGCCACCCTCCCACCATCCCTGTCACAAACAATACAACATACACTTTGGGGCAAAGTCTGTAGTCATGTCCGTGAGGCCCGCGAACACTTTGGATTGTTTTTGATAGGGACGGCGGGGGTGTCAGCATATTGCCTGCTGCGCGCAGGGCTACCATCCCTGACGCAAAAACAATACAAAATGCACCTCGCGGCTAAATCTGGATCATGCGCGGCCTCCCGCGATCACTGTCACGTGGTGGCGTCTGGCTTGCTGTGCGCAGGCCCACCAAACGCAATGATGAGCATTGGTTTTCGACATGGATGGCGGGGGCCGACATGCTTCATGTTTCCCGATGGTGTGCTGTCACGTTTGCAGGCGCACCTGACACACTCTGCACATGCCCCGAAGGTGGCGCACCTGGCGCGGCCGGAGTATGCGGCACACCTGGCGCACGCGGAGGCACGTGGCGCATCTGCCGCACCAGGCGTGCCTGGCACGCTCGGGCTGGCACGCGTGGCGCACCTCGCCCCAGCGTCGCGCACGTGGGCTCGGTTTTGGTTCCCAGTAGCTGCCCATCCAAAGACGACCGCTGACCATGCTGAGGCTCGGGTGTTACTTATGTGTTGGGAGGGCGGGTGGGAGTGAGCAAGACGGCTTGCGGGCGGGTGGGTAGCTCGACCCCTCCCCCTACCCCCTCTCCTGGACCTGGAGGGGGGGTCGCGAGCGGTCAGAGCATCTAAGATGGCCCAAGACGGTTCCAAGAAGGCATCAGGAGAGCCCAAGATGCGTTTCAATACGGCCCAAGATAGCCCAACATGGCCCCCAAGATGCTCCGAGAAGCCCCAAGACCGCTCCAAGACGGCTCCGAATGGCCACCCAGCTTTCCCCGGGAGCCGCCAAGAGGCCAAATTCTTTCCAAAGCCAAAGGGGAATCAATGAATTTCGCTCTCTCGCCTTTTTGCTTTCGATGGTCTTCCGAGGCCTCAAGATGGCTCCAAGATGGCCCAAGAGGGCCCCTAAAAGAGGCCCAAGAGTGCCCCAAGACGGCCCCAAGAGCGCCCAAGAGCGCCTCAAGAGCGCTCGGAGAGGGGTCCAAGAGGCGACTTGTGGGGCTCCAGAGGGGGGGGGCGTAACTGAAGCGACCACCCTTCTTTGACCGATCTCCTCCAAGATGGCCCCAAGGGCGCTCCCAAGGCTCCCAAAAGCGCTTCAAGAGGGCCCCAAGAGGCGCCCAGGAGGTCCCAAGAGGCGCCCACGAGGCCTCCAAGAGGCTCCGAAGAGACCCCCAAGGGGCCCCAGGAGGCTCCCCGAGCCACCCAAGACGCTCCAAGAGGCTTCCGGGACCGCCAGGAGGCCCCCAAGACGCCCCAAGAAGCCCCCAAGCTCGTCATTGTCCTCTTCCTCCTCCTCCTCCTCTTCCTCCTCCTCCTCCTCCTCCGCCTTCTCCTCCTCCTCCTCCTCCTCCTTCTCCTCGTCCTCCTCCTCCTCCCCCTCCTCCTCCTCCTCCTCCTCCTCTTTCTCCTCCTCCGCCTCCTCCGCTAACTCCTCTTTTTCATCCGCCTATTTCTCCCCCTGCCTCCCCAGTCCTCCCTCTCCCCCACGTTTTCTTCTCCTCCTCCTGCTGCTCCTCCTCCTCCGCCTCCTCCTCCTCCTCGTCCTCGTCCTCCTCCACTTGATTCTCGTCCGCCTCCTCCTCCTCCTCGTCTCCCTCGTCCTTCTTCCACGCCTTTCCTCATTCGGCTGGACCGCGAAGGCACATACGGTTCGCTCCTAGGTCTGCGCAGGCTGATCTAAGACCTCAGTTTGACGGCTTCCCCAGCTTGATCCACTGCATGCTCCTCCGCTTCCCTTGTCAAGGCAACTCGCCTGAGCATCGTTTGTGGATGCGTCAAGGAATCTTCAGGCATCAGGATCTTCGGGCATCAAGGGTTCTTTCTGCATTGTGTGGGCGCCTGCGGCAAATACGACCACTGGGCAAGATCAGCAACCACCTTATCTAGCTCCTTCGTCCTGCCCCTTCGCCCTGTCCCCCCCCTCGTCCTGCCCCTCCTCTTGTCGCCCTTTTTGGCTGTGTGTTTTTTCCCGCCGCGGTCCCCCTGTGCTGCGGGCGGGAGAGGGGTCTCGAGACAACGCCATCCATGACGCCAGCCGTCCCTTCCACGGCGGAGCCGCCGACTGCGCCACGAACGCTGGATGGGGCTGACCTTTGTTATCTTCTGCCCCCCTCTCCCTCCTGCCCCCTTCCGCTGCTCCTCCCCTCTTCCATCCTTGCCCCTTCCTCTCGCCCGTCTCCGTCGTCATCGTCTTCGTCCTGGGACTTGTCTGGCGCAGCCGGGGCGACCTTGTCCTGCGCCCCATCGACCCGTCTTTTCAAGTTTCCCGTTGGGGGATCGCAAAGGACTGCGTTGCATGTGTGATGCAAGTTTTCGTGCACCAGCCGCGTGGCCGATCGAGTCTTCTGCTTTGGACTCGGGCACGACGTCTGCCTGTCCATCCTCGGCAATGCTCTCGGCAGGGCGCGGCTGTCCCCGGGGCCCTCGCTGTGCCCTGGGGGGTAGCACGTTTCGTTCGTACCTGGTGCCGATACAATCTGGTTCCCGTCCCCACCAATCAGCCGTCAACTCTGCCGTCAATTGGCGCTGGAGGGGGCTGAAGACTCGCCCCCCCCCCCCCCCCCCCTACGGCCCCCCGGCCAACGAAGACGGTCCAAAGTGGGGGTGGGACCGGTACATCCACCTCAAGGCACATGCGTCACCACCTCCAACTCAAGGCGCCAAATGCCACCTACCATACGCATCCTCCAAAACCGCCGGTGGTCACGGGGACGTCGCGCAGGTGCTTGCCTGCGAAACCTCGAGCGCGAGTGGGTCTGAATTCAGCCGACGGCTGAACACGGACCCGGTTGAACTCGGACCCGGAAGTTCGGACCCAGCTGAATTCGGACCCGGCTGGTCTCGGACCCGCTGAATTCGGCCCTGGCTGGTCTCGGACCCAGCTGAACTCGGACCCCGGTGAACTCGGACCCGGCTGAATCTCAGACCCATCTGATCTCGGACCCGGCTGAACTCGGACCCAGCGGAACTCGGACCCAGGCGTTCCCGCTGCAGCGCGGGCCTGGGTCCGAGTTCAGCCGGGTCCGAGATCAGGTGGGTCCGAGCTCAGCTGGGTCCGAATTCAGCTTCAGCGCTTGGGTCCGAGTTCAGTTGGGTCCGAATTCAGCTTGGGTCGGAGTTCAGCTGGGTCCGAGTTCAAGTGGGTCCGAGTTCGCCTGGTGCTCATGGCGACCAAAGTTCACCATCTGCTGATGATTCAAGGCCTGGGGTTGCAATTTCTTTCTCGCTGGCCGCCCGCGGACCTTGCGATGCGCCTGCGCGCCTGTACCTCCCGTGCTGACGCATGTCGGGGAGCGGCCACGCAGATGGCACTTCAGTTTGGCCTCGCGCAGTTCCTGCACTGACTACAGCTGCTTGTTGGCATGCATGGAAACATGGTCCCTCTCGTTGCTCTGCCCTCCTCGCGTCGTCACCCCCTTCCTGCTGCCGTTTCCTCTCGCTGCTGCCTCGCTGTTTTTTGTCAGCTCCCTGCCTGCAGTCTCCCCTTGGTCTTCGCCCTCTGCCCTTCGAGACAGGGACACCACTACGCACCTCCATCAAACCCGTGTCCATCGATCGGCGCGCAGGGTCGGATGCGTCGTTTTTTAAAAGCAACAAGTCGGTCCTCCATCCCTATGGGGATCGCGCAATTTAGCCCTTCAAGTCTTAACGCCTCGCGTATTCCCAATTTGGTCGAACTTAGCAATTGCTAAATTCGGTTCCAAACTAGGAATTTGCGAGGTGGCGGGGACATCCTCCATCCGTGTAGATTGTTTGGGACTTGAAGGCGAGATCACCACATGATCACAATGAAAATTACGCTACCGAGGAACCCCACATACTTAATCTAAATATTATGTGCTTGCTTTTCATTATCATATATGCGCAATCCTGCGTTCTAAACCCTCGTCGCGAATGTTGCCCTATATTGTCATCCAACACACTATTGAGTGAACCTCCTCCCTCTTCCCTGCTTTCTATCCTTCATCGGGAACAAGTTCGAGGTGGTCACCGAAGTCCGTTTTCTGGGATCGCAACGACCAATGAGGTGATGCAGAACGATTTGCCACAGCTCGAGCAGTCAGGGGCCCCACAGTGGAAGTTGGTGCAAATCACACCCCCTCGCCTCATGCTGCGTTCTCCCGCACCCCTGCCTCCCTTTCTGCCCTCGGTCGGTCTACTCTTTCTAGTCTCGTGCAGTTTCCACGCGCCTGTCGCATTCCCTATGGTGTCGAGAATATGCCATGCCTGCTGTGCCCTGGACAACCGTCACGGATAGCGGCCGCGGTGAGAGACCCCCCCTTGCGCACCCCCTATGGTGTCGAGAATGTGCCATGCCTGCTGTGCCCAGGACGACCGTCACGGATAGCGGCCGCGGTGAGAGACCACCCCCTGCGCACCCCCTACGGTGTCGAATATATGCCATGCCTGCTGTGCCGTGGACGACCGTCACGGATAGCGGCCGCGGTGAGAGACCACCCCCTGCGCACCCCCTATGGTGCCGAGACGTGCCATGCCTGCTATGCCCAGGACGACCGTCACGGATAGCGGCCGCGGTGAAAGACCACCCCCTGCGCACTCCCTATGGTGTCGAGTATATGCCATGCCTGCTGTGCCCTGGACGACCGTCACGTCACGGATAGCGGCCTGCGGTGAGAGACCACCCCTTGCGCACCCCCTATGGTGTCGAGAATGTGCCATGCCTGCTATGCCCAGGACGACCGTCACGGATAGCGGCCGCGGTGAGAGACCACCCCCTGCGCACCCCCTCTGGTGTCGAGGAAGTGCCACGCCTGCCACGCTTTGCGAGCCCGAAACGCATAGGGCCCCCACCCCCAGCGCACCCCCTCTGGTGTCGAGGAAGTGCCACGCGAGGAATGAAGAGGAGGGAGAGGAGGAGGAGGAGGAGGAGGAGGAGGAGGAGGAGGAGGAGGAGGAGGAGGAGGAGGAATAGGTGAGACGCGGGTGCGGCGCGGCAGGGAAAAAACCAAAACCCCACGAAACATGTGGGGAACGACCCTCCTCGCTGGGTGCGAAGCACACCGTTGTCATGAGGCCGCCCCTCATCCTCCCTCCCCCTCTGAACCTGTCCTCCCCTGACACTGCCGCTTGGCTTTCGGGCCATCACCCTCTCGGCGAGGCGCAGCTGCTGGAGAGCACCCGAGGCTGGAAAGCATCCGAGAACCGACGACAACGCCAGCAAAACCTCGAAGCTCGAATCCGAGACGCCCGAGCTTGCCCCGCCTCACCCCCCCACCGTTCATGTGAATGGTGAGGGCCGCTCTCACCTATCGCCTTAAACTGTCCAGCACGGGGGCCGCCTCTCCCGCGTAGCCGGCTGGGGTGGGGTGGGGGTCCCGGGGGGCGGCCTTCCAAAACGGCCAACGGGGGCCTCCCCAAACGGCCTGGAGGCTTCCAAGGAGCCTCCCGAGGAGCCCGCGGGCCCGCCACAAAAAAGCGGGGAGACCCTTTTGCGCCTGGGGCACGCA
>CAUYUJ010020949.1:225330-262830 GCA_963575745.1 Prorocentrum cordatum | reverse complement strand
TTCCAGACAGATGTTCAATAGGATTTCCCATGGAATGTGGAGCGCCTTTGGATCCCACAAAAAACGTATTTTCCATTTAGAGAGGAAACGGGTTCTATGGGAAACGGGGCCTGGACTCCAAAGCCTCCCCCAATACAGTTCTATTCGTCTTTAATCGTTCTGTTACAAAACCAAGACCCATGGAGGGCGCTGGGGGCCCGAAAACAACGAACAAACCTCAGAACCCGCTTCCCTGATGACCCGCTTGCTTCATGGCGAATGCCCCACCCCTCCCTGAAGGCAAGCCCGAACTTCCCCCCCGTGTAGGTCCTTCAACTGCTCCTATAGGAGGGGCGGGACCTCCAACTCCTCCTAGCATATCGGCCTCCCTGGAGTGCAGGAAATGATGTGACCTAGGAGGCCTTCCCTCAGGACCCATTTGCTTCATGTTGAGAAAGATTGGCCGTTCCAGCATTCTTATAGGCCTACCGCGACATATTCTTAGAACCAGTGAGTGTTATAGTATCAAAACAATGTTCTCACACCAGAAAGCCGACCGGTTGCAACAGGACTGCCCCAACCAGAAATCTTCGAAGAACATGTCGTACCAACCACGCACGCTTCTTAGAACATGATTTGGCATACCTATAAGCAAAGTCAGGACGCTTCGCCACAGCGCAATGATGGCGAGGGACCCCTCCAGGAACACGAAAACGCTGAAACACCTGAGGGCCCATTTTCCTCAGCACCCGCCTGCAAGACTCGGGTTCGCGGGACTCGGGTGGGCCTGACGGGGCCGTCAGGACAGTGATGAGACCCAGTCTGAAATTCGACGCGACCTCCCGCTGCAGACACCCCACGAAAACCGGACTGTCAAAGTCCACTCCAAAAGCGTCAGCGGACCCGAGTTCCAGCGAGCTCGAGTCCTACGGCTCCCCGATTCGTGGCGACCCCGCGGGGCCGACACCGAGGCACACTCTTTGCGCTGGCGGCCAGGCAGGGGGACGTCTGCGCTGGCGATGGGCTCCATAAGTGGGGACGCCGTCAGAGCGAAGTGTGCCCTCGAGGGAGACACGCCGGCACGGTGGGGGCATTGGAAGGAAACCTTCGATAAGGAATTCAGGGTCTGGAGGCCGGTGGAAAGCCAATCGTGGATTGGCCACGTATATCACCGCCGCCCTCATCAGATAAGGAATCCTCCAGGGTCTGCATCGGCTATACGCAAGAGGGACCCTGGGTAAGAGTGACCTTTGGTGCGCGGCTTCTTGGGGGCCGCGGGGGGGACCAAGCCTGGGCGCGCAAGCAGCTGCTGCTGCTTCGTCTTCGGCCATCTGGGGGCCCATCTGTGCCCGCACCACAGGCCCCTCCTGCGAAAGGTCACCCTTACGTCTGGTCGTCTGCAGCCTCCTGGGCGTGGTCCTGAACCACCGCCCCCACCGCACGAGGACGCATGCCGTCGGAGGTCTGCCCTTTGGGGCCACGCCTCGGGTCCCAGGCAGCCGCTCGGGACGCTCCTGGGGACGCCCCCCGTCGAGGCGTGCCCGACTTCGAATTAGCTGGTGGGAGGCACCCCGAGGCGGGAACACCTCCAGGGAAGCCAACGGGAACTTCCGAAAACCTTCGGGAGTCAACGAGCACCCCTCCCCAGCGGTGCCCCCCGATCTTCCCCGCGGGGCGTAGGGCGAGGCACATATCCGTACCCATCGGTCGTAAGAAGTAGGTAGAAACATGAAGTAGGAAGGCCTTGGAAGTATATTGGGTGTTTGCCCGCCCCCTAAAGAGGACGGAAAAGGTGAAGCCACTCGATCATCGAAGTAGGAAGACGCTTAAAGTATAATGGAATCTGGGAATCCACAAATACATACTTTCAACGATCGATGGGTACCCGCGGCCTCGCGGGCCAGGCCCCTGGGTCGCGACCCCGCGGATAGTTACGGGGCACTTCTGCGCGGATGGCCAGCGCGAAACGTATCGGTACGACTGCGCCTCCGCGGGCTCGCGCTCCGAACCCAGACCGCGAGGGCGTTTGTATGTAAATACGTTCGCCGCTCGTGATCAACATTGAACGAACAATGACATAAACATAACAAATCGGAGATCCGCGCGGATTTCTCGGATCGGCGCTGGACCCCCCTCCCTGGCGCGCGGAGCGCGCCAGGGGCGGCGCGCTCCGCCAGGGGGCCCCAGCGCCGATCCGAGAAATCCGCACCGCCACGGGGCCCCAGCGCCGATCCGAGAAATCCGCGCGGACCTCCGAGTTTTCATGTTTATGTCATTGCTCGTTCCCCTAACATTGCCCCTGATCTTCCCCTTTGATCATCGTTTTGTCGTTTTCGGGCCATAGCTCAGGTCTCCGGCGTCGTTCGGGACGATGCAGGCACCCCTGGAACGCTCGCGGCGAAGCGCAGCCGCTGGAACGCATCCCGAGGCAAGAAAGCAGCCGAGAACCGACGGAAACACCCCGTTGCTCCCCAGGACGCTTCGCCACTGCTTGATCATGGTGCCAGGGGCGGCGCCAGAGGCGCTGCCAGGGGGCCCAGGCGCCGACCCAAGAACCCCGCGCGGACCTCCGAGAAGCTATGCCTCTGCCGCCTTTTACTGTTCGGTTGCTCTGCCTTCCTTGTTCCCCGGTTCCTGGCGACAGCCCGCCCTCCCCCTCCCAGCGCTGCCCCCGACCTCCCCTGCGGGGAGACGGGCGGCCCCCGCCTGCCCTGGCGCCCGGCGTGCCCCACAGCGGGGCCAGCGGCTGCCCGCTTGCACTGCTCGAGCAGGGCTCTCCTCAAACGCCCAGTGTGCAGCTGAGCAGCGCGACCGCCCGTGGCGGACCGACACCGGACCCAGAAGAGGCTGCGAAGAGCGGGAGGCAGAGACCCTGGCGAGAAACTCTCCCACGACTCCGCAGCTGCATGGAGGCTGGCATATCGCATCCTGGGCCGAGGGCTCCACAGGCCCCCCCCCAAGATGGCCGGGGGGGGGGAAGACGACGACGGGCGACGACGACGACGAGGAGGACGACGACGGGCTACGACGAGGTCGAGGACGAGGACGAGGACGAGGACGAGGGCGACGGCGACGACGACGACGACGAGGAGGAGGACGGCGACGACGACGACGACGACGACGACGACGGCGACGACGACGACGACGGCGACGGCGACGGCGAGGCTTCCCCTGGCGACGGGCGGCCTCCGCCAGCCCAGCGCCCGGCGTGCCCCCCGGCGGGAACAGCGGCGGCCCGTGCGCGAAGAGGCTCGGCACCTCCGCCGGCGCGCGGCCGGCCTCCTCGCCGTCCTGCGCGCGGGGAGCCCCGACTCCTCCTCCTCCTCCTCCTCCTCCTCCTCGTCTTCCTCCTCCTCCTCCTCCTCCTCCTCCTCCTTCTCGTCTTCCCCTCCTCCTCTTCGTCCTCCTCTTTCTCCTCGTCCTCCTCCTCCTCGTCCTCCTCTTCCTCCCCCAGCCCCCCCCATCCTCTTCCTCCTCCTCCTCCTCCTCCTCCTCCTCCTCCTCCTTCTCCTCGTCCTCCTCCTCCTCCTCCTCCTCCTCCTTCTCCTCCTCCTACTCCTCCAGACCCCCTCGAGGTCAAGGTCAAAGTCAAGCCCGTGCGCTGGAAGGCGAGCCCATGAAGGGCGCAGGCGGTGGCAATCGGCAGCGTGCTATACACGCGCGCGCCACGGTGAAACAGTGCGTGCGTCAGAACGGGGGGGTGGCTCATTCACATGGCGTGTTCATAGGGAATGGCAGCAGAAATTCTGGAAATCAGCGGCACGCATTTGGAAAACATTCAGACCCCCTCGAGGGCACGACGAAAATTGTGCCGGGAGGTTTTGCGCCGTTTTCGGCCCCTGGGGGCCTCGGCCAGGCCTCGGGGCCGTCCGAGAACGGCTCAGGATGAGAAGCCTGTGCCAGGGCATGGGTCCAGACCTCTGGGGGTCGACGTCATGAAACAATCATGTCGTCAAGTTTGCATTCAGGCAAGTTTGCTGGCATGGCATTCGCTCTCCCCCCCTCGCCCATCTTCAGACGAATACTGGCGTGCAAGTGCCTTTCGACTAGCGTGGCTTCTGCACGTGCAAGTCGTTTGCAGCTTACTTCAGGCTCAAGCCCCCCCCCGTCCATGCAAGTAAACTTGCTGGAGTCAAAAAACAGGCTCGAACCCTGAGAGCCTGGCGACTCAATTTTTCCGAGCCGGGCGATTTTTCGTTCCATTTCGGGCCCCGGGGCCCTCACATATCGATCTGGCTCTGATCGATCTGGGTCATCGGGTCTGGTAGTTATTTTTTTGGTTTTCCGATGCTGTATTTTTTGGCGACGTCGGATCTCACGGAGTGGCATCCAATCTCGAGCTTCCGACCTCGAGCCTCGGACCTCGGACCTCGAAGGTCGAGGATCAAACCTCGAAGGTTCGAGGCCTCGCGGGTTCGAGGTCCGCATCGCTGCTGGAAGTTCTTCGATCGAAGGTCGAGGCATGCTGGCGTTTTCGTACATAGGTCCTCGGCGGCTTTTCAGCTTCGGGATGCTCTCCAGCACTCTTCGTTCGAAGTTCCAGGCATTCTGGCGTTTCCGTAGGTTCTCGGCGGCTCTTCAGCTTCGGGATGCTCTCCAGCACCTGTGCCTCACCGAGAGCGTTCCAGGGGTGCCCGGATCGTCCCGAACGGTCGCCGGAGACCCGAGTTATGGCTCGAAAACCAGGCGACCCTGACACCCTCTCACCGTGGAAAATATCACGGTGCAGACTTTTTGCGGATTCTGCCTGGAAAATGAGCCGAAGCGAGCGGGTTGAGCCAGATCGAGATGGATTGAGCCGGATTCGCACAGTTTCTGCGCTTGATTCGAAGAATGCGCCCCAGAGAGGCATCCTGGGGCTTCCGTGGTGGCCTTCCTGGGGGGCCTCTTCTGGTTCGCCGCAGTCGGCAGGCACCCTGCAAGCCTCGGCAAAAACGTATTGAAACGCTGCTCAAGACCGAGGCGCTCGATAGTTCTGGCACTTGTCAGACCACGTGTTCTTCAATGCTGTGAGGGTGCTGCCGGATTTCGGACACCCCTGCGTCTGGGCCGAATACCTCCTAATACCTCCTGCCAACATTGCAGTAGCGCCAACTACGCAAGCACCGAAAACAAACACCGTCAATTTATTTGTTGGACGAGTCTTGTAGGGTGCCGATGGCAGCGATTCCCAAATGCGGCCGTGGGGCCTCGCTGGGAAATCCCGCATTTCTGTTCCACTGCCGACCATCCTGTGGTGTTGGGTCCTCGGACTGAGGAATCATCGCCCCGCGCTCCTCACCTCCGCCTCCCGCTCCTCCCTCCTCTCATCCTTGCCTCTGCTTTCCGCATGTCAGCCATCTTGGTATACCACTCGCGCATGTCGTGGCCTCAGTGGGAGCTCCTCCGGACGCCCCAGAGGCGGCGATCGCATGCGTCCCCCGCGCCAGGTGCAGCGCAGCGTGAGCCCAGAAAGAGCGAGCTCCCCCGAAGGCCCTAGAGGCGACGTTCGCATGCGCTCCCCCCCCCCCACCCCACCCAGTACCCCGTGGGGAGCTCCACCAAAGACTCTAGAGGCGACGTTCGCATGCGTCCCTCCCCGCCCAGTACAGCAGCGCTTCGTGGCCACATAGTACAGCGCTTCGTGGCCCCAGAGGAAATTCCACCGACGGCTTCAGAGGCAACGTTCGCATACCCCCCCTCCCAGGACAGCGCTTCGTGGTCCCATAGGGAGCCCCACCGAAGGCCCCAGAGGCAACGTCCGCATGCATCCGCCCCACCTAGTATATTGCTCTGTGGCCCCAGGGGGAGCTCCACCGAAGGCTCCAGAGGCAACGTTCGCATGCCCCCCCCTCCCAGGACAGCGTGTCGTGGCCCCAGAGGGAACTCCACCGAAGGCTCCAGAGGCGACGTTCGCATGACCCCCCCACCCATTGCAGCGTGTCGTGGCCCCATCGTGAGCTCCACCGAAGGTCCAGAGGCGACGTTCTCATGCGTCACCCTCGCCCAGTGCAGCGCTTTGTGGCCTCTCAGGGAGCTCCACCGGAGGCCTAGTGGCCGCGACCGCATGCGTCTCCAACACGGCACTCCCCTCGCGCGCTTCGTGGCCTCATGAGAAACTCCACCGCAAGCGGTACCCACACCGTGGTACTCACAACTGCAAATGGTTGGGCCCTTCGCCTGGATCATTAACATGTAGTTTTTCCATATGTTTTTGTTGGGTTCTCCACTCTTTGAGCATCCGACGCTCTAAGACGGCCCAGGAGGCCCCCAAGACCGCCTGAAAACGGCCCAAGAGGCCCCAAAGTCGACCCAAGAGATCCCCAAGACGGCATAGAACAGCCCCAAGACGGCCCCCAAAGGGGCCCAAGAGTGGGAGCCCGAACCGAAAAGTCGAGCCTTCCGTCCCAAGATTCCCCCAGGCGGCTCCAAGAGGTCCTCAAGAGGCCACATGAGGCCCCCAGAAGCACCCACAATGTTTCAAGAGGCCCCAAAAGGGCCCCCAAGAGGCATCAAAACTGCCTCCACGAGGCCCCCGAGAGGCCTCCCGTGACATCCCAACGAGCACCCAACAGGCCAATGACCCACAACCCAGGCACGGTGGCAGGATGGGCCGAAGGCCAGTAAACCTGCTTGGCACAGGGACGGACAGCACTTGTACTCTATAAGGGCGCGAGATCGCTTGCTCAGTGTCTTGGAGCCCTCTTGGTGTTAAGACTTTGGTACGTCACAGAAAAATCTAACAACCAACTTTGCGAAAATCAATGAATATAGCATCTCTGGGCCTTCTCGGGGGTTCTTTTGGGGTTCCTTTGGGCCGTCTTGGGGCTCTCTTAGGCCGTCTTGGGGGTCTTGGGCCGTCTCAGGGCCCTCTTGGGAACCTCCGGTGGTCCTCTTGGCCTCTCTTGGGCCGTCTTGGGGCCGTCTTGGAGGCATCTTGTGCCGTCTTTGGGGTGGGGGCCTGGGGGCCTCTTGGGCCGTGGTGGAGCCTGTGAAGAACAACAAAACATGCAGAACATATACGTTTACCCAGGGGGATAAACGATTTTTGGATTTGTGCCTCTGGGACATTCTTTTGGAGGCCTTGTGGAGTCTTGAGGGCCTCCTTGGCCGCCTTGAGGCCGACCTGGGCCATCTTTGAGCGCTCTCGGGCCGTGTTGGGGCCCTCTTGGGCGTCCCTGAAGTCGTCGTGGCGGTAGCTTGGTTGCTCTTGGGGCCGTCTTGGGTCGTCTTGGGGCCCTCTTGGGGCTGACTGGGGCACTCTAGGACCTAGCATGGCCGAACATCGGGCCATAAGACCTGCTTGGCACGGAGACGGAAAGCGCATTTACTTTCAGAGCGCGAGTTGTCGCTGGCTTGCCCGTTCTTTCTCTCTGGCTCCCCGTCTGGAGACTCTCTTGGGGCATCTTGGTGGCATATTGGGCGCCCTCTAGGGCTATCTAGAAGCCGCAGGAGGCCTCTTCAGGGGGAACTGGGGCGTGTTGGTATCTTTGGAAGGCACCAGAGCGCGAGAAAGTACGAATGAAACTTCTGATGATACTGTTGATGATGATGATGATGATGATGATGATGATGATGATGACGACGACATACTGTTTCTTGGAGTTGGGAGCATCTTGGGCCTCTCCCAGGCCCTCCTTGGGCCGTCTTGAGGCTCCCTTAGGCCGTCTTGGGACCCATTTGGGCCGTCCTCAGGCCCTCTTGGGAGCCTCTCTGGCCGTCATGGCACAATCTCGGGGGGTCCTGGAGCTGTATCGGGCCGTTCTTGCCCGAAAAACGAGAAGCTGGAAAACCTTCACAAACCGAAAGACAACAATAGTTTTTGCGTCGTCCGGCACTTTGAGAGGTCCTCTCGGGGGCCGCTTGGGGTGTCTTGGAGGCCTCTTGAGCTGTACTGGAGCCATCTTGGGCTATCTTGGATCGCTCTTGAGCCGTCCTCGGGCCCATCTGGGCCTCTCTTACGCCGTCTGGTACCTTAAGCTGGCGAGGAGCTTACGCGCTTACGCGGAGCTTACGCGGAGATTTCGCGGACGTTACGCGGAACTTACGCGAGTTTACGCGGAGCTTACGCACCCGTTAACAAGGAATTGCATGTTAACGAGGCACCTGGCCCCGTTCAGGTACCCGTTAACAGGGAATTTACATGGAGTTCCATGTTAACGAGGCCCTGACCCCGCTCGGGCACCCGTTAACAGGGAATTTCGAGCAATTTCCCTGTTAACTGGTGCCTGAGTCAGCTCAAGCACCCGCCTTTCCATGTTAAAGGCTCCGTTAACAAGGAAAAGGGCATTAGATTCCTGGGGGACGGGATGTCATCCCCCTCGAACTCCCCCTAATATCAAATCTTCCGACTAACGGATCGCACGCTACGCGCGCTTTCCGTCATCCCTGGGGGACCGGGATGCCACCCCCCTCGAACTCCCCCTAATTTCATTCCTTCCGACAACGGATCGCACGCTACGCGCGCTTTCCGTCATCTGCCCCCCCCGAAGCCAACCCCCTCAAGCTTCCCCTTATTATTTCTCCCGACGAATGGATTGCGACGCTACGCGCGCTTTCCGTCATCTGCCGCCCCCTGTTGATGTACCACAAGGGTGCCTGGCGTGCTAAACGTCTGATGGTTCCTGGGGCTTCGGCCCAGCGCGACGGCCACCCGGATAGCTGCTTCAGGTCCGTTTGCTGAGGTTTTTCCTGCTCCAGATGGCTCCAAGATGGCCTCCAAGATGGCCTCCAAGACGGCCAAGATGGCCCCCGAGTTCGCCCAAGATGGTCCAAGATGGCCTCCAAGACGGCCCAAGAGAGTCCAAGATGCCTCCGAGTTCGCCCAAGAAGCCCACAAGACGGCCAAAGACGGCCACAGAGGCCCCCCTCAAGAGGCCTCCAAGACGGCCCAATAGGCCTCCAAGAGATCCTCTAAGAGGGCCAGAAAAGGCCAACATTATTGCTTTCCCGTAGCTCAGAGTTGTTGCATGTGCTTCTTTTCGGCCTTTCGACGGCCTTCCGACGGCCCAAGAGGCCCCAAAGATCGCCCCACGATGGCTCCAAATGCCTCCAAGATGACCCCAGAACTGCCAAAGAAGCCTCCAAGACGGCCCCAAGAGGGCGTCAAGACTCAAGACGGCCCAATCGTCAGAGAGGCATCCGAGACAGATCCGACATCCTCAGACGGGCCAGGAACGTTCTAAAACGGCCAAAGCGGCCCCGAACAAGCCCCTGAAGACTCCCAAGACGCCCAAGGAGGCCCCCAAGAGGCCTCCAAGAGGCCCCCAGGAAGACCCCAGGAGACCCCAAGAGTGCCCCCACAGGCTTGCAAGAGGCGTCCTCCTCCGTCTTCTCCTCCTTCTCTTCCTCCTTCTCTTCCTCCTCTTCTTCCTCCTCCTCCTCCTCCTCGTCCTCCTACTCCCTTTTCTTTCTTCTCCTCATTTTCCTCTTCCTCACGTGTTCATCGAGAGGTTTCAACGACAGCCAGGGGAACCCACGGTCCGATAGCTCGAGCCCAGCTTTCGACCACATAGACTCTTCCAAACAGGCAAGGGGGGGGGGGCGGTGATTCGCCGTTGGCGTCTTCGATCCGCCGCCCCCTGTTGATTCATCACAAGGGTGCCTGGCGTGCTAAAGTTCAGGAGGTGCTTGGTTTTGGTGCTTTTCGACAAGAACTCCCCATGGGGCTTCGGCCCAGCGCGATGGCCACTCGGAAAGCTGCTGCAGGTCCAGTTGCCAAGGTTTTTTCCTGCTCCAGATGGCTCCAAGATGGCCCAATATGGCCTCCAAGACGGCCAAGATAGCCTCCGAGTTGGCCGAAGATGGTTCAAGATGGCCTCCAAGACGGCCCAAGAGAGTCCAACATGCCTCCGAGTTCGCCCAAGAAGCCCCCGAGACGGCCAAAGACGGCCCCAGAGGCCCCCCCAAAAGGCCTTTAAGACGGCCAAAGAGGCCTCCACGAGATCTTCCAAGAGGGCCCGAAGAGGACAATATTATTGTTTTCCCGTAGTTTTGGATTGTGGCAGGTGCTTCTTTTCGGCCTTTCGACGGCCCAAGAGGCTCCAAAGATCACCCAAGATGGCCCCAAATGCCTCGAAGATGGCCCAAGAAGCCTCCAAGTCGGCCCCAAGAGGGCGTCAAGACGGCCCAAGAGGCCTCCAAGACGCCCGAGATGGCCTCCAAGAGGGTCCTGAAGCGCCCCAAGAGGGCCCCAAGTCGGGTCAGAGAGGCATCCAAGACAGATCCGACATCGTCAGACGGGCCAGGAACACCCTAAAACGGCCAAAGCGGCCCTAAACAAGCCCCCAAAGACTCCCAAGACGCCCAAAGAGGCCCCCAAGAGGCCTCCAAGAGGCCCCCGGGAAGATCCCAGGAGACCCCAAGAGTGCCCCCACAGGCTTGCAAGAGGCGTCCTCGTCCGTCTTCTCCTCCTTCTCTTCCTCCTTCTCTTCCTCCTCTTCTTCCTCCTCTTCTTCCTCCTCCTCCTCGTCCTCCTACTACTCCCTTTTCCTTCTTCTCCTCGCTTTCCTCTTCCTCACGAGTTTCCCGGAAAGGTTTCAACGGCAGCCAGGGGAACCCATGGTCCGATAGCTCGAGCCCAGCTTTCGGCCGCATAGTCGCTTCCAAGAAGGCAGGGGGGGGCGGCGATTCGCCGTTGGCGTCTTCGATCCGCCGCCCCCTGTTGACTTATCACACGGGTGCCTGGCGTGCTAAAGTTCAGGAGGCGTTGTGTTTTTGTTCTTTTCGACAGTGGGGCTTCGGCCCTGCGCGCCGGCCACCCGGAAGCCTCTGCCAGTCCGATTGCCAAGGTTGTTCCCGCTCCAGATTGATGGCCTCCAAGACGGCCAAGATGGTCTCCAAGTTCGCCCAAGATGGCCTCCAAGACGGCCCAAGAGAGTCCAACATGCCTCCGAGTTCGCCCAAGAAGCCCCCAAGACGACAAAAGACAGCCCCAGAGGCCCCCAGGAGGCTCCAAGACGGCCCAAGAGGCCTCCACGAGATCTTCTAAGAGGGCCCGAAGAGGCCAACATTATTGTTTTTCTGTAGTTTCGGATTGTGGCATTTGCTTTTTTTCGGCCTTCCGACGGCCCAAGAGGCCCCAAAGATCGCCCAACGATGGCCCCAACTGCCTCCAAGATGACCCCAGAACGGCCCAAGAAGCCTCCAAGTCGTCCCCAAGAGGGCGTCAAGACGGCCCAAGAGGCCTCCAAGACGCCCGATATGGCCTCCAAGAGGGTCCTGAAGCGCCCCAAGAGGGCCCCAAGTCGGGTCAGAGAGGCATCCGAGACAGATCCGACATCGTCAGACGGGCCAGGAACACCCTAAAACGGCCAAAACGGCCCTGAACAAGCCCCCAAAGACTCCCAAGACGCCCAAGGAAGCCCCCAAGGGGCCTCCAAGAGGACCCCAGGAAGTCCCAGGAGACCCCAAGAGTGCCCCCACAGGCTTCCAAGAGGCGTCCTTCTCCGTCTTCTCCTCCTCCTCCTCGTCCTCCTACTCCCTTTTCCTTCTTCTCCTCGCTTTCCTCTTCCTCACCTGTTCCCCGAAGGGTGTCAACGACAGCCAGGGGGACACATGGTCCGATAGCTCGAGCCCTGCTTTCGGCCACATGGGCGCTTCCAAAAAATGCAGGTGGGGCGGCGATTCGCCGTTGACGTCTTCGATCCGCCGCCCCCTGTTGATTCATCACAGGGGTGCCTGGTTTGCTAAACGTCTGATGGTTTTTGGGTCTTTTTAGCTCCCCCTGGGGCTTCGGCCCAGCGCGCCGGCCACCCAGACAGCTGCTTCAGGTCTGGTTGCCAAGGTTTTTGTTCCTGCTCCAGATCGCTCCAAGATGGCCTCCAAGACGGCCAAGATGGCCCCCGAGTTCGCCCAAGATGGTCCAAGATGGCCTCCAAGACGGCCCAAGATAGTCCAAAATGCTTCCAAGTTCGCCCAAGAAGCCTCGAAGACGGCCCCAGAGGCCCCCACGAGGCCTCCAAGACGGCCGAAGCGGCCTCGAACAGGTCCTCCAGGAGGGCCCGAAGAGGCCAACATTATTGATGTTCCTCAGATTGTTTAACACGTTTTGGCACTTGCTTATTTTCGGCCTTCCGACTGCCCAAGAGCTCCCCAAGATCGCGTCAAGATCGCCCAAGAAGCATCGAAGATGGCCCCAGAACGGCCCAAGAGGCCCCCAAGACGGTCCCAAGAGAACCCCGACTCAGCCCAAGATGCCTTCAAGACGCCCGAGATGGCATCCAAGACGGCCGTGGAGCACCCCAAGAGGGCCCAAAGTTGGTTCAGAGAGGCCCCGAAACCGGCTTCTGACGGTGTTGAACGGGACAGGAACGCCGTGAGACGGCCAAAGAGGCCCCCAAGAAACCCCCAAACGCCCTCAATATGCCCAAGGAGGCCCCCAAGATGCCTCCAAGCGGCCCCCCGGAAGCTCAGGAGGCGCCAAAAGTGCCACCAGAGGATCCCAAGATGCCTTCTTCTTCTCCTCCTCCTCCTCCTCCTCCTCCTCCTCCTCCTCCTCCTCTTCCTCCTCCTCCTCCCCCTCCTGATCTTCCCCGCCATCCTCCCCCGCGTTTTCCCCCAAAAGATTCCACAACTGCTGGGGGAACACATGGTCCGATAGCTTGGCAGATCTCTGGCCACAACGTTCTGCTACATGGCCGATTCCACAAGGCCGGGGGCGGCGGCGATTCGCCGTAGGCGTCTTCGTTACAGGTTGACGCTCGCGCGGCGGTGCTCCGGCGTAAGTCCGACGTGACTCCGACGTAGATCCGACGTAATCCGACGAGAACCCAAAGAGTGGATTCGACGCGGATCCGACGTACATTTGGGCCTCAGATTGCCGCGCGAGGCCTCCAGGACTTTCCGCCCCTCTTCTCCCCTCCCCGTTCTCAAGCAAGGCATGGTGCGAATGAAGAGACAGACGACGTGCAGCCGCTCCCGCAGAGCGGCGAGTTTTGGTTGGCATTGGCCTCTTTTGCCCACGCGCTCGGGCGTATGGCATTTCCTTCGTTCGTTTGACCGGGAGACAGCGCAGGAGGAGGAGGAGAGGGAGGGGGAGGAGGAGGAGGAGGAGGAGGAGGAGGAGGAGGAGGAGGAGGAGGAGGAGAGGAGGAGGAGGAGGAGGAGGAGGCGGAGGAGGAGGAGGAGGAGGAGGAGGAGGAGGAGTAGCACAGGAGGACGCACAGCGCGGAGCACCGACCAGAGCCCGCCGCGGCACGCCACGGGCGCGCGCGGCGCAGCGGGAGCGGCACGCACGGCTCGCACGGCTCGCACGGCCGCGGCGCGCTGGGAGGCCGGGAGGCTCCGTGCGAACCCGCCGCTGATCTCGTGAGCGGGCGGGGCCACAGGCCTCCTCCTCCTCCTCCTCCTCCTCCTCCTCCCTCCTCCCTCCTCCTCCTTATCCTTATCCTGATATTCCTCCTCCCTCCTCCCTCCTCCCTCTCCTTCTCCCTCTCCTTCTCCCTCTCCTCCTCTCTCCTCTCTCCTCCCTCCCCCTCCTCCTCCTCCTCCTCCTCCTCCTCCTCCTCCTCAGATGCACCACGAGCGGCGAACGTAGCCATATCCGCGCCCTCGCGGTCTGGATTCTGGGGCGCGATCCCGCGGATATGGGGTCGCACGGATACGTTCCGCGCGGGGCGTCCGCGAAAGAACGCCCCGCATCCGCGGGATCGCGGCCCGGGGGCCCGGCCCGCGAGGCCACGGATACGGATCTGTTTTTGCCCACGTATGCATCGAGGGTGGAGTACAGCAGAGCGTAGGACAAATCAGCGCGGAAAGGCGCAACCACCCCCACGGGCAAGTGCCGCTGCTGTCTGCGCAGAGGAGGAGGAGGCGGAGCAGGATGAGAGGAAGGAAGGAAAGAGAGACATACACAGAACGCGGCGCACGCTCATAAGACAAGGAAGCACTGTGCACACCAAGAAACGCGAACAAGAGAAGTGGGAAGCGCGACATGAGATCAATAATACGCTCAAGCGCAGGCGCGAATCACACAACTTATGATCCTGTACGTCGTTCTCGTAACTCTCCCAAGCCTTGGGATCTGCGTAGAACTTCGTCGGGTCCAAGTCATACGTTTTGCATACCTTCGCGTAGAGGATGGCCTGGGCCCTCTCCAGACTTGAACCCTCCTCACCAAGTTTAACACCCTTACCTCGATACCTCGCATGCTCCTTCAGGTATCCACCGCTACCGATCTTTCGCGGCACATAGCAATCGCCCTTCCTCCTATCGATGGTCTGGATCCTCCTCGTCGCTCTCTTCGGCATGACAAGGGAACTTTCTCGGAAGTGCGCTGCCCAAAACGGCGCAACATGTCTCCTTCCATTTGCGACCTGCCTGAATCCAGCCAGCCCTCTGAGCCTAGGCGGTCGAGCGCGCCTCCTTTCTTTCCCACGCCCTCTTTCCTTTCCGGGAGGGGCTTGTCCCTCCCTCTTCCCCACGCCGCAACACCTGCCCCCCCCCCCCCTTGCCTACAGACCGAGTGTGGCCGGGCATGCGGTGCCGTGGCCGCCCTGCTGGCCAACAGCGGAGAGAATCGCAAGGCACACGTGAGAATCCCTGCGGGGCGGAGCCTCAGGTCCGAGGGCTGGGGCGGAACTTCTTGGGAGTCGTTCGGAGCTTTCTTGGGGTCGCCTCGGAAGCTCTGAGTGTCCGTTTGGGCTCCATGGGGCTCCTTGGAGCCTGGGGAGCGCTCCTGGGGCCGCCTTGCGACCAGCGTGGCGCCTGCTTGCGATTTGGGACTCTCCTGTGGCCCTCTTGAGGCGCTTTTGGGGTCCTCGTGGGAGCCCGTCCTGGGTTCCCCCAAAACCTAGGAACCAATCAGAGTCTGAAGCGCAAGAAAGCCCAAATTCGCCGGCCCCACGGGCCAGAGGCGTGCTAAGATCTCCGGTAACTGCTAAATAATACTTCTACTTCGCGCGCGCGGGGCGGCCCCTGGGGGTCCCCGGACAAAAAGTACCCCGGGCGATCCCCGGCAGACTCGGGTCAGAGATGGTTTTCCTCCTGGGCGCCGCCCCCGTGGCCCTCCAGAGAGCGCAAAATTCATTACTTTTCCTTGGGTTTTGGGCAGATTTTGGCGTGTCCATCTTTTCGGCTTCCCGACGCCCCAAGACGGCCCAAGAGGCCCCCAAGATCGCCCCAAGAGGGCCCAAGAAGCTCCCAAGAAGGCCCCAAGATGGCCCAAGAGGGCTCCAAGACGGCCCCAGAGGCATCCAAGACGGCCCAAGAGGGGCCCAACAGGGCCCCAAGCGATGCCCCAAAGGGGGAACACAAAACAAAACTTCGAGCCCTCGGCCTTAAGAAGCCCCCAGGAGGCCTCAAGAGGCCCCTGAGAGGCCCCAAAAGCCCCCAAGAGGCCCTCAGGAGGCCCCCAAGCGACGCAGAAGAGGCCCCCCAGCGGCCCCAAGAGGCTCAGTCATGCGAAATGGGCCGGCGGAATGAGCGAAGCGATTCAATAATGGGACAACTGTATGTTTTTATCATAGTTGGCAGTTTTTGGCCTCTCGGGGCCATCCTGGTGTGGCTCCGTAGCCACCTCGGGTCGCCTCGTGACGGTCTGGAGGCTTGGAGGCCTAGTGGAAACCATCTTGGACCGTCTTGGACCATCGCGTACCTTCTTGGTGGCGACCCTGGGAGTCGCCTCGCCTTGTCTTGCCTTGCCGAAGCCAGGATGGGGGCGTGACACGCGGGTGTTGTGGCCAAGGGGCGTTTAGACTGGTTGCCCTGTCCTATCACGGGAAGTCCCTCCCCAGGATGTGGATATAGAGCTTCCTGATCAGTTATGGTGGAAAATAACCAGCGATGGCTTCACAGTGGCCTCATAGAGCCTATGATGCCCTCTGGTATGGCATCGGATAGCCAAGGACGGCCTAATACATCATGAGATATCTGGCAGCCTGCTTCCAAGATGCCCGAGGACCACCCCACGACGGCTCCAAGTGGCCAGGGAGCCTCCCGAGGATGCCCCCGAGAAGCCATCATCATTGCACAAACTTACGGTTTTCAACGGTTTGTGCCTTCTCGCATTCTCTCTTCCGATTGGCTTCCGAGGCCTCAAGGGGGATCCCAAATCACACAAGAGAACAAGAGGCCCAGGCGGGCTCCAAGACGGCTGAAAGGGCGCAACAAGAGCGTCCCACGAAAGCTCCAAGAACCGACTTTCGGGCGGGATGCGGCGCAACCTAGGTGGTGCAAAATCTGTGGCGCAATTTATGGGGTTCGATTCATGTTGTAAGTCGTATGTTGCCAGCTCCAATGCTCGCGCAAAGATTCCACCTTCCCACCCGCAACGTGTTCTGCACAACTCATGTGGCCACGATGGCGGATGTGCTTGGCACTGGCAAACGCAACTCTGCGGCCGCGCTGGTACGCGCACACTCCCGCGCGGATCAAGCAGCTGGTTTGGCATGGCCGCGATGGCGCTTGCTGATGGGTGCGCGTCTCAGAAGTCGCGCTGGCGCGCGGGTACTTCAGAGCGGGTCGGTGACTCGGGCGGGCGCGGAGTCATGAAGACGTCGTGAACGGCGGCAACGATGATGATAGTAGCGATTGTGATGTCGATGGTGGCGACGATGACGGCAAGGCCACTGGCGTCGCCGATGCTTGTGACGACGATGACGAACATGCATGTGCCGGTGATGAAGATGATTGGCTTTTGATGGCGGCAATGGCGGCGATTGGCGATGACGATGACGGCGGTGACGCGATGGCGCTGATGAAGGCGATCGTGAGGAAGTGCGCGCGCAGAAGGTCAAGAGCTCTGGCAGACGTGCTGATGAAGCACTTAGTTGTTAAATTTATTTGCTATTGAAATTTGCTTGCAACGAACACACATCTGAATTGCTTGATGATGATCATTTGCTTCGAGCACCACTAGCTTTGGAAATATGTCGCCACGTGCGCGTGTCGGCGCGCGCGCATGGCCCGCATGGTGCTATTTGACATGGAGTGTTGCGCTGCGCGCATGCTAGATCGAAGCAGATGCACCGCGTGGTGAGATGGCAATGGTAGTCCTGGACGTCATTGCTAAACTCATTTGCAGTTGCTATGATTTTAGCAAGTGCGCGCGGGCAGAGCATGGGCGTCGGATGTGTTTTCGTGCTGAAATGCTTGTACGGCTCATGTGTTCGGCATGCTTTCGACAGGTGCGCGCGTGGACTTTGTAAAGTTCTGTTGCAAGGGGTTCTTGAAGCATGCTCTTCTGAGATAAACGAGTGCGCGCGCATAGTACTGTTTGATAAGGATTGAGGGAGAGGGTGGTACACGGCCCTCCTGGGATGGTACGAGCTCATACGGGAAATGAACGATGGGGCAACATCATCTGTCAATTGCAGTGTCCCACTGAGGGCCGAGGATAAGTCCAGGCTCGGGAGGGGTGTGGATCCTATCAGTACTTCGGGAGGAGAAACCGTGCGGGCCAGCCTGGGGGGCGCAAGATCTGCAACGCAGGCCCCTGTGCCGCAGAGCCTGCGAAGCAAACTCTGCCGCCGAATGCACTCCTGCGTGCTGCCCCCCGCGGGCCGGCGCACCGAGGCGGCGCCGAGGCGGCGCCGGGTGCCCACCGGGCGGCCACCCGGAACAGCCAGCCGGCGCACCGAGGAGGCGACCAGCCAGCGACCCTCCTCCTCTTCCTCCTCCTCCTGCTCCTCCTCCTCCTCCCCCTCCTCCTCTTCCTCCTCCTCCTCCTCCCCCTCCTCCTCCTCCTGCTCCTCCTCCTCCTCCTCGTCCGCCTATTCCTCCTGATCCCCCTCCTCATCCTCCTGCTCCTGCTCCTCTCCTCCTCCTCCTCCTGCTCCTCCTCCTCCTCCTCCTCCTCCTCCCCCTCCTCCTCCTCCTCCTCCTCCTCCTCCTCCCCCTCCTCCCCACCGCGCGAGAACCCCGGGGATTCAGCCAGCGCGCGGGGCGGCGACGGGGCGGCGGCGGGCGCCCACCGCCCGAAGGCCGTGGGGTGCACAGCCGCTGCCCGGGGCGGCGACGAGGCGGCGACCGGCGCCCAGCGCGCGCGCGGGCTCGGGCAGGCACGAGGGTCACTCGTGTGCACGGTTCGGGAAGCACTGGAGCCCTGAGGCTCTTGAGAGTTGTTTGGTTCTTCGGAGCAATTCCTTGGGAAGCCCTGTGGCAAGATAGCTCAAGACTTGCCCGACATGGCCTCCGGACTGGCTCAACCTGGCCTCCAGCATGCCTCCGAGACGATCCAGGGACGCCCCCAAGAGGCCCAAGCGCTTGAAAACCTCAGATGTTTAACTTGTTAATACTTTCTCGCCTTTTCGCTTCCGATGGGCTTCTGAGGCCTCCAGATGGCTTCAATAATGCAAAGAGAGCCCACAGAGGAACCCACGAATGCCTCAAGACGGCCCAAACAGCGCACACGTGCGCCATTAGAGCATTCCGAGAAGGCCCGAACAGAGGACTTCTCGAATCCCGATGGGGCGAGGCTACTAAATGCCACCCCCTTGCTTGATTGATGTCCTCCAAAATGGCCCCCAAGACTTACAAGAGGGGCTCAAGAGACCTTCAAAGGCCTACGAAGTGGCTCCAACGGCGCGCAAAGATGGCCCCCCAAAGTCTTTCAGAGCCCCCCATATCGCAAGATGCGCGACGGCCTTTGTAGTTGACCCCTGGGTCTGCCCAGGCTGACCCCGAGATTCGGTTTAACGGCTCCCCCCCTTTGTTCGACTGGACGTTTCTGCGCTTCCCTGATCAAAGCATCTCGCCTGGCGATCATTTCCGGATGGGCTGGCTGGGATACGCGAAGCGTCCACGATAACTTACGTACAGCTTCAAGCATGCTCCCTAGCGGAAACCACTATTGATCTTTACTCGCGTGCGATAAAAACAAACAGGGTACGGCCAACATGGCAAAACACACGCACACACAACACACGGCAAACACGGTGTGGCCAAACACAATACCAATGATGACAACCATGGCGACCAGCGACGTCGCTCCGTTTCATGCTTCCCTTCATCCTACTGTATACTCCATCGACAGCGCACAGCTGCTGAAGACCTCCAACTCTAAATCAACCACATACAAGCGCACACAACAAGAATCCAAGGGCCTCCTTGCCCTTGTGCCTGTCCAATAACCCTGGCACGCCTGGCAGCTTGTGTGGATTCCTGCGCTGGTACACCGCCTCTATCTGGCAGCGCCAGAAATCTGCTGAGGTGGTTATGGTCTGCACCTGGCAAAGGCAAGGATATGTACAGAAACGGTGCTCACACTACTCCCTGCATTTGGAGCCGACGTGTCGGAATCGTGCCTGCATTAGCGTTTCGCACTAGAGGGGAGCTAACCTCAATAAAACATCATGATTGCGACTCATCGCTGTGCCCCCCGAGAATGAATCCAATCGAGGTCGCCTTCTGCGTCACCGCAAACCAAAATTATGCCTCAGGCCAGACTTCAGGGCGTGCGCAGTAGCAGGGGTGGGCAGCAAGCCTGGTCGTGTGGAGCGAGCTATGGCATCCCTCCCCACCCGGAGGTTTGAAGGGCGCGCGCGAAAGGGGAGCGTGCCCACCTCGGCGGCTGACGCCTCGCAGGGCGCGCATGCTTCGCCAGGTACGCGCGCCTCGCTGCCATCTGCCGCGGAGCCAGAAGGTCCCTCGGCCGGCACTGCCGCGGCTGCCGCAGGGCCGCCGGGCGGCTCCTCCGGTCGCGGGGCGGCAGCATGCGCCCAGGGGCAGTCCGGCAGGATCTGGCAGCGCCAAGATGAAATCGCGGCGTTGCCAGATCCTGCCTGAGGAGGAGGAGGGGCTAGGAGGAGGAGGAGGAGGAGGAGGAGGATTGGGAGGATCAGGATAAGGATAAGGATAAGGATAAGGAGGATAAGGAGGAGGAGGAGGAGGAGGAGGAGGAGGAGGAGGAGGAGGAGGAGCCCGGGCACGACACAAAGACGCCGATCGCCAATGCGCCGACCCATGCCGAAGGGACCCTTTGGATCACGTGCCAGTGGCGCGTGCGCTCTCGTGGGCACCTCGGGCCCTCGCGCCGGCCTCGGCCAGCGGTGGGGGCGGCTCAGTTGTCGAAGCCAAAGCAGAGCGACGACGTGGATTTGAGCAGTCGACATCAGGGCTGGACTTTCTGTCTTCGTTTTTGTTGTTCGGTTTGCTCTCCCTGTTTGCCTGTACATACCTCCCTGCCAAAACGGAAAACAAAGCACCGCCGAAATCCAGCAAAACAGCGTTTAGGTCCAGCCCTGGTAGGCATCCCGATGTACGACCCTCGAAGCACATACGAGCGACTGCGGACAACCAGTGGTTAGCCGCTAGCCCGAAACTCCAAGCACGGCGGCCGCTTCCAGAGAACAGCGCACAGGACTTCAGAGGCAGCTGGCTGCCTGGGGCACAGCTACAATCAAGACAGGCCTACTAGCTCCATAGGGGCTCTCGGCTGCGAAAGCCTACCTTTTAAAAACGTTAGTGGGCATCAAATAAGAGAAACAACTTGCCACTCGACTCACCCTTAGTATCTCCTCTTTCCCGGGCCTCGAAACATGCGTCAAGCCAGCCTGGTGAATTAATCGTGATCCTTCGTCCATATGACATTAGCCAAATACATACAATGACTGTTGTACCCAAAGGGACAGGCCTGGTGCAACCACTCAACGATCAAACGCCAGTTCTCACACGCGTACAAGAATACACTCACGCGCACGATTACCTGCACACGCATATGTATACACGTACACACGGCAGCAAGCACACATGGATACATGCGCATACATTTATTTACACACATGTTTAGATATACCCTGTGTCCAACCATATTCATACATACGTATATATACATATATACACACGTGTACATACATGTATACAGATATGTTTACATATGTGTATGTGCATTCCTAAATGTACCCATGCATACAAACACCACACTTCCGCAGACAGGCAATGAACAGGTCTCAATCATTTTTGAATCGCTTGTGTTGCATGAAATGTGTATGTATTGTCATGTGTATACATACACACCAGTCGAAATACATGCTCGCCAGCGTACACCCCGAACAATGCGCTTCTAGCAATATGTGTGGTGCAATCTATGTGAACCAATGTATGCGGTGCAACCTACGTGGTGCATTCCATGCTGTGAAGTCTATGCTATGCAGCACATATATATGTATATGTATATGTATGTATGTATGTATGTATGTACGTACTGTGCAAGGTCTGTGGCGCGATCTATGTGGAGCAATCTATGCGGTGCAATCTACGTGGTGCATTTTCAGCTGTGAATTCTATGCTGTGCAATATATAGAGTGCGATCTACATGGTGCATCCTATGCTGTGCACTCTATGTGGCGCAATCGATGTTGTGCACTATCTGAAGTGCGCAATCTTTGTGGTGCAATCGGCGTGGTGCAAACTATTTGGTGCAACATGTGTTTTGTAATGTATGTGGTGCAATCTATGTGGTGCGACGTGTGTGGTGCGATTTATGTGGTAGCATATATGTGCTGCGATCTGCTGTGCAATATATGTGGTGCTGTCTATGTGGTGCAACCACTGTTTTGCATTTTATGCTGTATTAGCTATGTGGTGCAAGTTATGCGGGGCAATCTACGTTGAGCTGTATATGCTGTGCAGTATATGCGCTGCAATATAAAGATATATACATATATATACTTTCATGTTGTGCAATGTAGGTTGTACATTCTACGTGGGTTAATAGATGTGGCGTCATATGTGTGGTGCAATGTATGCTGAGCAATCTATGTGATGCAACCTGCATGGTGCAATCTATTCGGTGCAGTCTATGTTGTGCACTCTTTGCGGCGACGAACGGCGACGAGGCGGGCACGGGGCTGCGACGGCGGCGACATATCCACCAGACTGGCCGTCAGGCCCAGACGACGGGCGGCGACGAGGCGGCAACGGGGCGGCGATGGCGGCGGCATGATCGCCAGACTGGCCGTCAGGCCCAGTTCCTTTTCCCAAAAGTCCTAAGTGCAAGCGCTGTTGGGAGAACGTGCTTTTACAAAGCCCGGAGCCCCAACTGCCGAATCTCTTGTGGCATCCCGTGCAAACTTCCCCAACGCCGTACTTATTTGAGCACATTTATGTTGTCAAGATTTTCGGCCTCGGAGGGTAGCACCACGAACGAGCCTCGGGAGCCCTTCCCCCGAAAATGGAGCCCCAAACCTCCAACGTGAGTCCATCGAGAGATCCCCCAAAGGCCCCAAGAGACCCAAATGAGGCCCCCAAGAAACTCCCAAGAGACCCCTCAGAGGCGCCTATAAGGCCCAAAGAGGCCTCCAAGAAACCTCCAAGAGGCATCCCAAGAGACCACAAGAGGCATCCATGAGGAGTCTGGTCCCTGACCCAGGCACTGTGGCGTGCTGGGTTCAGACATATGTATAAACATAAACATATATGATCGATGCATGCCCAACTATTTGTGTATACACATAGACAGGTATGTACATATATATATATATATATATATATATATATATATAAATAAATACATTCATCATGAAGTTGTACTTTACGTATATTTATGTGTATACAAAGATGTCAGAATGAAAGGCCGAACGGTCATACACTGTTTCTGGGCGCTGGCTGAAGTGAAATTCCGCGGTGCGGATTGTTGCTGTTGTTGTCGTTGTTGTTCTTCTTCTTATTATTATTTTAGCTGTTTGCTGTTTGTTGTCGTCGTCCCACCCGCGACCTGGCCCGCGACCCACCTGCGATCGACGCCGCGACACACCCGCCACGCCGAGACCCACGCCGCGACCGACCCGCGACCCACGCCGCGACCCACGCCGCGACCCACCCGCGACCCACCCCTCGACCAGCCGGCGACCGTCCTGCGGCCTATTCAAGACCCACCCGCGACCTGGCCCGCGTCCGCCCCACATTGCTGTTAACGAAAATCGGCGCCTGCGGCGGGCGCGTTGTGTAACTTGCAAAAACTGGGCGCCTGCTGCGGGCATCTTCAGAGCCTCGCAGACAGCCGACGTTCCCGCCACCCCCTCACTCTTATCCGCAACTGCGGGGGGCTACGTGTATGTATGTATGTATGTATGTATGTATGTATACATATATATATATACACACATCCATCAATCCATACATGCACACGTACATACACATTTGCATGACCAGTCACACAAAGAAATCTGCCGACGCTTTGGGGTTTAACTCGGCGTGTATCCCACCCCCTCAAACTCCCCCCCCAGGAGCCCGGTCCGGCCAGTTTGAAAGGGGGGCGGTCCCGTTAAAAGGGCCGGGGGCCCCATCCCTCCCAGAACTGCTTACAGACGGCCCCAGGTGGCTTTGAAATGAGCGCCAGAGGCTCCAAGACACCCAAACATGGCCTCCACGTGGCCCCGTATGGCACCAAGACAACCCCAAATGGCCTCAAGACAGCCCCAGAAGCTTACAAAACTCTCCCCAAGGCTCCGAGAAGATCCCCCCAAAGGACCGAAACATCTAAAAATCGTCCCATTCCCTTCGGGAAACGGTCTTTTTCTGCGAAACGGTCTTTTTCTGCATGTTCGCCTTGTGCGATTTCGTAACGTCCAAGACGGAATCTGAAGTCTCTCGCATGTGGTTTCTGAATTTTCAACGCGTCCAAGACGGCCTCCGACGCCTCCTAGATCGTCCTAAGCGGCCCCCCAAAGCGCCCCAGACGGCCTACGAGGCCTCCTAGACAGCCACAGAGGACTCCATGAACTGCCCAAGACAGCCCAAGATGGCCCCAAGACAGCCCCAGAGGGGCCCAAGACAGCCCACGACGGCCCAAAATGCGTCTTTGACGACCAGGAGGGAGCGGAAAGACCCCAAGAAACCCCAAAGAGCGCCTAGAAGGCGCCCAAACGGCCCCCGGAAAGCCTTTCACGGCCCTTGATGTCTGCTCTGTGGGCGGCGTCGACGTCGGACCGACGATGGCGCGCGTCAACAACTCCGCCACGGCGCCTCTTGTCATGTTGAGCGTGGTAGGACGCCGCGTGCTATCGGGAATGGTTCCTGCAAGTCGCCCCCGCTCCTCCTCCTCCTCCTGCTCCTCCTCCTTCTCCTCCTCCCTCCCTCCCCCTCCCCCTCCCCCTCCCCCTCCCCCTCCCCTCCTCATCTCCTCCTCTCCTCCTCCTCCCTCCTCCTCCTCTCCACTCTCTCTCCTCGACCTCAGCCTCCCCTCTCTCCTTCATCTTCCCTCCCCCTCCCTCCCTTCTGCTACTTCTCCCACCCATCTCTCCTATCACAACCTTTCTGAAGCCTCTGAAGCTCTCGTCGCCACCACAAAATGAGGAGGGAAGACCACGTCCCGCAATCCACCAACTCCCTGGGATCTCCCAGAGAGCCCCCCAAAGCGAAAATCCAAAGAGTTTCAAGAAAAGCGTGCGATTTCAATCTATTCCCCCCGTCGGCGTGATCCACGTGCACGGTGGCCCGAGCTGCCCCCAGATCGCTCCACGGGGTCGGCGGATGTGGCGTAAGCCAAAATAATCATGCACATGCGAACTCGCATGAGTAGGCCCCGCTGCATACATCACTGTAGAAACAGGCTTCGCAGCTCCCGACGCGCTCTCCTCGTGGCAGGCACCGCCTTCTGGGCACTCCTTGCTAATCTGCTCCTCGGCGGGACGCTTCATCGCGCGGCCCAGCAAACGTGGGCGCCCTGTCGGGCCCAGAAACCCGGCATGATACCTGAAAAGGCTACGACGGGCCACGTGGAGAGCCCCTGCCCCCCCTGCCTGTTCCAACCACCTCTCCCCCTGACTTCGCACCCTCCTCTCTCTCTTCTCCTCTACGCGATTGGAATCGGTGGTTCGTCGTGGGCAGTCCAGGACACCTGGGACATCCCACCTGCACTGTGAGCGTGAACGGTTTTGCGGAACAGCCTTTCTCGGATAACCCGTTCTCCATCCTCGGGGAGGGGTTAGCTCATTTCCTTTTCTCTCCTCCCCGGGGATCTAGATTACCCAAGATGGCCTGCAAGACGGCACAGCTAGGTCCAATACTAGTGCAACCGTGCATCCAGGAGGCAGCAACACGGTCCCAATACGGCGCAAGGTGACCAGGGAGCCTCCCAAGAATGCACCCCATAGTTCAAACTCACTCCAACACGTAACGTCCATACGTGCTTTGGGCAGTCCACCCTTTCTATTTCGATTGACCTTTTGAAGTCTAGGGTTAAGTCGGGCATGCCTCTCTACAGAAGGAGTCATTAAACATAGTAAATAATAATGTGGGGACGACTTTTTGATACTTTGCTATTTTTGAATATTTTTGGGTATGCTTTATTTCTCCTCCAAAATCCGCCTGTAGGGTGACATGCCCGACCTAAGTCCAGGGTCGGCCCTGATTGTCTGATCGAACCCGAAGGGATCGCCCCTGGGTTGCCCGATCGAGCCCGAAGGGGAGCCCGGGAGGGCTCCGAGAGGGCCTGGGCACCTGAAGAAAGATCCGAAGAACACCCCGAGAGGCACATTTCAGGCTCCAAGGGGTAAGAGGAGGGGGAGGAGGGGGAGGGGGAGGAGGGGAGGGGGAGGAGGAGGAGGAGGAGGAGGAGGAGGCGGAGGAGGCGGAGGAGGAAGAGGAGCAGGAGGAGGAGGAGGAGCAGGAGGAGGAGGAGGAGGAGGAGGAGGAGGAGGAGGAATTGTATCGGATCGGATCGACGTGTGTCGCACTGCATCGGCACCTAATCGAGATCGGCTCGGATCGGCCGCGTCGGGATGCACAGCAGCGCCACCCAAGCATCAGGCCGCATCGGATCGCGGGGATGTCGGAGACATCGCGCTTCGTGGATTGGAAACGTCGGAACCAGTGGGGGGGGGCCCTGAAACATTTCAAACGCCCCCGGACGCCCTCTCTAACAGCCCCCCGCCCCCCTCCAGTAGGGTGTGGGGGGTCGAACTCAGCCTTTTCCGTCCAAGGGGGGGGCGTTCGAACGGGCCTCCCCCGGGTCCTTCTCTTAACAGAATCCTAGAAGTGCTCGATCAAGTGATCAAGCTCTAGTCGGATCCTACTACAGATCGATCTAATTATTGTATCATCCTAGTCGGGCTCGGTCCAACTCAACAAGAATCGTACTGTAATCAGCTGGATCCAGCTCTAACTGAATCTTATGAGGGCTCGATCCAGTTCTGAGAGAACCCGGATGTAGCTGGATCCACCTGTAACAGCATCCAAATCGGGATCGATCCAACTCTAGTGGAATCCGACTGTAACTGGATCCAACTCTACTTAAATTCTACTAAGGATCGATCCGTCTCAAATCGTATTCGATAGATCCAGCTCCATTCGAATCCTACTAGGGCTCGATCCAGCTCTAACAGAACCTTAATTGGGGCTCGATCCAACCTTAATAGCATCCTACCAGGGCTCCATCGTCGTCGTCGTTGCCGGCGCAAGCGCAGGCGCTCGCCATCGTCGGTTGCCACTACGGAGAGAAGCACCCCCCCTCCTGGCTCGAACCCTCCCTGCAATTCAGGGGCCCCTCTGTTGGGTCGACCCCCACCCCTTGAAGCCCCCCTCGAGATCGAACCCCCTTCCCCCCCTTGCATCTCAAAGGGGGGAGGGCGGTCCGAACTCGCCCCCCTTCCCAACGTCTGTCCACAGAACGCGCTTTTTCGAAACTCGGGATCGAGCCGAATCGGATCGGGCCAGCCAGCAGCGACTTCGAATCGGATCGATCGGATCGAAATTGGCCCTGGAGTGGTGTGCGTTCGTCGAATGCCTCCCTTTCGCTTGGCCTCCGGTCTCCAGGTTCGCCCCGGGAAGGCCCGCGAACCTCCCAAAAGGCCCCCGGGGAACCCCCAGGAAGGCCCCAGATGCCCCCCAAACAGTTCCAATATGGTTCCAAGGCCATCCCAAACGTCTCCACGTCTTCATTTTTTGGGGGGCTGCTCGGGCTGATCAGAGCTTCGGTTTGACGAGTTGGGAGCAAATGCGATGTGGGTTCCAACAGGGCCCACGCGAAGCTAACATCATAGATGTGCTTCGAATAGTTTGGAGGCTTTGGGCGCTTTCGCCTTTCCGAGCCTTTCGCAACCCACTACGGCTCCAATAGGACTCCAGGAGGCCCCCGGGGCCCTCGTATGGCCGAAGAGGGCTCCACGATGCCGAGGGAGCGCGATCCACCGTCGCCAGCCGGAGCCAAATTTATCAGGGGGGGGGTCAGAAACCAGGGCCCCCCCCAAAAAAGAGTCCAACGGGGGGGGAGTCCCAAGCCAGGGCCCCCCCCCTCCGAAACTCTCCCCTCCCAACCCACCCCAGGGGGCATCTGGACCCCTCCTCCCCCCCCTGCGAACATCCAAATTATTCGCCCCCCCCCCCCCGCCCGGGAACTGATTTGGGAGCTCCAGAGGCCCCCTCCCGCGGCAACTTTTTCATCGGCGTGTGGGGCTGCAGCGACTAGGGCGGCAAGTGCACACTGAACGCAGTTCGGGGTCCCTGGCCTTTTACAATGAAGCACTGTGAGCCCGCCACCAGGATAAATTTCCTTAGTGCACGGGGGCGTGCAAGCACGGTGCTCACCTTACCGCTGGAGGCAAGGCTGAGGCGTGCCCCACGAAACGGCTCACCCAAACAGAAAATTAACTGCTTCATCCTCGATGTCCTCGTCGAGGGCTCCGAAGGTTTCGGGTTCTTGCTCGTGCTCGGGCTCTATCGGGTGAGGCAAATGGGAAGGGGTGCAAAAGTGCTAGGGCGTCGACGACGCCGACGACGGCACAACGTCAGCGGCGACGGCGGCGGCGCCCCTGTTGCTGGCGCCCGCGCCATGCGCTGGCTCTGATGGAATGAAACTAAGGCTCGGTCCAGCTCTCTCAGTACCCTACTCGGGCCCTAATGTACTCTTCACCCATCTACGCTTCTCTACTATCCTTTCCTCAATTCTACTCAACTCTACCCTACTCACTCTACTCTACTGTGCACTGACATCCATTCGACTCCACTCTACTCTACTCTACTCAACTCTACTCTACTCTACCTTGATGCTGCTCTACGCTGCTCTGCTTTGTTTTATTTTTACACACTTCGATCCTACTCTACTCTACTTTACTCTACTCTGTTCTCCTCCTACTGAGCACTAACCTACTCTACTCCACTCTATTTCTGCTCTACTCTACTCATATACTTTTCTCTACTCTACTCTACTCTGCTCTACTCTGACCTACATCACCCTACTCTACTCTATGCTACCCTACTCTACTATACCCTACCATATCACACCCTATTCCGTTCGACTCTACGCTATTCTACTCGACTGCCTGTAAACTTCTCTACGCAAGTCTACTCTACTCGTCGTAGTCGTCGTCGGCGTCGTCGTCGGCTTCATCGTCGTCGTGGCGTCGGCGTCGGCATCGTCGTCGTCATCGTCGAGTCTTCGTCGTCGTCGTCGTCGTCGCAGTCACCGTCGTCGTCCGTCGTCGTCGTCGTCGTCGTCGTCGTCGTCGTCGTCGTCGTCACCGTCGTCGTCGTCGTCGTCGTCGTCGTCGTCGTCGTCGTCGTTAGCGCCGTCGTCGGCGTTTAGCGTCATCGTCGCGGTCGTCGTCGTCGTCGTCGTCGTCGTCGTCGTCGTTAGCGTCGTCGTCGTCGCCGTCACCGTCGTCGGCGTCGTGGTCGTCGTCAGCGTCGTCGGCGTCGGCATCGTCGTCGTCGTCGTCGTCGTCGTCGTCGTCGTCATCGTCGAGTCTTCGTCTTCGTCGTCGTCGTCGTCGTCGTCGTCGTCGTTGGCGTCGTCAGCGTCGTCGTCACCGTCGTTGGCGTCGGCGTCGTCATCGTCGTCGTCGTCGTCGTCGTCGTCGTCGTCAGCGTCGTCGGCGTCTGCGTCGGCGTCGGCGTCGTCGTCATCGTCGCCGTCGTCGCGGTCGTCGTGGTCGTGGTGGGTCGTCCGTCATCGTCGTCGTCGTCGTCCGCGTCGTCTGTTGGCGGCGGCAACGTAATCGTCGTCGTCGTCGTGGTCTTCGTTGCGGGGGGGTTCGGGAGCCCCCGAATGATCTTCGTCGTCGTCATCGTCGTCGTCGTCGTCATCATCGTCGTCGTCCGCAACGTTTGCGAGCGGCGGCGACTTCATCGTCGTCGTTGTCGTCGTCGTCCTCGTCGTCGTCGTCGTTGCTGGGGGGCAGGGGCCCAGGGGTTTTCGATGGGGGGGTGGAGTCAGACCCCCCCTCGAATAATTTTACGCGGGGTCTGGAGGGACCCCCACGTTCTTGTGAGGGTTGAACCCCCCTCTGCCAGCTGCGGCAGAAAACGCTCTAAGAGGCCTCCGAGACGGCCCTCAAATTGCACCGACACGACCCAGGGGCCCAAGAGACTTCGAATACGGCACCGCCGGGCGACAAAAGAGGGCCCCATACACGGCCCAGCGAGGTTCGGCTTCCCGACCTCGTCAGACGGGCCAGTTCTGCGCCGACTCGACAGTTCCCCCAAATCTGCCACGGTGCAGCTGGTCGCCACCGAAGCCGGCACGAGGCCGAAGATGGCCAGCGGGGGCCGCTCGGGGCGCGAGGGTGGAAGGGCGGCGGGGGCCGGGGGCAGGATCCGCGCCCCCCGCACCGTCTGGCGGGCCGCAGGGGCAGGGCACAGCGTGAAGCCAGCCCCCCGCCCGCTGTAGGAGCCGCAGGGCTCCCGGAGCGGCCTGGAAGTCTTGCCGGCCAGCCCAAGAGTGGCCCGTTCGCGCGGGGCTCGTGCACCCCCCACAAAACAAAATCGGGATCCGGTCCGGCGGACGGGGGAGCTGGCCTCGTGCTGGGGGTTCTCTGCAACAGACATTTTTTCAGCGGATCTCCGTTTATGCCCCCAGTGGTCGGGAACCTTCGCCAGATTTGTCAGCGTTCGCGCCTGAGCGCGAAGTCTGCCTAAATCCGCGAGGCTCGTGTATGACTTCCTCATTGGACCGACGTTGCAATCATGCGGCTGCGGTGCATCCGCGCGGAGCCGTGCTTCGCAAAACGGAGCAAACTTTCGAAGCGCCGATGTAGCGACCGAATTAGGGCGGCCCAAGAGGGCCCCAAGAGGACCCCCAACAATCTCCAAAAGACCCCAGACGGCCCCCAGGAAGTCCCAAGGGACCCTCAAGAGATCGCCAAGATGCCGCCTTCTCCTCCTCACCCTGCTTTTCCTCCTCCTCCTCCTCCTCCTCCTCCTCCTCTTCCTCCTCCTCCTCCTCCCCCTCCTCCTCCATCCCTCCTCCTTCCGAATATCTCCACCCTGTCGCACCCCCAGACGTGTCGGTCGGACGGGCTGGGCATTTCGCCTGAGAGCTCCTCGCCGCTTGTGACCTTGAACAGTGAATTTTGCTTTTGCAGCAATTTCACGGATGGGGAACGGGCCGTTTTCAAAACGTGGCTCTCGTCTGAACGCTGCGTACATTCGTTATAAACCTTGGCAACAGCTCCATGGAGGGCGGGCCGTTTTCCAAATATGCTTATCGCCTCAGAGCCGCGCACATTCGTCATACACATTTCAGAAGTTTCGAAGTTCAAGGTCTGCTTCTTTCAATATATGCCTCTCGCCTTAGCGCCGCGCGCATTCATTGTGAACGTTTGCAGCACTCTGACGGCTTTAAGGCTTCGCATGGCCGATATCCAAAACCAAAGAATGGCATTCTGGAGAATTTCGGATGGTCAGGGCGCAAAAGTCACGTGTTCCGCAATGTTGGCATCCTACGAATGGTGTTCTGGTACTTACGGTTTAGAACGGTCAGGACGCAAAATTCACATTGATTCGCGACGCTGCAGGGCCCTATAAAAAATACAGATACATTCTTTCTTGCAGTGAAGATGCATTCTTTCTTGCAGGGCCCTATAAAACAACAAAAAACCTGGAGGGTTTATTGCAGCACCTTTGATGCGCCTTGGGTTTGCACTGTCCTCCTCCTCCTCCTCCTCCTCCTCCTCTCACTGTTCCTCCCCCTGGCGGCCCCGCGGCGTGCCCAAATGCTGCATCTGCGGGCTGGCTTCTCGAGGGGGCGCCCGCCGTGCCTCCCGCAGCGCGGGCCCCGTGCGGCGACCCTCGCGGGCCGTGGCCACGCCGGGTCTGCAGGCGCTTGTGCAGTAGATGGCTACAGTCGGGCCGGGGCTGGCATGCCATCCTGCCAGAACGTGAGGCCCTCCGTCGGCCAACACAGGCAGAACATCCAAGGGCACCCTCCCCAGGATGCGCAAGAGCATCCCGCGCACACGCGAGGAATACCAGAGCACCCTCCCCGAAGCGACCTCGATCTTGTACGCCGGTCCGACCCGTATTATCTACAGGCTTGCGACTGGATGGGAGGACTGGAAGGCTTTCGTTTGCCCAATTAATCTACTCGGAGGCTCCGAAGAAACTCCCAGGGGGGGGGGGCGCCGAGCGCGAGCCACGGCGGCCCTCCACAGCCATTGTAGGCTCACTGGCGGCCCCATCGTGTGGCTGTATATGGCTCCAGGAAGGCCCCAGGACGACCTCCGCGTCCCCTCTGACATAGCCTCGTGACGGCCGAAAAGGCCTCCAAGATGCCCCTGAAACGCTCCATGGGGATCCCCAAGAGGACCCCGATCGAGCACGCATCGGCTCAAATTCTGGGAAACGCGATGCTTCTTTTAATTCCAAGTGCGCAACGTGCAAGACGACCCAGGATGCCTCCCAAATCGCCCAAGGACGGCCCAGGAGGCCCCAAAGCGGGCCACACTTTGGGACTAGTAGGGCCTCTTGGTTGTCTATAGGAAGTGTTTTTTTGTGTTTAGTGTTTTCTACAGCACATGAGCAACGATCATTCCACGCCAGGCAAATCTCAGGCTACAACGTGTCATCAAACGCCCATGACCTTCACAGCTCGGGCTCGCGAAAAGGCGGACGAAGTTTCAACGACAGCTGCTCACATGCCATATACCGTGAGTGCGTCATGCCAATTCCGCATGTTCCCCATTTGCTTACCAGTTGGTGCCACATACGTTACAAGGAGCATTCGAGCGTCCACGTCTAGGTGTTCGGGGTTGTTTTGCCACCCCCTTTGTAGATCGTCTCAACAACGCTTGACATTGCTTTACATACGATCTGTTAATTTCATCAGGCTCATTCTCGAGGTATTGTGAAATCAACTGCGGGAGTTGTACCACTGACTTACGTTCGTCACGATAGCCCCAATCGGAATCGACTCTGAATGCCTGTCGGCTAATCTCTTGATCTTTCTCTGCATCAATCGCCTATAAAACTCGACCTTTGCTTCGAGTCGAGCAACTGCCTCGTCTCCGGATTATTGTCTGACCGGTTCGGGCATTTACGCAGATGTCCTGGCCAATCAGGATACAACCGGTCCTTGCACCTCCACGCTCTCCTAAGGTACATTTCTTTTCCGATGTTGGCCCACATTAGATGGATACTAGCACCAACACCACGCAGTTCTGAGAGATCCGTAGATCGTGGCTGTCTCTGGTCCCGTGGGCAAATGCTTGGATGTCGAACGTGGCTCCAAAAGCAAGTGCCGCGATAGATGTGATCACATCGTCTTTGCACCAGCTCCATCAGCACAAGCAAACATGTGGTACCCATGCCGTCGCGCCATATGTCTTGAACGCGCCCAAGTGGGCAACGCCGACACCGCGGCAAACCCGCGGCAGACCCCGCGAGCCGCGCCCGAGCACACGCAACCGGCACCGCGGCCAACCCCACGACGGGCCCACAGCGTCCGAGGCGGCGTTGGCCCCGGTGGCCGCGGCGCCCCCCCCCCGAAGGCGTAGGGCGGCGCGTCGGAACAAACGGCGCGGCGACATATGACATCTTGACATACCTCTTGAGGTTTTCTCCCGCTCTCACAGGCTGGGCGAGTGCCTCGCGAACACCTGCGGACTTTCTGCAGCTCCTAGGGTCACAGGGGGAACGCGAACCTCCGCACCCCAGGGCGCCTGCCGCAGGAGGAACACGAGCCTCCGCGACAACGATGCGGCGCATGAGGAGGAGGACGAATAACCACAGGCACATGGCGCCCGTCGTGCATGGCTTTACAATGAAGGACCTGGTAACGAGGTAAGCGGTGTGCCGCACGGAGCGTCTTGAGCTAGAGGCTTGAGCCAACATGGCCACCACGACCGAGCCTCTTGAGGCCTCTTGGGGGGGCCTCTCTGGGGGCTCTTGGGAGCCATCTTGAAGCCTCAGCAGCTCATCGGATGCGAGAATGGCGATACTTCGAGAAGGTTAATAAAAATGATGTCCTCATGGCTTTGTAAGGTGCGTTGCTTCTCCGAAGCCTCCTGAAGGACCTCTTGGGGCCCCCTTGCGGCCCGCCGGGCCCTCCGCTGGAGTAGGCGCCCTGGAGGCGCTCGTCGGGCGCCCTGTGCCCTGTGCAGGGGAGGAGGAGGAGGAGGAGGAGGAGGAGGAGGAGGAGGAGGAGAAGGAGGAGGAGGAGGAGGAGGGCACAGGTCCGCACATCCGCCGTTCGGGCTGTGCGGAGCCGCCCTGGACATGCTCGGGCTGCCCGTGGGCCCTGTTGGGCTGGTCTGGTCGCTCGTCTGGGGTCCCCCGGGGTGCCGCACCGAGCGGCGGGCCCAGACACCCCCGCGGGAGATGCAGAACTCACGACGGGAAACGTTTCGCTGTTTTCGGCCTCTGGGGGCCCTCACCTGGCCTCGGGGCCGTCAAGAAACGACTCAGCATGAGAATCCGGCCCCAAGGAATGGGTCGAGACCTCTGGGGGTTGACGTTATAACCGTTATGAAAAAGTCATGACGTCGGGGGTCTTGGGGGGGGGGGCGGGAGGCCCCTGAGGGGCAGGCCTTCGTGGCCGACGTGCTGCCATGTGGGGTGCATCTCTGCACGCAGCTTGCTGCAGCTGCTGGTGACAAGCCTCCGCTGGACTGGACACCCTTGGCCGGAGGCCGAGAACACACACACACAATTTGTATGAAGCACCGCGCTCTCGCTGATGTGTGTGTGTGTGTGTGCGTGTGTGTGCTTCACGCCGGTGTGCCTCTTCACTTGGCGCTTCTGTACACAGCTATTCTATCTGCACTGCCATCTACCCAGCTCGAACGCGTCTGGGACCCTCGGCATAGTGCGACGCCCAACCTGCCCGAGGTGGCCTCACGTGGCGGATTTCCTGAAACCCCGGAATGTGAGGACGATGACGTCCTGGATGAGGAGGAGAAGGAGAAGGCGGAGGAGGAGAAGTCCTTGTGACCCCAAAAGGGGTCCAGCTGAAAGGGGGTGGTGCAATAAATTTGGGGCAATTGTATTGCAAATGTATTGCGCCAGAGACTTGTAATGCATTGTATTGCAGCTAGTGAATTGCACGCGAAAGCTCAGCAATACATTTGCGCACTGGAATGTATTGCACAACCGCGTCTATTGCAACCCCGCAAATATTTTGCACCAAATCTATTGCATCACCCCCTTGTCGCTGGACCAAATTTGGGCCAACCAGAAGGAGGAGGAGGTGGAAGAGGAGGAGGAGGACGATGACGTCCTGATTTTACTTCCGCCGCCTTGCGCTGGTGGACCTCCGCCGAGGGTCTCGCTGGAGCGCTCCGCAAGCCCCCCACGCCCGCCCTTCCGAGGCCAGAGATGCCTCCGGGGGAACCCTCCGCTCCGGGCGCCTTGCGGGCCGTGGCTGGAGGCGGTGGCCTGAGAGCTCCAGGTCGCGGGAGCGGAGAGGGCTGGCGGTTCCAGCTCGTCGCTGCGTCCTGGACAGGACCTGGCGGGCCCGTAGCGAACAATCTCGGGCTGTCTCTCTCTGGATAGGGCAGGATGCGCGGTGGAGGAGAGCAGAGACTCTGCTGGTGGGCTCTCTTGGAGCATGCTCTTGTGCTTCCCACGTGGCTATTTTTCCTAAGAAGTGTTACGGCGAAGAAGCAATACTCCGAGAAAGCCCAGGGAAGTCTCGAAAGACAGCCCAGCTTTTCTGCCGCGACTCGTCTCCGCGCCTCCAGCTTCGCATCAACGCGCGAGGCATAAGCATCCTCACCTCATGCTTCCGCACTCGTATTGCACATTCCCCTTCACCGGGTCGCGCTACATAGTGTCTGGCAGCAGCGCTTCCAGGTAGTCTTCGATGATCGCAACCGAAGGCCTGCATACGCTGCGGGCGCAGCAGTCTCTAAAGCGGGTTCTCATAGTAAGGACGGTCGGTGATTGTGGAGGATGAGTGAAACGAGTATTGAAAAGGATACTTGAGGAGGGGGGTCAGAAAAGGCCACGCAGAAGAGATGGGAGCAGAGAGGCGTGTGTGCTGGCGGAAACGGAAGCGTGAGAGCTGACATGGGGAAATGCTTAACGTTGCGCAACGGTCATTGGCTACCTTCTTAGGAATCCTTCTGGACCAGCCTCTGGATAGGTGAAGAACGCAATGAGGGAGGGAGAGGGATGGGAGCGAAGTAGGAATGGAGCAAAGCGAATGGAAAGGGGCAGATATAATAGAGAACGCACGGATGCATTGGTTCAGTAACATGTCGCGCACTGTCTGAATTCCGGCCGCTCGATACAGAGTGCCACTGATGTATGCCACCCTGGAGCGCGCAAATATATTTGATTTCGTTGTACACAGTGGTAGCGACATTCAACAAACGAGAAGCGCCACTGGCGGATACTGGCGGCGGCGGCAATCCGAATCGAGGGCTGTTGGGCTTCGAGAAATCACCACGCGTATTGCACAACGAGCACGCGCCAACGACATGAATAACATGATGATTATCGGCGACGTGGTTTCGATTCAATCTGGGCGTGCTGCTACCCTACCATCCTTTGTAAGCGTGATGACAGTGGGAGTGGCGATGCACCGGCCGATCGTTGATCCATGTGCAGTCCTGATGATGTCGTGATATGTAGCTGCTCTTGTGGCCACGACGGTGGTGCTGGCGGGCGGCAGGGTCGCTGCCTTGCGAAACGTGGTAGCGATTGTGCTTGAGATGGGTATAGCGGGTGCGTGGTTGTAAACGTGGTCATGTCTGCTGCTGGTAAGTCATCGACCCCTTGAAGTGACCAACGTGTGAGATCGACCTTGCTGCTCTCCGACCTTCTTGTCAGGAGGACGATTGTGCTCGTTTCGCGGGCAGGGGTGGCCTGAAAGGGCCTAGCGGTAGTGTCAGAACCCTCGCTAGCGCCCAGAATCATCCAGAATCGCCAGGCTTCCAAGACGACGCAAGCGGCCAGGATGCTCCAAGAGAACCACCCCGAGGCTCCAAACACAACGCACGAGACGCATCACGAGAGGCCTCAAAAGATGTCCAAGAGGCTCCACGAGAGGCCGCAGGCAACCCAAACCACAAAACAACCATCATAATGCCATGCTTGTTGCTCGATCTTGTGGTCCTGGGCCTGGGATGGACTCTGGACTTCTCCAGGGGACTCCTAGAAGGCACAAATGTTGCTCCAGAGCTTCCTGAGACGGCCCACGAGGACCGCCAAGAGGGCCCACGAAGCCCCCGAGATGCCCCCGGAGGGCCTCGAAAGAGTCCGCAGGCAGCTTGCAAGAGTCCCCAAGCGGCCCGAGATCTCCCCCCAGAAAGACGCAGTACAAGCAAGGAGGCCAGCGAGACGGGCTAAAACATCCCAATCGTTGTTTTTCTGTTGCTATGTACTCCTCTCGATGGACTCCCGCCGTTTCTCTGCAGCCGCCGCTGTCAATGTCGAGCCGCCTCCTGCTCTTGCTGCTGGCAATGTCGTCGCCGTCTTCGGCGAGGCCTGCCAATCACGCCAATCAGGCCAACAGGGCACTCGAAGATCAATTTGGTAAGGTTCCAAAGCGTGGCTCTGGAGGGAGGGAGGGGGAGGGGTACGAGCAGGGGAGGCGGACGGAGAGATGGGGACCGTCCTCGAACGGGCACAGGGAGGCCCACTGCGCTAGATCTGGCGACGGGAGCGGGTGGGCCCCCCTCGGGGGCGACCATGTGGGGACCATCCTTGGACGACGGCTCGCACACTGCAGCTAGAACCCTTTGGAGAGACGCTGTTCGATACGTCGCCTTGACAGGCACTATCCGGGACCTGCGCAAGATGGCCTTGCCCCGCGGGGCGTTGGTCGCCTTTTGAAGCCCTGGGCAAGCATCTTCGCTGCACCATGCATCACGACACCGACGCCGTCCGACGCCGTGCCCTGCCAAATCGATTGCGCCTTCCCACTGCGACTGCAAGGATCAACGTGACAGTGCAATCGAGGAAGCGACAATACATTCAAGTGCGATCGATCATGGGCGCTGGTTCAAGATTGGGGACAACCTCATGCGTGTAAAGTATTGGCGCTGTGGTGCCCACCCGATTGCCTCTATAAAGCGCTCGAATTCCTCGTCTTTGATATTGATGCTGTGCCTGTTGGTTGGGTATGCGCCTGTAAGCACATCCACACGATACTGACTCAGAAGCTTTACGGCAGCCTGCATCAGGTGGGCGTAGATGACCGAGTGGCGGGGATAATGCCCGGCGTGCGTGCCCATGAGGTCGTCGGAGAAGAGGAACTGGCCGTCGCAGTCGGGACCGCTGCCCATAGAGAAGACCAGCATCTTGGTGCGCCTCGTGATTTCGGCCGCCATCCTGGCTGAGACGCACTCCGTCTCGACAGCGATGCAGCCCGCGGCCTCCAATGCCATTACGTTGTCGTGCTCCTTCTTTGCCTCCTGAGCCGTCTTCCCGACAGCCCGCGGACCA